>BPLQ01002342.1:106622-319122 GCA_021605075.1 Caerostris darwini | reverse complement strand
ATATTACAATATTTTGTATAAATTTAAAACTTCAAATATGGAGTTTGTTTTTTAATGGTAAAAAACAAAATGGGAGTCTGAGCTCTCGCAACCATCAAATGTAAAAAAAATTTTAATTATTATTTTCTAATATTAATTATGTTCATTTTAGTTTTATTTGACTTTTCATTTTGTTGTCTTCAAGACTTACTTATTACATACTTCAAACCAAATTATTTCCTGTTTCCCATTTAAGTATGCAGATTTTATTGCAGTTTTTCACATTTATATTTCATTTAGTGCTAAATAATTAAGTGCATTTGCTTAGTTTTACCTGGACAACTTCAAAGTAGAATACCAGCTTTTTTTTTTTTTTTTTTTTTTTTTTTTTTTTGCACAATAATATATATGTCATTCAATACATTGAATTTGAATACGTGAAGGGAAAATGTTGGAGATGGAGAGATAATTACTAATTTGCTTATTAAAGGATAGGAGAAATGTGAATTAAGGTTATCTATATTAAAGCCCCCTCTCTAATACTTGAGAAGTTAGCAGATTGTAAATATTATTAAGCATGTTTCTTCAATGAAAAAAATACCCAAGAATAATTCACTATATAACATTAAATAATGTTTAGATGTACGTAAAAACTTACAAGTTGAAAGATCATTATGGTTGAGATGGCAAAATACAAGTACAGATTTCTATAATATAAATTATTTCTGTAAAACAAACAGATAATTTGTATTCAAAAACATGAGTGTGAATAAAATCTAAATGACTTGAATTTACTCAGGCTTAACTGTGGTAAATTTAAATTTCTTTAAGAATTTTATGTTGTAGGCCTTTCGCCTACATTCTTGGTAGCTTCAAAATTCATCTTTTTGACTTAAATTAAAAATTACCTTTTAAATAAAATCAATCAAAGAGCTTTTAATTTTCTTTACAATATATGTGTATTGTATGTACTATATATACAAGAAAGTAAAAGAATCATTAAATAAATATAGATTACATAAACATTACAAAATTTATGTACCTAGAGTTATGAAACATTTGTATAACACAATTTCAAAGTGATATGAAATAAAAAAAGTGAAACTTTTATTTTACCATTAAAAAAAGCTCTGAATAATAGATCAAGTTGAAATAATTATCGCCATTCTGGTGCCAAAACAGCAAGTGACCAATGTCCACTCCAGTAGAATGTCATAAAATTAAGATAGCTAGGTAAAGGTTGGGTTTATTAAGGAGTGCCTGGGAATTTAGGAATCCCCCGTACCTCCGGTTACTTAAATAGAATTTAATAAGTTACTTAATGGCTGTTGCATAACGAAAAATAAAATCAGAAATTTTTAATGTTAGTATGGAATAATTTAGAGTGAGCCAGTTGCTCAGGAGATTTATATATGTTTCAATATAATGGATTAAAGAGAGTTTAATGAAGGATAAAATAAAATATTTAATTCCTTTACTTATTGTTGTGAGATTAAGAGACTAGATTTTAAGAATCTAGGCGGATACTTAACTCTAGAAAGTAGGTAAAGGGTTGAAGAGAGCAAGAGTAGAAGTTGGCCAATCAGTTTCCTGCGGGCGCTTCTCATTGGTTAGAAAGTTCAAGAGTAAAACGCGTGGGCAGGGCTAGGCGATTACCTTGGCTTAAATATTTTTTATCTTCCATTAATTGAGACGAACTGGCGCAGAGGTAAAGATTCGGACCTTTGACCGCGAGGTTGAGGGTTGAGATCCGAACTCTGTTCCTTTTCACATTTATTATTGCTATGTTGTGCTTTAAATTTTCTCATGACTTTCCGACTAGTAATTAAGTTAGGTTTTTATTGTACGCTTTTTTACCCCTTTTTTTTTTTTTTTTGTAAGGAAAATAAAAAATATATAAAAAAGAAAAATATAAAATCGAAAATCAAACAAAAGTTATAAAATTGAAAACCAAATAAAAAGTATAAAATCGAAAGCAAAATAAAAAGAATTACGGTTCTGAGATCGGCCCCTTTTTTGTGAGAACACTGTTAACATTTTACCTTTCAGATTCACTCATTGGCTCTCACCGTTCAGCATAATCCCTTGAGTGTGTTGGTAAACAAAGAAGTTTGTTTGTTTATGTTTACGGCATCGACAACTGGTCCCTAATTGTACCGAATTTAAAACAAAACTTAACTTTTAAATTCTTTTATTTTTTATCTTACTTTTTATCAATAGTATTTTAAATCTTTTTTTTTTTTTGAGTACCTACTTTAATTTGAATTTTTAGAAACATATATCTTAAATTTTACTAACAATTAAGCAGCCTACTATAATTCCAAGCATATTTATGAATTAAGATGAGGAGGTTTAAGGGGTATTTCCCCCTGTTGGTACTCCGTAATCGGTACGCCAGTTGCCCGTTTCTGTAGATCTTCATTCTTAAAACGGTCGCAAAAGCGCCATCTATTGGCAATTTATTCAAATTCTCACACAATTTGTTGTGAGCGGTATAAATAGAATTTTTAATGTCTATCCTGGGTCGAAAGTAATTCTTTTGGCCTGAGGGAAAGCAATAAAAAGAGTATTATTGACGGCGCGAGGTCATTTACGAGAATTAAAACTTCGGTGGTCGTAATTTTGAAGATTCAAAATCAACGGGTTGTTACCGGTATTAATGTTGGCTAGAAATTTTGTAGAGATTCGATGCGCGAATTCTAGGATAGACACGAGGTTAAGATCTTTATGGAAGAAAATACGATTTAAATGATAACGTGCGTTAGTAATTTTAAGAATCTGCTGATTTTGAAAAACCTGCAATTTCCTCAAAGTGACAATGGCAGAAGATATCCGTACAGGATCCGCATATGTTAATATGGGCCTGATGATTGATGTATAAAGAGTGAGTTTACTTCTGATTGAAAGTTTACTTTTAAAATTAGTTAATGGGTTAATTTGATGAGTCGCGATTGTTGCCTGCCTGATAACAGTTTTTGCATATCGTATTTTGGACGTCCGTTAGCTTTTTCTCCCTAGCGTGCATGCTCATAGGAAATGGCGCATGCGTATCTGTAATAATGTTTCCTATGTGCATGCGCGCTAGAGAGACGGTCCAAAATACGGTATGCAAAAACTCTCTAGTATCTTGTATATATGAAATGAAAGTTAATCTAGAATCTAAAATGACCCCCAAGGTACTTGTATTCACGTACGAACGGGACTGGTTCATTAAAGATTTTGATATCTTGTAGAGTAGGATTTGGTCTCCTTTTAGAGAAAATTAGGCACACTTGGAAGCATTGACTTTTACTTTCCAACGTGAAAGCCATGTCTCCAAGCGTCCTATGTAATTTTGAAGATTTGAGATGATTTCACTACTTTCTCTATGCCTAGCAATGATGGCAGTATCATCGGCGTACATGGCCGTTTGAATGTTGGTTGAACATGGAAAGTCATTGACGTATATATTGAAAAGTAGCGGCGAGAGTAGAGACCCCTGCTCTTCATCATTGTAGCTTGTTTTATTTAGAAAAGTTAGTCGTGTAAAAAAACTTTGTTACTAATATGTCTATTAAGTGAGTGATTGGGTGGCAGACTATGACCAATAATTAGCGCATGTGTAGTTTCAAATAAGTTTGATTTATTGCCTGCTGCAGTACCTAAGTACTGTTGTAGGACTGATATCTAGTACCAAGTAATTGGTACTATGAGAAAGTGGAATGGTGGTGTAGAAATTGATGGAATGAGTTAATTAGCTCAAAGTATGAAGAATTAATGGAAACTTAAAAGTTTTTATTGGGAGACTTGTAGAAAGATCCTTAAAATCAAAGATATCTATAGAAGAAATATTGTTTGTAGTGTCATTTAAAAACATTTTTTATTGTTAATGGTAATCTATATGTATTCGTTTGTCATGACAGCATACATGTACAGGTTCATAGGTGATTAAACGATAAGCTATTAGAATTTTATGAAATTTTGAATGTATTGTTGCACATATCCTTTTACAAGTTTTCCTTGTCAGACACAATCAGTGATATGAATAAAACCCTGATTTAAACTGTGTACACTAAAATGGTGGAATTCAGTATTGAATTTGGAAGAAATTTGGTTATCTTTTATATTGGTTTATATATGCATATATGATGCTTTTTAAATTTAATCGTTAAAAACATTTGAAATAATAATTGCCATATTGTATATATTATGAATAAAATTTTTTATTGAATTTGTTTGTATGACTTTAAAAAAAAGAAAGAAAATGTAATGAACCTTGTGATATATATTTTAGATTCATGATTGATAAATAGGAAGAATGAATTTTAAAACAATCTAATGTTGTTATTTGTCACTTAATTTTGCCATCTGATTCAAACCTTTTTTTAATGTTTTGATCTTATTGATAGCTATACTCTTTATTTCCTGTCCAAAATTGTTATAAAATCTGCAGCATGTTGTTTAATGAATTATATGTATATATAATTGTAGATGAAATAAGACGTGAAAGGGATTTCTATAAAAGAAGAGGAATGCCTTACCCTAAAATTATACCCAGTAAGTTTATAAAATGTACAAGCTCATTATTATTTATTAAATTAGTTTTTTAGAGTAATAAATTTGCCTAAATAAAGTGTTAGTGCTTTGTAATTTATTTGAAATTCTATTGTATCCTGTGTAAATATTTGTATGTTAATTATTCTGTGCTGATTTTTCTCAAATAATAAGAAGTTTTTGTAAAATACTTACTATCTTTCTTCATCAGTGTTCTTAAAATCTAGAAAATAAACCTTTTTTAATTGTTGATAAAAAAAAAATTGTATGCATTCTAATAAAACATAATTTAGCTAATTTTTGTATTAGTTTTTATATTTTAATATTTATAATTCAGATTTTTCTCTTTAGTTTTTAATTATGTTTTCATTTGTATTTATATAAATAAAAACATTTTGAAACACTTTTCTTTTAATTTAGGTAATAATTTAACTCTGCATTGAAATTGCATATATCTATTATATCCATGCATATATTGAGATACCTTTTCTTTTGTTTTTCAGACAACTGCATTGAAAAAGAAGCTGGTTCTCAGTCTTCTTCATCAAAGGTGGAAGACTGTGATTATCACAGATCTGATGAACAAGTTAATATTTTACTGGAAGCTCAATCATCAGCATTGAAACAAATGCGTAGAAAGTTTATACGATGTTCTGCTCAAGTTACTGTGACTCATCTTAAAAAGTTTATTGCTAAGAAAGTTTTTAATAATATGGATAAATATCGTGAGGTAGTTATTTTTTTCACCTTAAATATTTTTAGTATTTACTTTGGCCATTAATTTTTAAAAATATTATGACTTTACATTTTTTCTCACCGAATCTTTATAATCCTCTGTTTCTTTTAGATAAGTGTAGCTGACGTTTAATATATTAAATTGTTATTTACTAAATTTAATAAATATGTTCAATTTGTATTTCTATTTTTTTGTATTTCAATTCATATGTATTTCTAAAAATAGTGTCTATTTTGTTTGGTGAAATCCTGAATTTCAAGTTTTTTCTTTGAGTGTTTTATTTATGGGTGACTTGCTCCAAAGTATTGATCCTATTTTAATCTCTGTAAATTGCATTGTATTACTTATTTCTACGTAATTGGTTTTTGCTAGAAAAATCATATGTAGCTTATCCTGCAGTTTTTCTAATTTAATGTAGTATTTATAAATGCAAGATGTTTGGGAACTCATTTACTATGTTTACTTAGAAGAGCTTGACTTTATGTAAAATTATAATTTATGATGAAAACTGTTTATAAAGTGATAATACTGTATTTATTAACATTAAAATCAAGTATCATTTCCTGTAGAATTTTTATATTGAGAAATCCCCAGTCATTATTTAAGTTAAAACCACATTCTTTCTACAAGTTAACACATGAAAAAAAAAATACCTGTATAATGACCACCAAAAAATACCTGTATAATGTTGTAACTAGACTAATAGTTCTTTTAATTACAATAAAAGTTCTTTAATTTGTAACCATGATAGTATCAGATTATTGAATTCAGTATAATTTTAACGGAGATACCAATGATAATAAATCCCTTTAGATAATAATTTAAATGATTAAAACTTATTCAATATAATTACCCACATTTTGAACCTGTGTAGACAATATAAATATCTTGCAATATATTTCATCATTCTAACTGCAAAATTGAATTCAGGTATTCAATGTTAAATTTAATTGAATATTCTTGTATTGATAAGAGCAGAGCATAAAAGAAAAATTAATGCAGTATGCTGATAGTTAAAACAAGTTGTAAACAGCTGCTCTTTTGCTAGAAAAAATACATATAAGTGTTACAGTTTATAAAAATATTTGATATCACATTGCTCCCGTAATTGACACCTTAAGAAAATTTTGAATTATACACAAATATATGAGTTCTGCCTAGTTATATTTTTTGTTAGATGTGGCAAATTTTATAAATTATTTAAGTCGTCTGAAGCCTGTTTCCAGAAAACTAGCTTCATCTTTCATGCACCTTCATCAGATTCTGCCTTCTGAACCTGGGATTCTACTGGGCTTACAGAACTGTGTAATTTGCTCATAACTCAGATCATGGTCTCTCACATTTATACTGATTGCAGTCTAGTCTGTAATTTCTGTAAAAGTTATTTCTACTAAAGGCTGTTTAGTAAATACATTAATACATATTCTATCAAATGTAGATACCACATTTTTTTTATCTTGATCTGCATGTTCATCATTAGGCCAGAAGTTGTGTCAAACTTCAAAGTAAAACTTTAAAGTCACTTCTTTCACCTTGATTCCACACAAAAACAATTGTGAAATTTACATCTTTGTCATTAAACTGAGTTTAGAAAATTTTTACATCAAATCAGAATCCAAAAGGTCTTGCACAAAAAATACTTTACGTTTTGAATCGCACTTTGATCCATCAGTTTAATGTAACCTACAAAAATATTGTCAGAAACCAAATCAGAAGTTGTCTTTAATTTCTGGTACAAAATGATAATGTCATTCAGCAGAATATGAGCAGCAGTATCTAGCATCCAAGGTCGACAAACACCCGGATCCATGCGTTAAAGTCCGAAAACGAATGACTTAGTCGGTGCAATATAGAATATGTTGAACCATTGAATGCTGGATTAAAGAGCGCTTACTGTCTTCAATGCCATTTATTCTTTCTAAATAAACTATTTTAGTTTAGGTTAAAATAATTTTATATCCATTTTTGGTTTCCCTACAATTATATATGAGTTAAAATCTTTTGAATCAATAACTAGTAGTTTCTCCAAATCATATCTCCCCCACACACTTTTTTTTTTTTTTTTTTTTTTTATGTTATTCATATATTATTAACATAAACCTTTAAAATTATATCTTTGTATTGAGTAAACATTAAAATGCACTTGATCATTATATATCTTTGCAGAAATTAAAACGGAGGAAAAGCATATCATTCTACCTCTATGATATCTAAATTTTAAAACCACTTTGTTCTTGCTGCATTAATTGAAAACAGAGATAAAAAAAAAAACTCCTAAAATTTTCATAAACTTGTAACATATTTCCATGCATTTTTAGCAATTCTTTCGTTAAATTATTTTTTTTTTACATTTCCTTCTAAAAGTAGCAAGAGTGATACTTTTACTAATAAATACTCTTAAAATCATCTAAAAGTATTAACTTTAAATCAAGGGCATAAAAATGAATTAATGATGATGATTAATTAATGAATTTTTAATGATGCATTGTTGCTATACATATATGCATTGCAGCTATACATTATTTTCAGTTTGTTCTCTGAGAAATTTGTTCACTGAAAATTAATATAGGATTCTTAAACATTTAACTGTTACAATTTTGTTTTGGACTGAATTAAATATATTATATATTCCTGTTATGTAATTTTTTTTATATGAATTTTAGGTAGACATTTTGTGCAATGAAGAAATTTTGGGGAAGGACCATACTTTAAAATTTGTTTGTGTTACTAGATGGAGATTCAAGGTATACGTTTTTTTCTATTTTGTATCTATTATTAATTAAATCCGGAAATTTTAAATAAGTTTCTTTTACAATTTTTCTATTAAGGACTACAGAAAAATTAATTTAAAAAGTAATCTAATGAATCTTTATATTTTTTATGTTAAATAATCTTAAATTGTTAATATTAAAAAATGTAAAATGTATTAAGCACTATGCCTTTTATGCACAAGCATGTAAAAGCGCCAATGGCCGTACCATGCTGAATATACCGGTTCTCGTTAGATTACCGAAGTCAAGCATCATTGGGCGCGGTCAGTCCTTGGGTGGGTGACCACCTGGGAACACCGCGTGCCGTTGGCAAATTTGGGACCTGAATGGCCGAGTCTCTGGCGCTCGGTGCCACAGGTTTCGGGTTCGAATCCCGGCGGTGCCATGGATGTTTGTAGTGGTTCGGAATCCACTTTAAGCCGTAGGTCCCGGTCTCCTATGACTGTAAGAGCGTCACGGAGCAAAAGTCAGGCTTCTACCTACGGGTGCTCCATCACAACAGAAGCTGCTTCCTTCCCCTTCAATCATGAGTACGTATGGGCTCGTGGGCTTGGCCAGCCAAGTGGGATAAGAAACAACAAACAGCATGTAAAAGCAATTGCGTTTTTAAAGACATTACATTGTGTACAAGGTATTAGTTTATTAAACCTATGCTCAGTCATATTAGATACAACATTTCATAAGTAGATTGTAACACAGAAATTTAAAGGGGGGTTTGAAATAACTAATAACTATAATTTTAAGCTTTGAAATAACTCACTTAACCTTACTGAAAATACTTAACAGCTACTGTCATTTTTAATTTAACATAAAAATAATAAATGCTTATATTTTTATTTAAATTTTTGTGTTTTTAATCTGATTTGCATCAAAAAGTCACAAATTTTGTTTTCTAAATTCTATAAATATTATAGTTTAAGTCAATTGCCTAGTAAATTAGTTCTATTTCATTTATTTCTACCTAGTAAAATAGTTGTAAGAGAACTTTATTTTATTAGGTAGAAATAAATGAAATAGTTATGAATAGAAGAAGTTATACTAAGTTATGAATAGAAATGCGATTTAAGTATAAAAGGGAATATAATTAGACTTTACAAAATGTTGATGAGCATGAAATAATTTTGCTAAAAATAAACTATCCATGTTTCATCTGCTTGTTATTTGTGATTACATATTTTTTTATATAAATAATTTTATTTTAAAACTTTGCTTTCAGGATCCACCCTTAAAACTATATTATCGGCCAAGATTGGATCTGACTTAATTGCATGTAATAAAGTAATGTGTTCAACGTAACACTCAACATAAAAAAGAGATGTTAATTTGTGTTGTGTATATATGCTTGTAAAATGAATTTGTTGATCTGATATTGGAATTTTTCAAGTGCATGATTTATTTCAAGATACCCCCCCCCCCTTTCCTCCTAAATATATCATTAAGACACTCATATTTTTGAGTATGTTCAGAAGAATTTTCAAATTCCTAATGGCTGTGTTTTAGAATGATCCTCTTCGTTTATTCAAGATTTAAAGTTGACAGAAACATTGTAACTCGTTTTAAAATGTTCATTTTCTGTATTTCACAATATCTATATAAATGTTTTAGATATCTAGTTGTTTGTTTTCATATGTAAAACGCCATCATAATTTATTTAAATATTCTGTAAACATCATTGTGAATTTTAATCATCTTCATCCTCATACCAAATTGTACATAATTATATTGTAAATCTGTAAAAGAAAAAAAAAAAATTATGTTTCTTCTAGCTACTGAATTATTTAATCAAAATATATTCAATATTATTGAATGAAGAAATTTTGTCAATCTGTTACAAAAATAATGCACTTTATAATTTTTGTTGTGCAGATTTTTGAAATTTCTATTTTTATGCTAATATTTAAAATGCTACTAGACAAGATCTTTTAATTAATTTAAAATGCTGTATTTTTCTAAATATTCATTAAGCTAGAAATAATTTTATTTTATTGACTGCAGTGTTTATGCATGGAAATGTATTGCAGCAAAAAAGAAATCAGCATTTGAAAATATTTTGTTGTTAATAGTTTAAATATTAATTAAACTGCATCTTTAAGTATTTTTAATACTTAAGTGGTGTTTGGATTTATTTTTTTACTGTTTTTACATGTATTAATTTAAATGATTCTAATAAATATTAGGACAAAATTGTAACCAAATTTAAGAAAACATTTGTTGACCTGTTATTCAATCTTTTATGAGAACTGATATTCTTAGTGTTTCTTCTCATCATGCTTCAATGATGGGGTCATTACAAAAAATAAAATAAAAGATAGGTATCATCTTTTTTTTTTCTCTCTCTTTAAATTATTATTGAAAGTTTTATATTCATCTCATTCTTAAAATAATATTGCAGGGAATTTTTCATTTTATCTTAGGCATCCCTATTTTACCTTAAACTTGTTAGTTTTTGTATTTATTTATATGTGTAATTCTCTTCGAGACAGCTTGGTTAATAAGTTTTTAATAAGATATTCATTTCTCTCATCATTGATTTTGTGTTAATTGAATTTATTTAATGTTTGTATATATTGTAATGTCTGATTCATATTTCTTTAATTCATTCGGTCAACATTTTATTTACAGTGATTATAATTGTTGAAAATTATTATTTGAAGAATCCCTACTGTTGTATATTGATTAAGAAGACAAATTATGAAACTTCCCTGATCTATTATCCCATCTGGCTCTTTCTCTTCCACGATCCTTTTCCTTTACAATAAGTATCTATCTTGAGATTCTTTCCTTTGGTGCTCAAGAAAAAGTCATGGAAGGGATTAGGCATTTATTTAATAATTTAAATGTGTATTTTTAATTTAACCAAATCAAATTATAGTTCAATATTTTATGAAACGGTGGCCTTTGTTCTTCATATATGTTCCCTTCCCGTCCATTGTTCTTTGCTTTTCTTCAATTCCACTTCTCTTGCCTAATGCCAGTATCCAGACTAGAACATTTCAGTATTCAAATGATGATACCATCTATCTTAATTTTATAAGTAACTGGTATTGTGTTCTCTAAGCTTTGAGAGATTTTAACAGTATATTAATGATTTTTTTTTTTTTATAAAGTGCTTTACTTGTACTGTGAGGTTTTAATGATTTATTTTATTTGGAAGGAAGTTTTTTATTTTGACAGTATAAATAAATCATATAGATTCATGTGTAATGAAATTTGTGCGCTTGAAGAAAGCAATTTTTATATTGAATTTTTTTGGTATAACGGCACAGATAAATGGTACTGTAGATCACTAGGATAATTACAAAGAGGTTTGGCATACATAGGACAGTTGCCTTCATTTCAGTATTACAAACATGTTATGTGACACTTGTACCGATACTGTTTGGTATAAATTTGAATAAATTATGTATTGTGCAAACTAGAACATACTTATTAGCTGTGTGTTTAAAATCACTGATATTGTGGCAGTTGACATTTCAACTGATCCTACTTAGGCTTGATGAGATGCAAACTCTAAAAAGCAAGAATGGCTATGGAAGTATTGACATTATGCTACAAGGATTAAGAACATTTTGTCACAGTCTCATCAAGGCTGTTAATATCCCATTGAATATAATCAATATCCTTATATTGGATCAGATTGCATGAGTTATATCTCCTTGGAACATAATGAGTGCAGTAGGGAAAGTGTCTTCTTCCAGATTCTCTTGTTAAACTGGGAACTTCATGGTAATTTCAAAGTATTGGTATGCATATTTGACATGTATGCCCCATTCATCCTTCATATTGACAAATATCAATAACTACTGAAAAGTTTCATGTAAGATTTTCATCGCTGGATAAAATCCTAAGTGTGGACATCTGTCTTGCTGTGTATCCTAAATTGTAAAACTACTTCATACCATGCACAATCACAACAGATTTGATAAATGTTTCCTTCTTGATGCACAAATTTCATTTTCTGTGATTATAGAAGTCTTTAGAGAAACTGTATGGTTTTAATCTTTCTGTATAACATTATTCTTTTGTTTCAAATAATTGCAATTGATAAGTTATAAACCATTGAATACATATCTATACTAAGATCTAAGTTGCATTGCCTACCTCAAAAACTTAACTATGCTAGTCATTTGGATATGGCATCAAATATAATCAAGCTTGATGTGGAATTCTATATAATTTCTGATTTCTTCATCTACTCTCTCTATTCTGAAACAATCATTACATTTTTTTTTTCATTGATATTCATTGCTCAAGCATGGTTATTATAATATATATATGTGTGTGTATGTGTATTTGTCATTGTGCTGTTTGGGTCAATAGATGTTTCTAAAATATTTGTTTTCTTCGAGCTGCCAACTGTGTCATCTGCTTCTTTATACATTAATTTATCAGAAAATTAAAATGCAAATTTTGAAATTAATAGAATGTGAAATTGTATTTTTTATAAACATAGTGATTTTTAATAAACAAAATTAGTTTCAATTACAGGAATATTGCACAAGAAAAAAGTTATTTATCTAATGTTTACCATATAGCAGTAAAAAGAATTTGATATCATTTATCTGTGATTAAGAGTATTTCCGAAGGAACTTGATTTCTTTTATATACATAATCATGCATTGATTCATACATATTTAAGAAATAAAAATCATCAGTCTTATTAAAAAATATATATATATTTCTTTTGATATAGCAGCATTTAGTATTTTTCTTAAAAATTGGCTATGACATGTATACATTTACGGGCAACATTATTTTTGGGGTATTGTATGGCAGTTTCATTCCACAGAATTTCTTGCTCTATTGTTGGTGGCTCTTATTTAAAATGAATAATCACACTGTCAAGCAAATTCACAGTTCATGACACTTGTTCTTGAATATTGCAATTCCAGCCGTAATGTTTCTGTTTATTAAAATTTTGTGTATTTATTTACTGGAATATTTTGTCATAACTAACTGTGATACATGTATACTGTTTCATTGATATCTTAACTATTCAATAAAGCATAAAATATCACCCATTTGTAGTTTTTTGGTGTATGTTTTTAATAAAATCATAATGTAACATAACATTTTTTGCCAAATTAAAGAATATATATATTGTAATTATAAAACTAATGCTTATAATTTATATAGTAAAAGTTTTCAACTGTATTGTAATATTTTTACATATACAGATGTAAATTTAATAAATATTTTGTCCAGTTTTCGAAACATTGATCAAATATTTCTGCAAGATGTGCACTCAATCACATGGGAGGCTAGCTGCAGTAGGGTGTCTTGGAGTCAACATTTTGATGCATGAATATAGTGTTATCTCAGAATCACTCACTTCTTTCCTAAATCAATAAGTACAAGCAAGCTGCATTCTTAGTGCATTTGATTTTCTTTTTGTTCGAATAATCAAATTTGTATTGACTAATCTAACATTAATATTGTATACAGAGAATATCTATAGTATTTAAAATTCTAAGCTAGACACTTTTGGAGTTTGTTAATCCAACTAAGTTTTTTAAATTTAATTTACAACAAATAAATTTTGTCTTTCTATAACTCATCTTAATGAAATTTAAAATCTTGGTTAGTTCATATGTGCATTTAAATGTTTGGAAAGTTATAAAGTCTGTTCAAATTGAGGCAGAATTTCATTTTGCCATTGTTGGCATTAAAATTATTGCATCCAAAAAAAAAAAAATAGCCCAGTGTAATGATAATGAGAGGTAACATGATTCATTTTAGCATAAATCAATTAAGTATAAGATGCTATAATGCAATTTTGATATTTGTTTTAGTACTGGAAATGTGTAAAATGTTTGAGCACTTGTGTTTATATCTGGAAAAACATAACTTTGTTATCCGTGCAAATTTAAATTCCAACTTAACCTCCATATAATCATGGTTCTTTTAAGTCACTGGCCTCTTACTACCATACTCGACAAGAAGAAATCTGTTCACAACAGGCATTTTTTGTCTTGCATCTGTGAGCCTAGTGTTCCACCTATATGTTCTTACTGTGCCGAAAAAGTAAGGCCAATTATTTTTTTTTCAAAAACTTTTATTTATTCTTCCAAATTTATTTCATCGCCTTCAAAGTAATCCCCTCCGGACACAATGCACTTATGCAAACTTTTTTCCCAATCCTCAATGCATGCTAAAAAGTCATCGGCAGGGAGGGCCTTCAAAGCGCGCGGCGATTCACGTTGAATCTCTTCAATCAACTCAAAACGGTGTCCCCAGAATGGTCTATTGAGTTTAGGTAATAGCCAGAAGTCACACGGTGCTAAATCAGCAAAATACGGTGGTTGTGGAACGCTATGGGTTTCATTTTTGGCGAAAAAGTCACGAAGAATCAATGCAGTGTGAGCTGGCGCATTCAATGTTTTCGGTACTAATCGAAATTTGACACGTTGGAAGCCAAAATGGAATTGACCGTTCCTTTTGAAATTCCAACATCATCAGCAAGGTCTTTAATTGTAAGTCGACGGTTTGGTAGCACCAGATCTTAAATTTTTTGAACGTGAGCTTCGTCGGTTGAGGTTGGTCGACCAAAGGGTTCTTCATCTTCAACGCGTTCTCTACCTTTAAACTGTTTATACCACTTCTAAACATTTCTTTCCGGAATGCTCGCCGAATGCCTTCTACAACATTCTATACAGATGTATAGATATTAATAAACTTTAATTAATACTGATAATGACATTATGGATCATTATCAAAAAATCATTAATATTGATAATTTTATTAATAAAAAATATCGATCATGAATAAAGTATCAAATAATATGAGATGGCTTATTTCGAAGAGTGAAAGTACAATTCTAATGAAGTTTTTTTTCTAATGCTCCTGGCAAACACTTAGACAGCTTGGTCTTGGATGCTTTAAGGCAAGCGCTGCACAGACGTTACTCACTTTGCATTACCCAGGGGGCGCGTGTCACTTGAAGATAAGCCACGGACGCGGAGTAATAATGCCCAAGCAACGCTCTACGATCCTGTTAGGCCGGGACCTAAGGTTTAAAGTGAGTTCCGAACCACTACAAACATCCATGGCACCGCCGGGACTCGAACCCGAAACCTGTGGTACCGAGCGCTAGCCACTCGGCCGTTCAGGCCCATTCTAATGAAGTTAAAAATAGAGAAAATGCTTATTCTCGAGAGAAGATGTTCAAATAAAAACGTTTTAAACTATCAAAATTAATTATTTAGTATTAATCATTTTATTAATGAAAAATTTCATCCATCACAAATAAAGCATTAAATAAAGTTGAATGGCTTATTTCGAAGAGATAGAAGTTAAATTCTAATGAATCTAAAAGTAGGAATATGGCTTATCTTCGAAAGGAAATATTGTTGAAATAAAAATATTTAAATTATTAATATTAATGCTTTTTTATTAAAAATAATATCGAACACGAATAAGTATCAAATAATACAGAAATGCTTATTATAAAGAGTGAAAATAAAATTCATAAAGTTAAAAGTAGGAAGAAATCTCATTCTCGAAAGAAGAAATGGTTAAAATAAAAATGTTAAATTATCAATATTAATTAATTTCTATTGATATTTTTATTAATAAAAATAGATAATATAGATCACAAATAAAATCAAAGTTATGAGTTCTAATAAAATTAAAGGTATGAATAAAGTATATTCATTAGAAGGGTATTGTTAGAATTTTACTTTGTATAAATATTATAAACAATGTTATTATTGCACGTTTTATAATAATTATAATTATTATTAATTGTAATTAGTTAAAATTGAGAATTAGATTGATTCTATAAGTTGTTTTTGTTTTGCAACATTAACATGCTACAAGAATTAACCTAAATTCTTTGAGTTTTCCAAAACATTGACTACATATTGTATCGTTGAATCCATTATTGATGTTAAATATTAAGAATGTAATTAATTAAATTTATTTAATTAACTAACTAAAATCTTGAATTAAATTGATTCAATAGTTACATCTGCTTTATTACACCACAATTATAAGGGCAGCAGAAATTAACTTAAATTCTCACAGATTTTCAAAACATTCCTCAGATCATATACAATTAGATATTTTCTGTGAGTGCTTCTATTTTCAAGAAATAAGTATTATTTTGAAATATTTTTGTAAATACTGTATGATATATAATTCCTGAAAACGAATGAGTATTCAAAATCAAATTCCTGCTTTTGAAAAACTTCGGCTTTTCCTCTTTACTGATCGAACAAAGAAAAGTCTTTACCAGAATTCTTTATTGAAATGGTTTAAAATTCAAATGAGGTATGGAAACTTTCTGCATCAGATAGGTTATCTTTCTTTTACGTATTTCTTACATATACAGGTGATTTATTTCCGTATGACTACGGGTTCTTAGTTTAATAAGAACGTTCATTTCACTGTGGAGATCGTTGAATTTATTTTCTAGGACGTCAGTTTTGCTCTTTATTCTGATTATTGAATAGTATTAAATAAAGATACACAGCGCGTTGGGGCCTGTGGCCGATTGGTTATCGCTCTGTACCACAGGTTTCGGGCTCAAATCCCGGCAGTGGCATGGATACCTGTAATATTTCGAAATACACTTTAAACCTCAGGTTTCGGTCTAATTAGCCATCGTATGCAAAAAAAAAAAAAAATGAACATAGAGCGACAAACCAGGCCATACGCAAAATTTTTTCCTTTTTTTCTCCTATGCACATTTGACCTGGTACTAGCTTGAAAAGGGTGAATTTTAAAACTTTACCTAGTAAGGAAAAGCTTTTTCTTATAAAAAAAAATATTAAAATTAACTTTTAAACATAGAGCCGAAGTGACCAGATGGATAACACGTTGAACTTTCGAGCTTGTACGCCGCAGTCGTGCAGCTGCCTCCCTGAATGAACGGATTTCAGTGTTAGTGTACATCCCCACGGAATCACCGACAACAATGCCACTGTAGAACCATTGCAGTGAATAGAGCTTCCGAGCTTAGATTGTTCTGTTGAAAAAAACCGACAAACTAAGCCAAATCCCGTTTCTATGTCGCTGTTGGACATGATAAATTAGTAAGCTGGAAAGGTTTTCCGATTCGAGAAAAATAAGAAGTTGGGATATCCCCTCCTTAAATGTTTCCAAAATGTCGGTGAGGAGTAGGAAACCTCTGTGGTGCATCCGAGGTAACGCTGATTCTGTTACGTATTTGCCATTCTAACAGCAAATGACTTCGAACCCACAAACAGGTCAGATCGTCCAACTCTGTAGATTTTTGTGGCGAATGACCTCAGGTCAAAATGTCCATCGTTTGAAAAAAAAAAATGTATGTTGGCAAGATTAGAACATTTAAGTGTTTTATTTAATGTATAATAAATTTATGAGGAGTTTTCAGTGTTATTATTGTCCGAATAATTAAAACAAATATACCCAAACTGTTTTTTTTTGGAGGGAGGGGGGAAGAACAATTTTTTTTAAATTTTCTTAGATAATGTGTTCAATGTATATATAACTAATAATAATTTTAACAGAAGTTGAAAATCAGATATAAAGAAGTTGAATGTACATAAATTATTATATATTAATATTACATCTGCTAATGACTAAAGTAGTTGTTTTTCAAAATTCACTTAAATGCTTATTGTAGTTATCTGGAAATTCAATTGATGCAAAATGTATTTTAAAAACATTCTATTATCCTGAAATTTAACATTAATAAAAAATAATCAATTGAGAACATTAGCTGTATATAATGTTTATAAAGCAATTATTAAGGCCCGATAATTTAATTTAGACCATTGACTTGTAAACATTATTACATCATCTGAAATAGGATCATTTCGTATTTCAGATGATCAATTTCCAATGTCACTACTTTAAGCAGTAACTAGGAAATTATACACTCTATGATATCATGTATTTACGTGATATATTACACATGTGATTGATAATGATGTCTCATATATGAATGATAAATCATATCACTATGATTCATATTTTCACCAGTCGGATTTCTCCTAACCAAACAAACTTCGCGTTCTTATATTTAAACACTTATTACCGTTTACATACTTTCTTACATACTTCCTACCCGTCATTAATATACACATAATTCAGTGCTGCATGCATTAGTGAAATTCATAGATTTTCAATCGAAAAGCTGCATCGCACCAATGCCCATCACAAACACGGTCAGAAAGTTTGGTGAAGTTGCATGAGAGCAGAGAATCCAGATTTTTTTTTAAAATTTAGAAGTGCATAATGTCATATCAACTCTGGAGAGGAAAAATATAATAAGTAATAAACAATGAACTTAAATTCTAATACTCAAAATGTTTCAGAAGTTAAGAGTAACGCAATTTTTTATTAGCTTTGATTGCCTTCAGTCCGGATAAGGCAGTGTTTAGCTCTAGAAGAGTTGACTAAATTATAGAAACAGTAATTATGAAAATAAAACTTTTGATGTAAATCATGAATGAAGGGAACATAAAGCCATTTCAAAGTCTACCTAATGACAAACGAAACTCATATGGAAGTTGCCAAGAGAAAGCAAAATTTTGACTAAGAATAGCATTTCAAACATCTAAATGTTTCTGTCTACTAAAGGCATCTACTAAAAATGTTTAATGTTTATTAAATGTTTCTATCTACTAAAATCTATTTTATCTACTAAAGGCATCAAGTATCCCGGCGGTGCCATGGATGTTTGTAGTGGTTCGGAATCCACTTTAAGCCGTAGATCCCGGTCTCCTATGACTGTAAGAGCGTCATGGAGCAAAAGTCAGGCTTCTACCTACGGGTGCTCCATCACAACAGAAGCTGCTTCCTTCCCCTTCAATCATGAGCACGTATGGGCTCGTGGGCTTGGCCAGCCAAGTGGGATAAGAAACAACAACAGCATTTTACGAGGAATATAACGCTGACAACTCTAGCACTCTTTTTCTATAGCTTTGTACTTTCTTCTATGTTATTACTTTGTTCTGTTCGAATTTCCATTAAGGTAGGAAAACAATATTCTCGTTCCTTTTTACCTCATCCTGCTATGCGATTATCTGTTCTGTTTGATCTTCCATCTCAATAGAAAGAAAGAAACCAAAAACAAATCTTAGGAAGGTCTTTTTGCTTTCGGCAATTTTACTTTTCGAAGAAGACTGTTGTGGTTTTTGACTTGGCCTGATTGTCTTTAGATTCATTTGTTAATAGTCTTGATTGTATCCTTTTGTAAATTGCAAACCATCAGTGATGGCTTAGTTGAGGATATAGGAAGGATATTTGGAATGACATAAAATCTCATTTACCAAGGATAAATAATAATATGCGCATAAAATTTACTGATAGCTTTTAAAGCATTTTTCTTAACTCTTTCCATTCATAGATTCTTTTTCAAAAATCATCGAAATTTATTGACACAATAAAACTCTTTTGATAAAAATACATGTTTTAATCAATATTCTTACCTTTTCTTATATCATAAAATTAATGAATGTTATTTAAAGCTTTATATAAGTTGAAAGGGGATTTATAATTCTCTACCGTAAGAAATATTTCCTGCTTTTAACTTCCTACAAAATACTCACATTGAAGAATGCATTACAATTCATTTTGAACGCTTTGTCCTTAAAAATCTTTTATCTACAAGAGACGCTAGAAAATCTGGCATGAAAAAGAATACACAATATCTTAAAAAGGAATAAACAATTGTAGTTGATTTCTGACAGTATTATAGCTATAATTTATCATTTCATTTCGGTTTTCTCCAGTATTTTTTCCTTTGGTTTTATTCATTTTGTAAAATACTTGTTGCAACGAATATGAAAGAAATATTCCCATTTAAACGAACGTAAATACAATTGAATTTAAATTTATTTATTTACTGTAAAGAATCTATATTATTATAAATTTTTAAAACCTTTGTTATTTTTTTTTTTTCTTAAATCCGAAATATATTTAAATTTCTTTCCTGTCATATGTACTTTAAAATTTATTTTATACTTAATTTTGTTATGAATTGAATTACTATTTTTTCTCATAGTTCTTTTTTCTAACATGATTTTTTCGTATTTTTGTCCGTTTCTATTTTTGTTAGTTCATTGGACTAACAAAGAAATCAGTAATTACAATAGTCATTTTTCCAATTATTTTATATATATATTATAAGATAATTGGTTACGTTAAGGGTCTACGAATACAAAAAGTTTTTTTTTATTATTATTAATTTTACTTTCAACATTCTGATCACCAACCGAAATTTGAAACGAATACTACTATCTATAACACTAATTAAAAAAATAATAATCACTGACTCTGAAAGGTTCACATCCTCCTTCCTTTCATACTTAATGAAGGGACTTTCCAGCTTACGTATTTAGTGTGCCCCTACCTAGCCTATAATATGTGGACTGAAAAGTTCGTAGGCTGACACATAGAGGGCGCTACTAGCATTAAATCCGTAGGATTTTTAGTTAGCCCTAACCTTCAAAAGACACGTGTATAAATTTGACAGCTGTTGCACTATTAGTATGTCAGTTATAGCATTTTTAGTGAAGTAACTTTTGTAAGTTTGAAAAAATGGATTAAAAGGAATTTCGTGTGTTAATAAAGCATTGCTTTTTGGAAAAAAAAAAAAATTACTATTGAAGCCAAGGCTTGGCTTGATAAGCATTATTCGGACTTTGCACCAGGAAAATCAACCGTAGAGAAGTGGTTTGCTAAATTTAAACGAGGCGAAATGAGTACCGAGGACGATGCACGCAGTGGACGCTCCAAAGAGGCTGTTACCGACGAAAACATCAAAAAAGTCCACAAAATAATTTCTGATAACCGTAAAGTGAAGTTGAGGGAGATAGCTGAGACCCTAAAGATATCAAAGGAACGTGTCGGACATATCGTGAATGAATATTTGGAAATGCTAAAGCTCTGTTCAGAGTGGGTGCCGCGCGAGCTCACAATCGGCCCAAAACAACAACGAATTGATGGTTCTAAGCAGTGTTTGGAGCTATTCAATCGTAATAAACCCGAATTTTCGCGTTGATATGTGACAATGAATGAAACAGGGCTCCATCATTTCACACCGGAGTCCAATAGACAGTCAGCCGAGTGGACTGCACGTGATGAACACTAAAAATGCTATAACTCACATACTAATAGTGCAACAGCAGTCAAATTTATACACGTGTCTTTTAAAGGTTAGGGCTAACTAAAAATCATATGGATTTAATACTAGTAGCGCCATCTATGTGTCAGCCTATGAACATTTCAGCCCGCCTTTTATAATAGAACTATCATGCTTAATTTTGTTAAGAAATGTTATCAAACTTAATTTTTGGGGGCTGTAGTAGGCTGGTATTTCTGTGCAAGATTTTGACATCGATCCATTTGACAAAGACGGGAAAATGGATTGATATCATTTGAGTCCCAGTACAATTTATTTATTTATTGACGAGAATCGTATACCAAACAATCTTTTTGTATCCAAACAGGACTTATATGAAGATGGACTTATTCCAAAGCTGAAATACACCGAAGTATTTAATTTCTTAAGTGAATCTATTTGTTTCAAATAAAATTATTCGCATCACGCCGATAATCAATAAATTCTCAGTACAAATTTTTGAATTGCTTGATGAGAAAATAAGAAATGCAAAGGTACAAACCTAGCCAGAGAGTTTCGAATCAGAGAAGTTCAATTTCACGAGTTAATTTAAAACAAATTTCATTTCAAACGAGTTCACAAAAGTTCATTTGAAAAGCCTCCCAAACTAAAGTACATATTGGAAGTCGGCCAAGAAAAATAACCTCAATGGATGGTCAATATATTATACTTCAGGCAAAAAAAATTTCTATACCAGTCAGAGGGTAACATTGCTCAGCAACTGTATATGGTTTTATTACACTGGCATAAGAAGCATTCTAAAGGATTGAATTAACTTACAAATTTGTACGGAGGTCATTATCATCAGCAAGTGATTCTCCTTCATGTATGTCTTTTCCGCTGTACTATTAGTGTTTTTATGGACAATGACTCCAGCTCATATCAATCTCGTGCTATTGAGGAGTATACAGAAAAATTGCAACCTCACAAAGTGTTATTTCTATATTATGAAATAGTTATTTCGAATTATTCGAATATTCCAATTCGAATTTCGTATTCATTATTTGAATCCTTATTTCGCCGTAGGCACAAAGTGAAGCTCAATTTTTAAAACTAAGGGTCAAACGAAAGGGCAATATAAATGTCACTTCACTATAATAGCACAGAAGGCTACTAGTAGCAGTGTTCGACTCAAACTGTTTGAAAGAATTTGTTGGATTATAAACCTATGTGTTTGGTCAACAGCGGGCCATAATGCAGATGGTGGACGCAATAACATCTTGTTTGCAGAAGGGATGAACGTATTCTTTTACGGACGACTCTTAATGTAAAACGTGAATGTAGTTGGATTATAATCTACAAATAAAGTGAAATAATCTTGCAACTGTGCACGCAATTGTCTGATTTGGAGGATACGAAGCGATCTCAAGGGCTGGTATTTCTATTAATGGTCATATCGGCGTGTACATCATCATGGCTGAATTACAGACGGCTTGGCGTTATTGTGATCCATTAACTCCAACGATCAAGGATAAATTTCTTCTCATGGACGCTAAAGCCAGGTCATATTTTCCTCGTCTACAGGAGTCCTTCGAATCATTTGGCTAGCATATTCACCAGATATAAATCAAATCAAACAGGCTTCATTAAATGAATGATGATGATGATGATGATATTAAATTTCTCTGGTCGCATACTACATCTACCTTCAGACACGTTTCAACAGCTGAAAAATTCTCTTCTACAAGACTGAGAGCAAACACCTCAATCCTTGCTGATAATTTCACTGAATCCATGACTCACAAGTATGCGACATTACTTTTGATCAAAAGAAGCCCTTATTGAAACTCATTTTTATCGGAGATCACATGTTTTTGTTAATTTTTATGGTATGCAAGAATTAGACGTATTTTATTTTGTCCATAAATTTAGTAAATGAAACTTATTATTTCTTTTTCTTTGTCGCCTCTTATGCTTTACAATACTCTTAAATCATTTACTAGTCAACAAAACTTTTCTTTATCCATAATTTTAATAAAACCTTAATATCCCCTCAAGCACGATTTTGACTATTTAAGAATAAAACTTTTATGAAAATGAGCAACTTTTATTTTTGGTGCTGCAAGCAAAGTGTGTGCAGTGGTTTAATATGCAGTGTGTTCCATTATTATCCTCAATCAAAGCGATAGTTTAAGGTTGTTCCACACGTGAACTAAAAACACATATTTCGGAACATAAATTAAAAAATGCATGCCATTTTGGGATATAAGGATAGATTAAATTGAAAAAAAAATATTCTTTTATAAACTTATAATATAATAACTCCCAGCAAATTTATAGCATATTTAAAACAATTACATTAGTAGAAACCGGTGTTGATGTATATAAAGATATATTGTTACGAAATATTGTTGTTTATTAATAAATTATTTTTCATTTTAAGTGATTAACAGTCTTTTTGTCATTCATATATGGTTAGTAAGAGAAAGGCCTTTTATTTCTCTTAGCACATCCAATTAGAAGTCTTAAAATTTAACAGTGTCAAATACAATCATCTTAACAAAACGGTTTGGTGATAAATTAGACACTTTGTTTTTAGTGCAGTGTTTTCATCATTTTGAACAACCCTTGTATGTCTAAGGGCTAGAGTTTTGAATAAATAAACAAAATAGCATTTTTTATATAATTACATATATTCCAAAACACAGTTTTTGAAACTGCTTGTGGTCATAGAGATTACTCTTAAAAAGGCTTTAAAAAATACTTAAATGAAGTTACAAATACAAAAGCTAATCAAAAATATAACCAGAAGGAATATCTCGTATTTCTTTCTTAGTGAATTCGATTTGTACCACACAAATAGCATTTCTCATTTCCTTGACTAATAGATGTCTGCAAAGCTAGGATTTGCTCAAAGCCCTCTAATTTTCTACACTGCCACCAAAGGAATTCTATAAAAGGCAAATAACAAAGCATATGATGAGATTTTCTTTTTCGCGCATTATTTTGCGGATGTCACAGGAATTCCTTAGCTTTCCACAAATCCTCCTGTTTGTCTTCCTCGCAATAAAAACGTGTTCTGGAAAGACTTAGTCCAGTTTGAGTTGTTCCAATTTCAAGTATTTACTTAATCCTCTCTCCATTCGTTTTATTGCCTGATTTTTTTTTTTTTTTTTTTTTTTTTTTGCAGATGTTCACCTTATGTGCTGTATACTTTTCCCCCAGTGGTTTAAATATTTAACAAACATATATTGTTTTCATTGACAAAGAAAAAAAAGCTTAATGTTAAAGAAATACTATTGAGAAGGTGTATCATAACATTATAAATGACAGTTTTGAATAATAAAAATTATGAAGAGGGTTTTTCAAAGATACTCAAATTGTCCCAAAATGATACTTTCTCTAACACATCATCCAACAATTAGATTATTTGTTATAATTAACATAATTTCCTTTGTAGATTACATGTAACATCGAAGACATTCTTCTTTTAAAGGCTGGCGAACTTGGGAAACAATTTAAGAATTATTTTAATTATAAAAAAATATCCAATGAAATAAAAATCAAGTAACTAAATTTATTCTTATTTTGAGCCTATGCATTCTGGCAAATATTAAATGAAAACGAAGGCAACTTCATTTCTTTCTCATTCGTATGTTGAAAATTCAATGAGTTTCTCTTTTTTAAACATCCTGATTTGAATACAGGTCGGAAAACATGTCAACACAAACTTCTATATGAAAAGTTAACTTTCATTTCTTTAGAAATATAAAATTAAACTTATTTTATTTATTAAATATTTTAATAATACTTCATTGTCAATTTATCTTTATTCTTCGTTAGTAAGAATTTGATTACATAAATTCACAAACAATTTTTCATATTCAAAATCTATATCAAATATAAACAAGATACTTTGATCATGATAGTTTCAATAAAAATTCTTAGTGCTTTAAAATGTTTTATTTAAATTAAATAATCTGAAGCCATCCTAGATATATCTGCACAATAAAATCCTCTAAATGCTAATATTTCATTCCGACTGTAATTATTTAGATTAAATTAAATTATTTTATCAAACTTTGCTTAACAAACTGCCCCACTTTCATTTCCTCTGGGAGAGTTAATGTATTATGCCTATTTCCAAGCATCCTAAATATGTTTAAACTCATAGTTCTAGGAAAGATTGCCCGATAAAATGTCATTTTGTCTCTGGAACCCTTTTCATTGTTCTAATTCTGTTCTAATTCGAAGAGACTGTGCTTTTCTCACTAGTTCCCTTTCACAAAAAGACCTCCCTTTCCTTGTCTGTCATTGGTGCAATATATCTGATAAGTTGGGGGTGTCTCTAATTAATGGAGATGTTATCAGGCCTCTTATCTTTCGCACAAATAATGCATCTCATTTTGTGCTTACGAAGATAAGAGGCAATACTAATTGGATGGGGAGGAAAAGAAGAAGCCTTTCCTTTTAAATTGCACGGAGGCAACATTTCGCAATGTAGTGAATTAATAATGAAGCTTTCACTGTCTTACAATACAGGCGCATGAACTTTTGTTTTTAATCGATCATTAAGTGGTAGCCTGTTTGTACCGAAAAAGGGAAGACCTGCACTTATTAACCTTCTTACCGCGGCCTTTTTTTTAATCATGGCAACTGTAAATAACTCATTGTTTATCTAACCGAATTTCACTCTAAAGTCAAGTTTATCAAGCATCTTTTTAAATAAACTTATTAAGTAATTTTTTTCTTCATTTCTCATTCAATCTACAAACATAATAAAAACATAAACAAAAAATAAACAAATAAAATATATCTCAAACAAATCTCATAAACAAAAAAAAATATTCCTAGAATAAATAGGCTTGTAAAATGTTTAATAAATCGTTTCTTTTACTAACCAGTATTCAGTTAAATACATCCAACTACTAAACATTAACCACTTAATCGTATAAGCTTTTTTCTTTGTCTTGAAAAATGTAAATAATTCTTCTTTCTTCCAAAGCCCAAATATTATTTTTCATATTCTAAAACAATTTATTTCTAACTAAATAAAGGCAATTATTGTATCTTGATTAAGCATAAATTACTGAAAGAAGAAAAAAATTCTGTCTAACCGTTCCAAATAAAGAAGACATTGAAACGACCTTGGCCTGTATCAGGCTGTACTTTCTAAACTGCAAAATATAATTTATTAAGAGATTTATTTTTATTACGAATATTTCACGCCAGTCATGTAATTTGTCACTTAAATTTAGAAAATAAATAGTCAATTAATTTTTCCCGTCTCTGACTAATTTATGTAGTAATATAGCAAGCTTACAACAGTTTTTTTAAAAAAGATTTTAGCGGAAAAAATGAATGCACATCTTTTGTTCGACGTTTCTATTTTTTTTTTTTTTTATAAGCAAATTCAATTTTTCAAAATAATTTTAATATATTAAAGTAGCTATTTAAAAAAACGTGAGGTTGTAGCTGTAGCATTTTAAATATCAAAATCTTGTATAAAATACCTTTCTTAAGGTCAGGGACAAATTTCTTAAAGCAAAAAAAATTTTGATTTTATGCTGTTGAATGTTATTGTTAAACTGCGGAAGATTTCTATAGTCAGGACGTAGGATCATGTTTTTCAAAAATACACCTACTGTCTGACCAGTTATCACGTAGAAACTTGGCAAGCTGCAAAATCGGACAGATTCAAATACAGCGGTGTAATAGGGGAGGAAGGTAATTTCGGAGGGGTTTTTTTACATCAAAAATCATTTTAATTCTTAGTAATAAAATTTTAAATTGCAAAAATTGCGAAAGATAGTTCCAGAAAAAATAGATCAAAAAACTTCCTTAATAACTATTAAACTTTTTTTTTTCAAAATTTGCGTTATACCTCGTATATCTATTTAGCACCCTTTAATAAGTAATCGATTTGTCCGTTCCGCCTTTAAAGCGGATGTATACCTTTCCGTTGAATAGCTGGTATAACGTACAATTTTTGACAAGACATGTTTGAAGAATTTTAAGTTGAATTTTTTAATCTTTTATTTACTACATGTGGCAACGCCCACAAAAAGTCTCGCAGTCTTTAATGAACGTTCTCAATAGGTATATACATTACAAGCTTTATTACATTTCTAAAAATTTTATTACCTGCTATTCATATATAAGGATACAAAAATGATCAGTTTCAGTTTTTGAGAATTTCCTGGAATTTACAACAAAAGAAAAATTGTAAAATCAAAACTCACTCCTATGCATGTGCTTATACGTTAATGGTTATGCATATGACTCATATAATCTAATAATCCAATTTTATATGTTGGTATTACTGCACAAATGTAAGTTCTATGTAGGAAAACTGCTGTAAATATATCACGCATTTATTACACATAATTAATCCTGTTTTGTACTATTGTAAGTATGCATTTGTAACAATTCCGTATCTATGGCACAGCACGATCATATTATTTTTTTCATTTGTATAAATTATAAATTACAAATTGCGCTTTATTAAAAAGGATTAGAAGATAATAAATTTGTGAACAAATTTCGGACTGACAGACGATCTTTTTATAGCTCAATTTTTAATGTAATAAAAATTATTCAGTCTTAATCTAATATTATAAACCAAAAGAAGAATACAATATTTAAATGGAAATTAATTTCGTCGATACTAACTTCAAAATTTAATTGAACTAATTTTAATTGAACTTGATTAATTGAACTAATTTCAATACTTTTTTCAATTCCTTTTATTAGCTCACACTTTCCCTATATATATCTTGTTCAAATTTTCAATCGTTAATAAAATACTTTTTATTCATCCACTCAAGTTCAAATATATTTTTTTTTGAACTTGTAGTGGATGACATTTGATGTTAATACAGTTTTTTCAAATATTAATTCAGTAATTAAATTTAATTAATTAATTTTAGTTTTTTTTATTTAAGTTTGCTTATATCTACCAATAGATGGCGCTAGATAAACTTAAAAAAATGAATGAAAATTATTTATAAAGGACTTTCTGCAATATAGTGGAAAAAAAGTAGGAATTGACTTTAAAAATTTTTTTTTTATATTACTTGTTTAAGTGCAGCTCACAATCCTTTAAGTACACTGGATTTTCTATTTCATTTAGATAAGCGAATATAAAATTCCTCCAGCGTACTACTACTACTATGGTACATCCCTGTGCCTAGAGCTGAGATGCCCCTTTACAGTTTGGAATGATATGGGTGAAATGACATGCACACACGATGGAGGAGGGAAACTTTTCGCAAATTTCACTTTTGACGGTACAGAAGCTGAAAAAATAAAACATATTTCAAATTATCGGAAAAATTTAAAAACTGTGCAATAGAGGAAACACAATATTGGAGAATATATAAATCAGAGAACAGAAGGCATCAAAGCAATTAAAGTTATTGAAAGAATAATTAGAAGAGGAATAACAGCTAATAAATAATTGGACAGTAGAAGCAGATGCTGCAAAATGATGAACAATGGAAATATAAAAGGCAGGAAGATATTACATCTGAGAAGAGATAATAAGCGAAGTACATAGCTAAATAATTGGTATTGATATAAAAAAATATTAAGGAATGTGTAAATTAAAAATTGACATGTATATGCAATAAAATAAATTGTTTCAAAATTAGTTGACACTAAATTACACACATAACCTTAGTTTACACACATGTAATGTATACACTCATGTAAATTATTTTATAAAGTAAAATTGCCTATACATATATGCATAGATTAAAAAAGGAAGGTTAAAAAAATCTGTTACATTAAACAAAGGGACGATTTGATAATTAGTCTGGAAAAATTAAAGTTTGATTTTCACCAATAAAATTTAACATTCTTCGAATTTTGAGTCGACAACCTTCGCATTTTAAAATGTTAATCTTCCATAGATTAATATTGGCTTCGGAAGGTTTCTTCAAATGCCATGATAATGTAAGTGAGCAGGTGGTAGAATAATGAAGAGGATTGCCTACATCAGGAACAAAAGCTTGAGTCCCTCAGATGTAATCGTTGCAGATAAGAAGGAAATGGACAATGTCCTGTAAAAAACATGGTTGTCCTCTCTCTTGTCCATCCAGCAGAATATATTGACACTTTTTTAATAATTTGGTAAACAGGTTGATCCATTAATCCTTTATCCGACCGTTTTTGCTTATTTGAAAGTATGTGATTATTTAATAAGCCTTTCAATTCTGAAAGGGAACTTTTTACTTGAATTGGTTGACCTTTAGATTTGCCTTGCTTGCCGAGCTCATCAGCGGTTTCATTGCTGAGATGTCCGATATGCTTTTTGGTCTGTCTTAATTTTATCTGTTAATTGGAGTGGAGAGAACAATGGATTTCCCTTGCAAGTGGATGTGATGGATGTGTGGTCTTTAAGATAGCTATCAGGTCATATTTTTACACTCTCTCTTGTTGTGGAAACTTGTCGAATTGCTTCACTAATAGCTATTAACTCTGCTTGGAAAATGGAGTTATGAGAGTTCAATTTACCCACCCACTCTCAGATTTTAATCCCGCTATTGAAGGAGCAAAATGCTGCCCCTGCGCATTCACTTGATTTGGAACCATCCGTATAAAAAGTATCAGCATTAGTTGAAAAGAACTGTCTTTGAATTCCAACTTGATTGCAGATATTAAAACTATGAATTGGATGAAGTGACAATCTTGCAATTTTCTGCTCGAAGTTATCCGCAGTAATTTGAAGTGTTTCCATCTGTAAGTTCTTCGTCTTTCTGGACACAACTGGGAAGAGGCGCGAGGCCTGTGATAGTCTGAAGAGCTACTGCTGATGTTGTTCTGTATGCTCCAGTTATATACAAAAGGAAGAGCTTTTGAATAGAATGCAATTTTCTTTCAATTCTAGGTGTTGGAAAGAGTACGCAGAATGCTGCTCCATGACTTAGTACTCTTTCTGCTATCGTCTTGTATAAGATTCCCCTAAATTCTTGTTTTGTACCCCAGGTGCAACTGGCCATCCTTCATAACAAACAATTTAGATATGTTGCTCTTTTGCATGTTGAATGTTTTGTTTCGCCCAATTGAGTTTTTCGTCGATGAATACACCCAAGTACTTAACAAACTTTCGCCTTTTGATACAGTCATTTCTCCATTTGATGACGGGCCCTCTTGAGAGCTTTCCTATTACAAGGTAATTCGTTTTATCTGTAGATATAGATAGCTGATGTTTATCTATCCAAATTTTAAATTTCTGAAGGGATTCGTTTAAAAGTTTTTCAAATCCAAGTCTAGTAGGACTTTTAATGACAATTACTAAGTCATCTGCAAAGGCTTGTAAATGACATGGAGGTGGTCATTGATAATTAAGTACTTCACTGCTATAAGATTCCACATTATTGGTCCACTGTAAGAATCTCCGGATTTGAACCAGATTGAACGTGTTTGTGATGTTTTAAGAAGACGTATTGCTGCACTTAATCCACATCTTGCTCCCCTTCAAGATCTTCAAACTGCTTTGACCCAGCAATGAAATTTACTGCCAACTGAGTAAATAAACACCATCATTCTGTAATTGTTAAAAACTATCACACTCTATACTGAAACTGACTGCACATTGAATTTAAGGTACTATGTTTTTTATATGTTCCCAGCTGGTGTATTTTCAGGACAAAAAATAAGCCTATTGTTATATAAAATAAGCCTATTGTTATATAAAATAAGCCTGTATCATAAAATTTTTATCATTAAATAGAGAAACTTAAAACAATAAAAGCAAATATACATCAAAACACATGTTAGTGCCTTATATTATTTATATAGACAACTGAAAATATAATCCTGAATATTTAATAAAGAATTACAATCGTAAATAAATACTCTACATATATTTCAAAATACTAAACGGTTAAAAAATTACCTCATTAATAAAAGTTACTTTTTTGTTAGGAATTTATCAACAATTAAAGGTTATCTGGGACAGATTTTATCGATAAAGTTGTTAAACGAAATAAAGCAACAAATAAACAGCTTCATAAAATATTAATATTCATTTCCATAAACAAACTGTCCAATATATCACAATAAGTAATTTACTGAAATTGGTGTCCGGTAGTAGCAAATTGAAATGTATAACAACATCAATTGGTGGATTAATAAATAATTTTACAATTAGTCAAAATGTAATATGGAAAATTCTCACAATGTACTAAGCTAATCTAACATGCTCACGCTAATGTAACCTCTCTTTGCGATATTCCAGTTTTATCATTTTTATCTTCGGTGAATAATACATGAGCAGTGAAGAGGCCCACACCCATTGATGTGACAACTAACTGCCTCACGCTCATTCGCTCATTCACATGTTTGTCCCTCTGAAATATTATCTCTCCTAAAATAAAAGCATAGTCTGCATTGAAGTTATTGTCATTCCGAAATAAAGTTCTCTAGACTTCTAGACTTCTGTTTTTCTAGATGACTTCGTGTAAGACCAAAGAAGATGGTTCCAACAAGCCTTCAGAAGGAGAGAAAGTATCTTTGCCCATCAAAAGTTTGGAGGAGGATCAAGAAAATTTCAAAACAATTGTTTTCAATCTTTTAACAAATTCTTCGGTGTACGCTGTAGCTCAATTAGTTTCTTCCAGCGGATGTGGACGAAAGCTTCTGTGGTTTGTTGTTCTTGTGGTGGGTGTCTTGGGTTGTTCGTATGAAGTCTATCGTTTCTTGAGCTTGTATTTCCAGTATCCTGTGGTCATCACTCTGGAAGTACAAAATACTTGGAAGCTCAACTTTCCGGCTGTGACAGTCTGTAATTTAAACAGGTATATACAAGAGTTCTTCATAATTAATTTCATAAGTATATGGTAAGGCACTAAATATTTCATCTAAAGAATCATTTCAATTTCTTGTTTCAATATTAAACAAATTGTATGAGTCGATAATGGGAATGGTCAATTATCAAATATTATGAAATTAAATAATAGTTCCCATCAATATTCGATAGTCTTCCATATATATATATATATAGCATTTTAAAAATGAACGACATGAACATATTTTGAAAATGAATTCATTTATATATATATATGTTTGCGTGTTTCCTGATTATCTTGGATTTTTCTAAACGTACAACACTTAGTTTAGCAATATTACATTTGTTCTGAAATGATACATAGTATGATTCTCTGTTTTTAATAAACAATTTTTATCACACTTATGCTGCAACTTTTTTCCCTCGTGAGACATTTATATTTGGCAAAACTAAATGGGTACGTTTTATCTTATCTGTAATTATTTTTTAAAATAATTTTTACTTTTTTTTTTTTTTTGTTGTTGTACTCGAACCCGAAAATTGTGGCACCGAGAGCGAGACACTCGGCCATTCAGACCCGCTTATCTTGTAAACATGCCGTATTTGCTTTTACTACCCGTGCAGTAAATAAGGCATTTCTATAGAATAAGAGATTATTTGACTTCAAATAAAGATTTACCTATAAAAATTGGTAATAAGAAACGATATGCGTTATAAATAGACATTTTAAACGAACAATGTTTTAGTGAATTTAAACGAAAATGAAAGTTATAATAAATTTAAACTAGATTGTTGAAATCAGTCATACCATTGAATATTATCTATGCATTCGATATGGCATATGTCTGAAAGAATGTTTCTAGACAGGCCTGATATAATATTTTTGACGTGTTATTAAATATAACATTTCTGGGCAAGTGTTATGAAAGAATTGTAAATATAAACGTATATATCATAAAAAAATTGCCTCCCAATGAGTCAATGATACACTTGATGTTTTCATGCGAATTGTTTGAATTTATTTTTAGAATTCCTTTATATTACTACGAGTGTCTTCGAAATAACAGAACAGTAGAAGATTGCACAAGTTTCTGCCAAAGGAAGAAACCACCGCAATATGGACCAATTCGGCCTGTTCTTACCTCAGTGAGTATCATTGCTTCCATGCCATTAATACTAATTACACTTTTGTCCAAGTTTGTACTAATATGTTAAATCTGTTTTAAAACAGAAACAGTGCATTAGGCTGTTCAGCTAGGTCTTTTTTATGTCTGTTCCGCAGAGCACAACCCAAAAAGTACTTGTCAGGTATGGAGGGTTGTCTTCCAGGAGCAGCTGTCCTCCTGAAAACAGCTGCCGTTCATTTCTCTGTCATATAGGACAAAACTGAAAATTCCCGGTAGACAACGCTGCGAGATACTTTCATTCATTAGCACATTCAGGATCGAATCTTTTAAGAAATGACTGAAAAAACAGCTACGGAAATGAGCCACCATCGCACTCTAATTCTGTTATTATAAATATTGTTGTAGTTGTTACTGTTTTTATTATTATTATTAGATTGAATGGAAAGTTATGCTGGATTTAGATAAATAAATTTGAAAGAAAAAATATTAATTGTCACACATATTTACCTATAATATATTACCTATATATATATTTCGGGAAGTGTTTTGATTCCTTCTTGGAAGAATTTTTTTTTTTTTTTTAGCAAAATTTCCGTTCAGAGAATTTTCAATATCTTGCTTATTACTCAAATATTTTCGCCATTTTAAAAAATTCTACAAAAACCTAAAAAGATATTAATTTGATTAGGCTATGTCAGGATTATAAGGTGGATGAGGTAGAATTTCCCCTCCTAATTCATTCAACTTCTGTTGAGTCACTTGTGCCGTCTAAGACAGGCTTATTTTAACAAAATAATCTCACACGGCATCAAACTCCGTATATTGAGTGCAGGTCGTTTAATGAGTCAAGCCCTTTTTTAATTTCTCTAATTGTCTACATTAGATGTCTGAAGGGATTGTTTAGTTATTCACAAGCAAGTTCAAATATACCCCCCTTTGCATATCCATCAAATGCAAAGTAAAGCCTTCTTTAGATACAGTCCTGGCTTTGCGGTAAAAATAGGTTTTTCTTATGGTCTTAACCATTGTTTTTTTTTCTAATAACGTTTATATAAAGTATGCACTTTTCACTCCAGTCACTTTTAAAGGATCAATTTCATTTCTTGTGACGATGTGCAAGCATTTAGTCATTGCTGATGGTTTTGAACTGTAAGTTCATGGGACACCAAAACACCAGCACGAGAAAAGTTTCCGATTATTTTTAGGTGTTCCACTACTGTTGTTCACTCACAGTGGTATCTACCAGCTGTTTCTTTGCTTGTTTATATGACTCTACCAGGGTTTTCAAAACATCATTATGCCCAATCACTTCTCTGCTCATTTTCAAAATAAACATTCCCTTCTCGAAACTTTTTAAACCAATGACTTATCCTGAGTAAAACTTATATATACTTTTTAAGTTTAGGATAATAACTTATCCTAAACTTAAAGAGCATGATATGGCAGATATGCACCCTTTAATATTTCATCTTTTCTGGTAAATAAAAAATTAAAATATACGTGTAATGGAGTGCAGAATAAAAGACATGATATTAAGTTTAAAATTATTTTTTAAAAGGGAGGCATCAAAATCAAATCCGAGCCTTTATATTGACTTGAAATTAGGTCAGTTAAAATCCCACGTTTTTGTTCCATCCAATATTAATGAACATCTTTGAGATTCATGTTCCATTTATATACATAACGAACAGCCACCAAATAATTGCCTTCCGAAAGAACTGTTAAGGGTAACTATCCTGCATTCGTATGGAAGAAAACACAAAACACCTCCCCCAAGCAGCATAACTATTGATGCGAGACGCTTCATACACATAGCCACAATCATCATCATCAAATCTCCTCGTTTCTGAAAGCATTGACTGCTATGGATGCCCTCAGTGGATTTGATCCTGGGTCCCCCATTTTGTAATTTCTATTATGATTAAAAATAAAATATTTTTAAAAGATTAAATATATTATATTATTTATTTCAGTATACTTAAGAAAATAGATATTTAAATATTTAAGATAGGAATTACTTCGATGTATTTCAAACAATTTTTACATAGATAGATATTTAAGAACACTGATATTGATATGAGGTATATATATTGATATTGAGGTGTTACATCCTTTATATAAATATAAGAACACTGCACATCAGTAAAAAGGTCAAAAGAGAGAAAAAATGAATTAGAAATATGATCAGTTTGCACAATAGTATTCGCTACACTTAAATATTTATGTGCTTCAGGAATACACAATAGAATCGAATTAAAAAAAACCATACATAAACTTTAAAGTGTATCACATTCAGTTCCCTCAAAAAGAAAAAAAGAGATTAAAGGGAAAAAATTGTTCCAGATCCGAGATTCACGTAAGTTTCAGTAACGAAATAAATTCTTTAGCAAACACCAAAAGGACGAATGGATAGAATTTCATGAGCAGTTCAGAAAAGAACATATATATTTATACAAAATGTACAAAAACGCAGTGTGAAACAAGTTATCTAGAAAATCATCAAAACCCAAAAGAATTAATTATAACATTCCAAGTATAGTTTGGTTTTTTGCTCTACGGTCATTTTTTGCACATTGGGGCTAATTAGACCCGGACCTACAGTTTAAAGGGGACTCCGAACAACTCACAAACATCCATGCCACAGCCAGGATTCGAATCTGAAGCTTGTGGTACCAAAGGCCATAACGCTTTCAAGTATAGCTTTATTAAGAAATTCGTGTCCTCAGGATATTACAAACCATGTTATTTTGCTCCAAATCAAAAATACCTCTAGAGACATATACCGATAATATGGAGATACATGTTACGTACTAAAAACCTACTCATGCGGGATGAACGAAAGACTTTTATCAACCACTTTCCTGAATTTACCTACCTTAAGGAGGAAAATCAGGAAAACTCCCACCACCAGCATGACTGTCGATGTGAAACGTTAATACACGATGTCTAAATTGCTATCGAGTCTCTTCGTTTTTGAAAACAGTGACAGCAACGTACTCTGCCAACGCATTGGAACCCAAGTCCTTCTTTACACTTGCCCGTAGACCACAATTTGGGCTACCCTGACTAACTGTTATATAGATTATGCTTTTATTTAAGTAAATTTTGAAAAAGTACCCATTATTTGTAGATGGTAAATAGCAATTTTCCTTACTGAAGAATAAATTTCAAATAGCAGCGTAATAGAATTTTAATTTTTTTATTCAACTTAGATGTATTGAATGTTTAAAAACTGTATAGTAAATATTTTTTCAATCTGCAACACGGTGATGATATTGATATGATTTGCTTTTATTAATAGGTAATATTTTTTTTAACTACTGTCACTTGAAATTCTTTGAATGTTGAGTTTTAAAATCAATTCTTTTCAATACTGATTGCTCTCCTTTCCCTGCTTTATCTTGCATTTTGATTGGACCGATAGCTTCATTTCTAAGCAAGGTGATTGCGAACAAAAGAGCAGCGTTATCTGTTTCTTTTCTTCAGCTCTGATAAGTATCTCTTGACAGAGATTATTAAAATTCGCGATATTTAATGACAAAACGCCATACATAACATTTTTACGAAATAGATCCTTTTCATTTCGTTATACGAGAATCAGTGAAATAAAACCTTCAAATCATTTTTAGGAATAATTTATTGAATCATATATTAAATAAGCTGCTCAAAGCAAGTTTTATAGTATTCCCGTGTCATGCCCCACTCGTGTATTTCTCCCTCCAATCAAAGTCCACATTGATTTTCACTAACCACTATGATTTTCTTCATAGATAATGTAAGAATTTAAAAAGGGAATTTAAAACACAGCCTGGCTGCTCGTTTACCATTTCTACATTATTTAAATGGTATATTTACAAAAAATTAATAAACAAACATCGTAATAAGCTATTCGCTGCCATTTTCACTCTGCTTCCTTTTTCCTCCTCTTTCCAGAGTTCAGTTCGAAAGGGATCACATGGCTTAATCCTATATTACTCAAAATCCTATGTTACCCGAAATATCAAAATGAAATATGCATTTAAAATTTGCCAGTAAGTTGAGCCAAGTAGCATAACTATTAAATGCCTCCTTCTTATAAAGAAGTCATTTAAGGGTTATATAAGTCATTTAACGACAAATCTACACGAAATTTTTGTGAAACTGTTCCTTCGCCTTAGTTTTTCAACTAACAATCTTCCTCTACACCTTTTCCACTGTAAAATTATTAATATACTAAAATGCAGCGATTCTCCAAAGTATCTTCTCTCTAACATGTTTCGATAATCAAGGAAAACCTGCCTAAACTCAACATTCGAAGGCTCTCTTCATAGAATTTGGATGGGTGAGGGAAAGACTGGAGTGATTTATACCTACAATTGCCTTTTTAAGAGTTGTTCATTCCATATTATGTATCAAAATTGTTTAATAAATATCCACTATTCGTTCATAATATTCATTCATAAAAGAAGGATAAATTATACACTCATGTCCATAAATTAAGGATAATGAAGTTCAGGCAAAGAAAGAGACAGAAGCAAAACAAATTTGACTTATTTGTAAAGTCTATTTATTAAACAAAAGGTAAAGAGCAAAAAAGATGTTATATGTTTGACATAATTAATAAAAATTGCGATTTTTACTCCCTGGAGCAAATTTCATAAAAGAACCTATTTACAAAAAACAGTATAACATGGTTAGTAGGATGGTTAATATAGAGTATGTCTCCCGGACGATGCAATACAGGCCTTATAATACCTAGGCATGCTGAGTATCAAATTATCAATCTGATCTTGGGGAATATTACACCACTCATCAAGCAATGCCCTCCGAAGTTCCGGTTGACAGGTGGGAGGGGGTTGACGGGCTGCAATTCGTCGGCCAAGCATATCCCACACATGCTCTATTGGATTCAAGTCCGGTGAGTATGCTGGCCAATCCATACGGGTGATATCCTCCAATTGAAGGCAGTCGTCTACAATGTTTGCACGGTGAGGACGGGCGTTGTCATCCATAAACAGAAATTCAGCACCCATGGCGCCCCGAAACAAACGTACATGTTGTTCCAGAATGACATCCCGATAGATGTGGCCTGTCATCGTTACACTCTGAACATGCAGGTCAGTTCTGGAACCAAGAATAATTCCTCCCCAAACGAGCCATCCTGCACCACAGTAACGGTGTCGTTCAATGGTGTTCTCATGGTGGTAACGGGTACCTGGCGCTCTCCATATGAAAGTCCGGAGAGAATCAGACTGCAAACTAAACCTGGACTCGTCGGAAAACATCACACAAGACCACTGCTGCGGTGTCCACAAAGCATGCTCTCTACTCCAGGTTAATCGCAGGCGACAGTGAGTTGCGGTAAGTGGAACACATCTGACAGGCCTACGAGCATATAGACCAATGTGCCCTATGCGTCTGTACACGGTCTGCCTTGAAACTGTCGTACCGGTAGCTGAAGAGAGCTGACGAGACAGGTCTGATGCAGTGCTCCGTCTGTTTCTTTTGGCAGTAACTGCTAAATACCGGTCCTCATTCGGCGTTGTAACTCGGGGGCGACCTGTGCTGTAACATCTACTCACATTACCATCATCTTGGAAGCGTTATCAAAGCCTGGAGATGACACTCTGGGTGATTAGAAGTTCCTCGGATACTTCCAGCTGGGTACGTCCACATTCCAGTCGTCCGATAATTCTACCACGTAAAAAATCATCCAAATGCTTCCTTTGTGCCATAACTATGCGGTTATTGCACTGAAAGGCTTTTAAAGCGCTTGTGAACAATTTTACTTCTTTGCCACCATTCCTTATATACCCACTCTTAGACTCTCGTCATTGTGACGTACTATCCGCGCCATCTGGTGGTTTCCTGTATTTTGCATATTCTTCTTCAAGATGTGTGTGATAATTCTATAGGTGAAATTTTTATTTTAGAGTTCAATTTCTGTGTGATTCTGAACTATCCTTAATTTATGGACATGAGTGTATATTAATCTGCACAGTGGTACCTTGGTATACGTCTGCTATGGAATAAGCCCAACTTGATATAACTGAACCAGGTCTAGGTAGGGAAGAAGTCAGAAAATTGAATGTGGCAATTTTTTATTTATGTATTCCTCTACCTGCTTTTGTATTTAAGTATTTTAGTATTAATTAGAGTTTAAATTGTTTTTATAACCCCTTTAATATGCCAATACAATGAATCACTGCAATCAATAACAATAAAATTTTTATCATAACAAGATAGGATCATTAATCATAACCATAGGAATTTTTGTGGGAAGGAATTAATCCTTTTCTCTTTATTTCGTATAAGAAAAATTCGTTTAGTGTACGTCCAGTTTGGTATAAGTTCCAAAGATCCGTATACCGAGTACTACTGTATATTGCCAACAAATCTTTCAGCTCGACGCACTTTTGTGAGACATCTGTTATATGTTTTAGGAGAGACAAAGGTATGCATCATGCTCCAACAATTTCGATGGTGTATTTAGCGAGCAACGCACAGAAACGTTGGAATTTTTGAACCTGTATTTACATTTATCCAAAGAAGAAAGACATCAGTTGGGTCATCAGGCTGACTCTTTTATTAGGACCTGCAGTTTCAACGGAGAGTCCTGCTCAATTGGGTAGAGTTCTTTTTCATTCACGATGCTCATAAGTAATTGTTTTGTTCATTTAAATCGGAGAAACAATGATTTATTGGCTACCATAAAAAGTAATGAGATTTTTTTAATCACAAGTGAATTGCTGAGTTTCGTTTGAAACAAAATCTAAATTAAATGAATTACATTTAATGAGAAATTATGGAACCAGAATTTTTTTAAGAGTGAATTTCTGTACTTTAGTGGAAGTTTCAAGGTAGTCAAGTTATATATATATATATATATATATATATATATATATTTCATACTTTCGACTGTGAAATGCATACATCTTTGAATGTTGCTTTATGAAAAGTGTAATTATTAGTCGACATTAGAAATGACAGTGATGTTTCAATAAATACAGTAATATTTTAATATGATATTTTAAAAATACATAAATAAACATATAATAATAATAAATTATTTAGTGCGTCAATTTTAGTAGTTTTGTTCTAGTTATGTCTTGGAAATTAAACACTAGTTTGAAATATGTTGTTAATTTTTATACAAATTCAGAATTAAGTAATTTAAATTATTAAAATAATCAATATATTAAACACGTCGTATATTCTTGCATTTCAATGTATAAAAATCCCGTTTTAGGAGGGGGGGGAGTAACACAAAAAATTGAATATTTTCAATAATAAAATTCGAATACCTTTTTAAATATTATTCACAAAAAAATTCTACTCTGATTATAGAAAGATAAGATGATTCAATGACAGTGTCTGACGTAGTCATTTAAATTTATAATTAATCCAATTATCTGATTGATTATAGTAATTTTTTTTTAAATATTACTTATTTTAAGGTAATCTAATTTACTTTGATTTAAACGAAGAAAATTCTATCACGAAAAAGTGTTTTTTTCCCCTATCGCTGTCTTAAGCCTTTCTGTAATTGATTTATCGTGTATCGTGGTTAATGTTACCTTACTTCCATTCTCAATAGAAATTTCTCCAACTTCTTAAGTATAGAGTTTGGGAATTGCTTCACATTCAATGGGAAATATGGAATTGATGCAGAACCTCTGCAAACATCATATATTGGTCCAAATAGTGGTAAGTGTGAAGTATACTGTAAATAATAAAGTACTTTTAATGTTCCTCTAACAACATTTTTTATTCTATGACTATTTTGTGTTACTGAATGGGATCATTTAAGTCCTTAAAAATACAAATAACAATTCATGAAATAATAATATCATATGGAAATTTTGTAATAAGATTTATATACCATTATTAATGCTATCTTTCAAAATAGCACAAAAAGTTAATATCTTCTCATATAAATGCATTGTCAAAACTAAATCCATTTTCTGTAAGATTAACGTTTGTAAACATTTTAACGTCGTTTGTCAAAATCAGGTGGGATAGAATGTTATGCTGAAGAATGTCATTTTCTGCATATCATTTGAAAAGCAGATTGCGCGCTCTGATTTATTTTTCAACTATTCACGCTGTATTGGAAAAAGAATTTAATGTTGCGTTTAATATTTTCGTACTCTAATACAATCAGTTATTTCGCTACAAATCAAAGTCGAATAAAAAGATAATATGATTTTGAAGATTTGGAAATATTTTATAAATAAAGGATGCGAAAAGAAAAAGAATTTCCAGCACAGGTATACTTTCTCACGATTCCATTAAAAAATTAAACTGTGTATATAATTCATATCAAGAAAATTTATTTGAATATTCCCTCAATTTGATAAAAGGCAAAAAAATATTTGTTTTGTTTAATATTGCATACAGTATAAAAATTGTTGTAATGTTTCTGTATAAAATAATTTCTGTAATTCTTTTTTAACTGAACAGCTGGTTTGTCTACTGTATACTTTTGAAATGAATGTGTATGTGTTCTCAGTCAAAAAAAAAAAAAAAAAAAAAAAAAAACGCAGCTGTTTTTTTTTTAAACACCTTGTAGTTCACTTTTTTCTCCCCATAAAATAAAATACAGAAGATGATTAAGGATAGCGTATTTAAAATTTAAAAATTTTATTAAATTAAATAAGTTTCATCACTTTATTTATTTATTTATTTTTATAATATCGATAAACAATACTTGCATAAGATCACCTTATAATAGAATTGATTGACTTTATATGTTTACAAAAATATTGGAAAGATGCCCTGAAAAATATCAGTCAAAATAAAAATAAAAATCATTTTTATCAATCATTCAAAAATAAAAACCCTGTTTTAAATTTTCGTGAAAAGTATCACTTATAGCAACTAAATTTTTTTCTAACGATATTCTGTTGTCCATTTTTTAGTCGATTCCCTTTTAAATGCCAAAACTAAAGTATGGAAATTGATATTTATTACAAAAAAAATCCTTGTTTGTTTGTTTTTTATGTTGGTGAACATTAAAAATTTATCGAAGCAATTTAAAAGAAATGACTTCGCTACTGATCTCCCTGCTTGTGTTGAGTATCTTATGCGTCACCAAACAAAAGACATTTTTATATCGCTATGCGAATATTAAACTCATGTGGGAGATGTCGCACAGAAAATTCATGAGATGAAAAGATTTTTTTAATATAATCTCAAGGAGACAGTTCTCCGCTCACTTAGTTAACAATGCCATAGCAACAGGAACTGTTCGACATCTAGCATACCAAAAGTGAAAACAATGCGTTGCTTTTTGACTTCGAGTGGGGCATTTTATTTATTATTTTATGCCAATAAAAAATTGCGCACGATAAAATTGGAAGCATAAGAAGATTAGAACCTTTGATAAGTTTTTTACGAGTTTTAGTTCATTTCTTTTTACTCCAAATGCGAAAGTAAATTCTCTGAAGAAAGCACTTTAGCAATAATTCAAAAGTTTTCCTCAAAAAAAAAAAAATTGATAAAAATAAGTCTAATTTATTTAAACTTCAAACCATTTTTATCAATCATAAAATATTCATTAATTATAGTTTAAAACTGGCTTTTCCTTGAGTCATTTAAAAGAATTTTCGTTCAATTTTCCTCATCTACTCAAAGCATCAGTTTTTTTTTTTATGTCATAAATATAAAAATAATTTTTTAATTCTCTGCACACTTTTTTTAGTTCGAAATTCGTAATTAACACTAATGTTTTAAAAACTTTAATTATTCTCATCCAATCAGGGTTGGAATTAACTTTAAATCTGGAAGTCCCCGATTACTCTCCTATCACGCCAAGCGTTGGTGCAAGAGTTGTTATTAATAAAGCAGATTCTCAACCGAATCCTGAAGACCATGGGATCAACATAAGTCCCGGATTTGAAACTTCTGTAGCACTCAAACAGGTAAGAATATGTGTAAAAATTCATTACCACTCCTCTAAAGGGAGAATGAAAGTAACTATATTTAATTTGACATTCTTTTAGTTATACAGCCGAGATACCTAGAATAAATTTTATTTTATATTGAAGCAGATGAATACAGAAAACTTCAAATGCTTTGGCTTTTACATAAACCAGATTAAACTAGTTCTGAATAATTTCTGAAGTGTAATTCTAAAAATTAAATAAAATTTTTAAAAATTAAAATTTATCTATGTGCATAATGAAGACTAAGAGGCCAACTTTTAACACATTTAATTTTAGATACAAGTTATTTCACCCTTTAGTTTGTGCGTTAATACACCTTCAAGTGTACCTAAATCCGTAGTTTTAATCCTAGGATTTATCAAAATTAAATTCCCTTTTGATACGAAAAGAAAATTAAACTACAGATAAAAAAAGAAATAATAAATTGGCAATTTTTTTTGCTTTATTTTGAAAGTAAAAAAACGAGACTTGGCAACAAGATTGTGGATTCTCTAACAAAGGTCGCTTCTTCGGAGACTTCCTAGTCCGATATACTTCATACTTATGGTGAGGTGTTCTCCGAGTTTGGGAAGACAATTAAAGATCTCTGGAATGTCCCTCCAACACATGACTGGTACTCGAGAGATCGCTTTGGTGGTGCCCTGCTTTTTGGGGGCCATATAAGCCAACAAATTTGCTTATCACACTTTGCCAGTAGACACTTGAGGAGTCTACCTATGAAAAGAGCAGAAGATTTTTGGAACCTGCATCAAATGTAGGAGTGCTCAAGAATCGCCTGCTCATATTTTAAACTGTCTTGATTTTGCATTAGATGAGGTTTTTCTGAGCCTCTTCTATTCTTGGACTTTTTAGAGGTTGATGGACTTATGGATTTGGTCTAGAAAAAAACTACTCTTCAAAAAATAACAATAGAAAAAAAATCAAAAACAACAACAGATAAACAACAAACAACATAAAAAAACTGAAAGACTTCGAACCATATCAAACTAAAAAATTTTTAATATTTGAATTAAAAAGAAGATATTTAAAACACATTTTTTGTTCTAGAGTAGTGTGATGATAAATGATAAAACATTCGTTAGGATGTTCTTGAAGGTTTATTATCGACTTCTTAACTACTTAATGTACCTTTAAATGAATTTTTTTCTTTAATCAGATCAAATTTCATTTTCCTTTTATTTATCGAAACTTGCATACAATAAAAATAGAAAATAATAGATATAATGTGAATGTAGCGCCCTCTATTAAGAAGAATTTAAAATTTATATACTGATGTAATTTAATAATATTCAACCATTTGCCACAAATTGCCCTCCAAGTATGACCTATCACGTCCTAGATGTACTCGGTGGATGAGAAATCAGGGGACACTAACAGCCATGATAGCACTTTGGCATCCAGCAAGGCTTGTTATCTGATGCCTGCCATGTGCTGTCGGGCGTTATTCTGCTAGTAAATAGAATTAGGCACCCCCTGAATGAAGAGTAGTGCCACCAGCAAAAACACGTCATCCAAATATGATTGGGGTGTTATAGTACCACCAATACGGACCAGCGTTGACCGGCTGGCCACCTCATTATACAGCGCCATTTGGCTTTCCACTGTTGCTGTCGGAGTAGACCTGTCACTATGTCGGTGACAGACAAAGAACCGATTTTGAAGGAATTTTATATATTCTTTTGTGTATATATAATACTTGAAAATATGTAAAGGAAATTATGAAAATTATTAAATATGACAATATCTGCAATCATGGAATTGCCTGCAATTTCAGTGTCTTGTTCAGACGTCCCTACACAGAAATAAATGTTTTACAAAGAACTTAAGCTTAAATCTTTCATTTATATTATTCATAAGCTATCTAATTTGTCAATTAGGAAATTTGTGTTATAAATTTTAAAAAATGTTGAAAGTACTTAACCCCTTATATATGCTTTTCTTCTTATTTTTAAGAAAGATTTTTTAATTAATTGTATGGGAACAGTTTGGCCGAAAATGGCCCTTGTGCCATTAAACAACACTTACTTCACCTTTTATTATCTAACACAGGGCTTCTCAATCTAGGGTATGCGGACTATCTGTTGAGTGTACATGAAAATAATATTAGTCATGGCAGAAAACACAGAAAAGAAGTAATAGGCCTAATATAGGCACCTAGTATAATCGATAATTTCTTGTCACTAGCTCTGCCTATCACCAATCATATCGCGCGTTTACTCATGTGTTCTCTCTTCTTTTTTGCTAGTTGTTTTGATGTAAGGCTGTTATTATAAAAATTGGAATAAATTGTAAAATGTAAAATTAAAAAGTAAAGTCTATAAGTCGTTTGATCCATTTATTAGATATATACAGGAATGTCTACTGAAATAAAAACTTTTTTGCTCAGAGGGATAGGCGAAGGAGTTATGAAAGAAACGGGACAATCATAAATTAAATTCTTTATCAAGGGGCACCGGAGAGAAAAGGTTGCGGCAAAACTGATTTAATCCATAGTCGCTCTTGAGATTGATAATGATGAAAAATGTCGGCTTTTATGCGTCATTTAAAAAGGTAATACATCGAATCTTTTTTTTTTTCTTTCTCACTTAAAATTTTTAAAAAAACATGAAAAATGCAAAAACAAACAGGCTTCATCCTATTTCTCTAAACTAGCCATTAACGAGAAAATAAAAGGAATTTCTAAAACAGTTTTTATATAAATAATAATTCTTTTACGGTAGATTTATACAAGTTTTAAAACATAGATTGATTTTATATCTGTTTCCAGACTTCTATCCATCGTTTACCCCATCCATATAGAGACAAATGCAGATCTTACGAAGAGCAAAGTCTAGATTATTCTAAGGACCAAGAAGTAAGTGAATTAATTGCTAAAAACTTAATAATAAAAATTACTTATTAAGATAATAAAAAATGCTAAACCAAATACATTAAATTCTACACTGCGGAATTTATTCTTATTCAAATTGATCAAAAGCAATTTCAACATTTTCAACCATGGAATTTTTCAAGCTTATCAAGTGCTTATTTTTAGTTATAAACTCACTTAAGTTATCAGAATTAATTTCTATATTTTTCATATATATTGAGTCCTATATTTCAATTTTTGTCACTAAGGTTGTTTTGAAATTCAAAGAACAAAAAAGCCCATCAACTCCAATTAATAATGAAGATTTATGTATAAACAGTAATTTTGAAACAAAACAAAATAAACACTTTTATTAGAATACGTTTTTCAGAATTGTTTACGACTCTTATCGTCAAAAATAAGCTTTCCGGCAAACATTTTTTTTAAATATAGTAAATACCTAAACCCTGATTCATATAATAAAAGTTAGAATTCCAGGTGGATTGGTTTTTTTCCTCATGTTCACATTGATTGATTTTATTATGAAATAACCTACAATGTCACAAAATTAACTTTTAGTATATTTAAAATCTAAATTTTTCTTTTATTAGGTTGTGGCAGATGAACTATCGGATTTGGTAAATTTAGACAATAATAATTCAATGAAAAGGGAATTTTATCTCTTCCATCGAGTTTGGTTTGTCGCTTTACGGCTTTTTTTTTTTTTTTTTTTCTTTTTTTCTTGCGCACTTTAGACCGATTAGACCGGGACCAACAGTTTAAAGTGGATTCCGAGCCACTAACAAACAAGCAAGCCACCGCCAGAATTCGAACCTGGAGCACCAACCGCCAGAATTCTAGCCAATTGGTCATCAGGTCTCTGTTCTATCGAGCTAAGAGAGTATTTATAGTATACTAGAAGACCCGGCCACGCGTTGCTGTGGCTTTCTTGTATTTCGTCAATTATTAGATACTATAATTGGTATCGTTAAGGAAGTGATTGGTAAAGAATGATGAAAAGATCAAATTAAGCTTCAACGAATAGAAAATGTTTAATTTTTATTAATTTAATGAATGAGGTAGATAATGTTGATTTTTAACACTGTTTTCTAATTATTTTACGTAATTTAATTTTTAATAATCATTACTTTCATTTAACTAAGAACTAAGCGATGAACAATATTTCTTGTTAGTCTGTCTTTCGTCAAAATAAATAAATTCGATGGTTTTCGAACACGTGAGCATGCAACATACAGCTGCCCATGGGAGAAACACGGATTCTGAGGTTAGATTTTTTTGGTGGTCTTTTACTGAAAATGATAATTGAAAAAATACAATACAAATAAAATAAAATCGGGATATGATAAGAAAAGACTTTAAAAAAAATTCACAATAAAATACAAATGCAAACGATCGTTTAAGGTACACGAACACCTTCGAAGGAATTTTTTATCTTTGTACATATTTTTGGATTGAATGTATCTAAAAACTAATGATTTCCCATAAAAAAATTTCAAAAATCAATAAAACATGAATAATTTTTCCTTTGCAAGTATTTTTATGCTGGGAATATCCTTATGTAGGTAATATACTGTTTTCAAATTTATATCTCAATTATTTATACATTTTTGTATGCTTAAAGTTTGTCGACACAAACTTTTTTTTTACAAATTTACAAAAATTCTTAGTTTAAAAACTAAAATAAAAATAATTTATGAATTTAGGTTAATTTCTACGTTCTATTCCTTTCATACATTTAAAGAAAACTTTTACATGAAGTTTCAAAGCATTTAGAACAGAAATATTTTTATTAAGATGTTTTGAATGTATACAAAATGCATAAAAATTCAAATAAGAAATAATTAAAACCAACTTTTAAATGTAAATAAAAACAAATGTACATAAATAAAAATGTTATTGAGCTTTAAATTCTCCTTTATTAATATAAACACTTATTTATTTGTTTTGTATTCTTTAAATAACTTCCAACTTAAAAGTACCATTTATCAATTTTTCTACGACAATAATCAAATCACTCAAATTTATAACTCAAATTCTTTGTTTTTCAAATAACAAAAGTTTTTAAAATAAAATGTCCTTGATTTTCAACTTGCAACTATTATAATACCTTTTACAAAATTTTAATGTTATCATTATATCAAATAAATGCAGAGTTTACTTTTTTCACACTTTTAAAAAAATCCTTAAAATTCATCATCTTTCTTTAAAATTGTATTGTCTATATTATATTATCTTGCAGATCACATTTCATTTTAGAATTCTTAATCAAATAAAACACATGTTGATAAACTTTAAGCATAGAAAAGTTCAATGTTTTGATTCACAACTTTTCATTCAATATATTTTATTCTAAGTCAAATTCAAACTTAGAAAATAAAAAAAATATTGATAATCGAATCAGGTAATACTTACATACATTTGATTTATTTCTCATAGAAATAATATAAATTTCATACAATATAATTTTCTCAAAATTTAAAGTAGTACATAAAACAATAATATTCAGAACATGAGAATTTTACGGTTATGCAATGCAGTACAGGAATCGAGACACGGTGCCATCTAACTTAAATTTTATCGTGGTATGTCTTTCGTCTGTGGTGGAAACAAACATTTTACTCCAACAATGAAATTAGTGCAAATAAGAATTCTGCAATTAATTATCGAAATAGCAATAAAATAGTCATTATATTGTTCGGAAAATGAAGCTACGTATTCCTCTAATTGCAGTATTGCAACCCTAAAGAAATTGGCGGAAAATTGGCGAAAATTCAGGGTTGCAAGATTGGCGACTTCCTCAATGGTAGATTTTAACCGATTTTGCAATTAAATACAAAAAAAATCTGAATAAAAACTATCCTATTTCTCAAGTTGGAACAAAACACACATTTAAAAAAAAAAAAAGTTAAAATCGGATGGTTAGTTTCGGAGTTCATCGCGAACAAACATCGTGACACGGGAATTATATATAATAGATAAAGTTGCAATCAGTTGGTTTGGGAGAGGAGTGAAGTGCAAACATCCAGTCAACCTCACATGTTTTTTTTGTTTTTTTAAGTAATTGGAAGATATTGAATAATGAATGCCTAATTGCTTTAACGTGTTAGTTAGTTGAATTAGTACCTTAAAGAATTATTCTCAAGAACATTGGAAACAACTTAAAATGTCATGGGAATAGATTTACAAGTATTTATTTACTAAATATTTAAGAAAACAATTAATTAAATGTGTTTTAATAAAATTTGTAACGTTGTTTTTTTTTTTATTATTTTTCAATTTTTCCCCGTAGGATTGCATCCGGAACTGCATGCAGAAAGTTAATTTGCATCGTTGTGGTTGCGTGGATCCTTTCCTCCCAGTGACAAACTCTTCGAAGCTGTGTGATCTGAAAAATCAAACCTCAAGTAAGATACCTGAATGAATTTCAAAATTATTTCGATAGTCAACGAACGGGTATCAGGTAACTGCTTTTTTTTCAACGATAATTATCACAATTTCTTGCCTGCAATCTATAGGCTCGCTTTTGGATATTAACACGCATGGCTTTCCAGGTCAATTTGATCCCTCATATTTTTACCCGTTTTCAAACTATTTACCTAATAGTGATAAGCTCGCAAAAACAAAACATTCGATTGTATCAATTATAAAAAACTAACTGTTACAGCTTTTTTTTTCTTCTTCAGGATAATGTTAGTTTCGGAGGAATCTGAAGTTTTTTTCTATTTTGCTATCCATGGAAGTATTCATGAGAAGGTTTCGCAACCTTTACTGTTAGCATTTGTTTGTCTGTAGGTCGTACAAATTAAATGACATATGAAGGAGTATTTTGAACTTAATGTCGTAAAATGAAAGGAAATAGCTCATTTTTTTTCCAAATTCTCCATTTCTCTATTAATGAATCATTGAGGATTGTACAAAAACAATTTTTACAATTTTTGAGAATTACATAGAAATTTTAGCAAAAGAAAAAAAATGAAGTTCAAATCTCTCTAGTAAAACTACAATATTAAAGTACTAATTAAATGCGTAGATTTCAGATGCTAAGTTAATTTAAGTGTCCTTGAATTATTTTCTCTGTTTACTTCCTTTATAGCAATTTAAATTATTTTTTTAGATAGATAATAATTATGAAGAAAAATTGATAATAAAAACTGCATTTCGAATAATCATAACTATATTTTCGAACTATATTTCGGGGAATATTAAATAAATGGCTACATACCATTACTTTGAGGGCATTGTTTAATAGAGTTTATACTATTAATTAATAATTATCTCTTACAGTCTGTTGTTTAGATGATGCCATGAAATCCCTTAGCAAAGACGACACTCCATGTCCGTGTCCTTTACCTTGCAAGTAAATATAATAGTAACTTTTTTATATAATTACAAAATAAATAGTAACAATTTATTTATTTATTTTTATTTTCGACTACATACAAAATAAAAGAAGAGCTCATTGAAAGCTAGATGTTACAGTCTTCAAATTTTGCTGGAACATATAGATACACACATCCATCCACTTACAGAGGTAGATATCCGTATTGGTTTAATAAAGGACAGTTATAAAGACGTAAAAGCCTTTGCCAGCAGATTACTTAAGATTGGACCATCTTCTTATAATTAAGAATTATATTTAACCTCTTATCATTATTGTAGAGATGATTAGTTTGGGATATAGTTAATCTTATTTTTTTTAAATTTTAAAACACCACATTTTCTCGTATAGTTTAACAATTCTTATTACAGGAAAATATCTCTTTAAAATTTCATAATTCAATCTCATAAATGTACAATGGTGTGCAAAAGTTAAGGGCGAGGAGAAGAAGTTAGAATAAAATCGGAAAAAGGCAATAGAACGGACCAAAAGATCAATCCGAACATAGAGACTTTCAGAGACCAGACACTGGGACCGGTACAGTACGACATGAACATATATGCCATATGGCATAGGGGAAGGAGTGTCGGAAGTGTGTAAAGCACACGGACGGTGTAAACTCAGCAATTTAGTAAAAGCTATTGCATGGTGTACAGTGATTTTAAGGATACCGAATTGCTACTACCGTGTGATATGGCTAACAGGCTATCCAGAAGACATCGTCTGGATGACTTTACCTGAGATAGCGTCATTGGGAAAATGTCGAAGTGTAGCGGAAGAGTTCGGGATGGTTCATACCATAATTTCACTAGGCAGGAGAGCATTTCAAATGGTATGAACAGTTGTACTAGAGTTCAATAATAGTCGTCCAAGAGCAAGACAACCGGTATGTTGTCCTGCAGGCTAGAAGAAACAATCTGCATACAACGAAAGAAATTGCAAGAGGCTACTGGACATCCAATATCACATTTTACCGTGGCTAAGGGGCTGCACAAACGTGGTCTATAGGTACGACGACCAGTACGATTTGTGCCCTGGACTGGGTCTGCTCATCGCATGTGGGTCTGCTTATCGGAGACGCCGGTTTCAATGGTGCCAGTAACACAACTGGACACAACAGGAACGGGGTCGAATGCTCTTTACGTATGAGAACTGCTTTAGTCTGACAAGTAATTCTGGGCATATGCACATCTTGTGAGAGAAGGGGACAAACAATAATCTCTCCAATATCATTGAAAGGAACCGTTTTGGGATGCAGTAGTCCTCATTTGGTGTGGTATCATGCTTTATAGCCGTACTGACATCCACATCTTCCAAGAAGGCTCAGTCACTGGTGTCAGCTATTGTAGTGAGATTCTCTTAGCTCCCCTGCGTCTATTTATAGGTGCTGTGGGTTCAGACTTTCTTTTCATGGACAACAACGCTACACCTCACTGTATAGTAGATGTCGTAGAGCTCATGGAGATTGTATATATTCACCACATGAATTGACCTGCAAGGTCCTCTGGCTAAATCTTTACTTCCCTGGAGAAGCTTGGCAGTAAGTAACGAGCCGCTAGCAACGATTCCGCAGCTGAAATTGTCGTACAATAGGAATGGGTCGCGATGCCTCACAGCTCCTTGCCAACCTTGTCTTCAGCATGGATAGACAATGTAATTCCTGCATCGCGGTCAAAAGTGACCATATCGCCTTTTGAAAACTGGGTGTTTCTTGCCAGGTGCCTGTCACATGGACGTTTTTGTTTTCTCTCCAGTTGTGCTCAAAGCTACCTTTTTAATAAAGGGCCTTTTTATACTTTTGACTCTTTTTTTTTTTGCTAGTTTTGCTCACTTGTCCCACATTTTCCGTCTTGTGTAAGATATGATACGATTTGGATCGATGTGGAACAGCTCTGCACGACGTTACATTCGAAAAACAGTCTCGTCCTTAAATTTTGCCCGCCGGTGTATTATTTGATAGATTTATAAATACATTGTTAAATAAAAACTTTATTTTTAGGTCTACATATTACGAGATGACTATTTCTGCAGCAGAATGGCCAACACGCAAATTTTATGATATGGTATGATATTTAATGATATGGCATGATAAAGTATGTATGGTAGGATATACCAAGTATTAAAATTAAAAATATATATAATACTTTTTTTAATGTGTAACAACAAATTTTTCATTTACCATGTTAATTTAAATGTATTTTAAAAGTTCAAAGGATTAAAGTTACTACACTGATATATATATTTCCCTTGCTTCCTTAGTCGTCAATTTGTTAATGTGGTAAAATATAAATAAATCTCGAATAATTTGTCGCTGAGCAAGAAAACCACGAATCCTAACAAGATCCTGCGGCATTATAAATATACTCTCCGAAACTATATAAAAAACGTCAGTTTAAATGTGTTTTTGTTTTCTCTTACCAGCAACCCTACTATAAATAAAACGCAGAATCCCTCATCACAAAAGCACAAACATCGCATCGCAAATCATAATAATACACTTGTTCTGATGTTTTCTTCAAAGTTTCGAATAGTATTTATTATAATTCCTTGAAAGAGAAATCTTACAAACATTCGAGGTGGGTTTGCTCAATAACAAATAATTCACCTTTTATTTATAAGATTTTATTATTTATAGGCAGGTAGTTAACTCATGCGTTTCTCTAATTGATGTTACAATTACAATCTATTGTATGCACTCATTCATTTCTTAATCCAAATGTTCTTAAATATTTTAGTTTTATAGATACTTTTGCCAGTAAATTGAGGACAACGAACCCGCATGTGAATACAATCTCTAAAAATAAAATAATAAAAATAAATCATCAATATTGAAATCAAATTAAAAAAACATTTTTTTACAAATCATTACTAAATTGGAAACACTTGTACGTAGAGCAATCATAAGACAAAATAAGTATGAACAGCATCGTCATCTAGTGATTGAATTCAGTTATAGATGAGTTATCAGAAAGTTAGCAAATTCCGTCAAATTAATGAAAAACAAAAAAGAATACCATTACATTCATATGAATCATATGAGACCGTATACAGGTACATAGAAGAATAGGTAATCAGCACACAAGGATAGGTAGGCAGAGCACAGTAGCCCTACTATAAAACACCATTTATCGTAATTTTTTGTACTGATAAGAGTAAGCAATTTACGCCAATGTGATCGTATAGTTACAGTAGTCAGGTGCAGAACAGGACTGGTAGTCAGTACACGGTAGGACTGTTATCAGGTGCCTTCTGTTGAGCCTACTAACTACTGTAGTTTTAATCTACAGAGGAAAATATGCAATATTTTTAGATATGCACCAACAGTTACTTGATATAAATTTATCATTTCTATTGTTGATCCTAATTACAACCAATATTATTACAATTCATTGCATGTGTTATGAGAGATGGAAATTTTAAATTTAATTGGAGGTCAGATGTACTAATTTAGGCTCACGAATGTTTACAAATTTTCACTGAGCTTTCATTAAGAACCCTTGTTTTAACCAGAAAAAAATGTCCTCCCGCATCCATATCGAGAGCGTTCCTCTATAGCTGTGTGTTGGAGTTTAAATTCTAGAAACAAGTTTTCTACATGTCTGAGCGAGCCATCATTTGGAAGGTCGTAAATCTTTTGATGTAGGCCACAAAGCCAATATCAAGAGCAAAAGTATTCTGTCTACTCCGATTCCCGACAAACGAAATAGCATGTATTTCTATTTCCGTCTAAATAACAGCAAACTGGTTTTCTGTGCATCGGTTAAAATTTTCTCATTCAAGTATGCACATGGCTTTAGGTTCAATGTTCACATCTAACAAAAAGAATATTACTGCAATCTTATACAAAAAAATGTGACCATATAGTTTAAATTTTAAAATATTAAATCAAAAGACGTTGAGTTTTATATTTGTTGAAGATGTCTTTATACCTAATAGGGTATGTTTTTTTAAGTTTATGAAAGATGAAAAGCCGCCAGAAAATCCATGCGCAAATGTTACACGCAAGCAAAATGAAGTTAATTTCATCGAACAAAAACAGAATGATTCTTCAAGTGAATCGAACGAATTACCACCACCTAGGAGAACCATGATACTTTTCCCTAATATTCTTCGAATGCAAAATTGTAAAGAGGATTGTACTGATGATGAAGAGAAAGATTATTTGTCAAAAAAGTAAGAAAATTAACAATTTCTTGAAATTTATAAAGAAATATTGTAAAACGATTTCTCAATTCGTAAATTGACTAGAGCCAATTTAGAAATTGATATTTTTATTACTAATGAAATGAGTCGCAGATGAAAAATTTATCGCAGATTCAAAAGTTTTTTCTTTGAAAAAAACAAAGAAAATGCAACATATATATCGTGTCATCATTGTGTAAATTTAAAAATACTTTTAAAGAAACTAATTACTTAAATGTATTTCAATATGTAGCTGATAATTTAGTAATTTGATTTGAATAAGTTATGCAAAGAAAAATGTAGTTTAAAGATCAGTTTTAAAATTTTCAAATCAAAAAATAATGAAAATATTATACGAGAATTAGAACTTTAGCAGTGACAACTGTTTATTTACTCGCGACAAAGATAAAATAATCATTTCAAAGGTTTATTGCCTTTAAACTGATCTTGCGTGCAATCGAATACTAGTTATTTGGAGGTCATAGAATACATTTATTATTTTTTATTTTCATAATTTGGATGGAGGGATCTTCTGCTTAAGAAATCGCTGAAACCGTTTAGAAACTTAATGTTTCTGTTTTTTTACGGGCCGCTCGAAACCCTTAATGGTATTATCATATTTCTTGAATTCAGTTTCTACCCAAATTCACTTTTTTTTCCGAATACATCAAGATAACATTACATTAAAATGCCAATGAACAAGAGACTTTATTTTTTCCTTCACTAACATGTACAGGATTATATGGAGACAACAGTCTATATACTCCGAGAAAAGATAGACATACAATACATAGTATAAGTGATTTTATCTGGCACTGTTATGAAATATTTACTGCAGTGTAGCTGGTATGTCTACTGCAAGTTCCAACCCGCGCATAACTTTTAAACTATTTAGATATTATTATAAAAATATCTGTAAGATGACCTAAATCTCGTTAATTTTAACTGATGTTAAATAGTTATTGAAAATGCTGGTCTTTTCGTTATATTGTAGTATGAACAGTGAGAAAAATCGGGAACTCACAGTTTTGCCACTAATGGGGACCACTATGAATCTTTGCATGAAGGCTTGTGTTAAGTATATAAACAAGTGATTAAAATTGCTGCATTGTTATGCCTCACATAAGTCCAGTAGAGGGCGTCCAACCTAACTCATAAACAGTCACTCTAAAGTGTTTTGTATGCCGTATATCGGGTGCAGAGAGACGCTTTATCGTCAGAAATATCCTTAAAAACCATTCAATCAAATAGCGGCAGCTCTTGGAGTTGGAAAAAGAAACATTAGGATAAAAGAGGCTGGGTGGTTAACTCGGGGAATTGCCAGTCACCTCAGCCGTTCTAACAATACTATAAGAAGATGTTGGAAACCAGTGGGAGCGAATGAGTTCACATACACAATACCCTGGAACAGGGTGCCCTCGGAAAACCAAAAACTGGAAAGTATTCTCATCGTCCGACAAGCACGTACACAGCCAACTGCAAAATGTCCGATATACGCACATAGGCAGCAAGATCTATGCGGTCTTCTGAATCTGTCCGTACCTATGTAAGATATCTAAATGACAATCATTTAATATCGTAGTGATCATTACGTGTGCTTCTCTGACAGCTCCATATGGAGTGGTGCATCGCTCAATGATATTGTATTGTAATGGAGTGGATATGTCGTTTTCTGAAACAATCCCGATTCAATCTAAATTCAATTCCATGTCCCGATTCAATTCCATGTGAATTTGCACTTCTTGAACTTCAATACTCTTTGCTTTTGGAGAGCACACAACGCCCCTTCCTAATGCGATGGTTTGAGGTGTCATTGCTTACAATGCTCAACCCCCTGTAATAATGACATGACAACACAATCTTATGTTCGTGGCATCCTTCGTGTGTTACATCTGATGGCAGAGCTCCCAAACAGCATTTTTCAACAGAATAATGCTCTATCACACACAGCAAGAATGTCAAGTAGTGCCTCTACAATATTGGCACACTTCCTTTGCCCATCCGGCTTCTTTATTTATCACTGATTGAAAATATGTGGTATAACCTGGACAGATAAGTGAAATTTGGTCGAACTAAAGACAAACTTACAGCAACTGTGAAATGAAATATTGCAGACAATCTGTACCGTATCTAAGAACCTGTATACCTCAATGCCTGATCATCTTGCATCGTGCATTCAATCTAGGGGGGTGCGCAAGAAAATAATAAACCCAGCATTTCTTTGGCAATTTTTCTGTGGTAAATGATCCTTTTGCTTTTATTTGGTAATCACATACTTACATCAATGTTATAAACACACATGTAAAACTACAATTAGTTCTGAGAATTCTTGTATGATGCACTAACTTTTATGACAATGAGTATATATTGAAGGACAAATATAAAGTGAAATGGGAATATGTAGACAAAAGTTACAGGTTCGATAATGTTACATTATGCTATAGGGATAATAATCCACGATTACAGACATTTAATACATTTTACAGATATTTGATGATGCTATATATTCTTACTATCAATTGGCAATATAAAAAGTTCTTAGTAGATTTACTGGGGAGTTGACTGTAGACAAAGCATCATCAAGACTATCCGAGAAATCGAACCATCAGTACATACGCTTGGTCTGGTGGTCTAGATTTAACAGTATGGGACTAAAACAGTGTGTTAGTCTTGAGTGACGAATAAAAGATAAATTCAATCCAAAAAAGGAGACTTCTGCAAAAAACAAGGATATTTCTAAAATGCTGTCATTATTTACCATTTAAACTTTTCAGCACTATATTTTTATATTTGTGGAAACTTTATTTTCCGGATGTCATAAAGAAAAACTGCTGATAAAATCTGAACTTAAAATTGGCATTGATTGAATTTTCTCTTCAAAATATGCTATATAGCATTAACATGATATTGCACACAGCAGTGAATATCAGCAGATTTGCTATGGAAAGTACCTTTCTGATATTTGGTCATTAATTTCTTATAATTATAATATGATTGATTGATTCTGAAATGGATCCCTTTTAAAGTCATTGAAACCAAGTTTGAATGCTAATTAACACGTAGAATGAAATCCGACCACTTATTCTTTTAATATCATATAGCATAAGCAAATGTATTTTTTCAACATGATAAAGTTACCATGTTAATCATGGCTTCAACATGGTAAGCTTACTTATAAATTTGCTCACTTGATCTTCGCTCATCAAATGTAACTAATTAAAACTTAAATTATTACATAGGGAATAGTTTTCTTTGTATTAATATTTTATAATTTACATTTCTTTCATAGCTATATATATCGTGGATTAGAATGGATTTGATGTTTGAATTATTATAATAATATTTTTCTCAATTTCATTTTGCATCTTACAGAAGCCAAGTAGTAAAGCTGAAAGTTTTCTATCAAACTCTTGAAGAAAGTTTTTATAAACAGGAGCCTATGTTTCAAGTAAGGTGATTTTCATGTCTATGGTATTTAACCCTTCAACCATATGTCTACGACATATGAATGACCCACTTTATGAGCTAGCATTATCATTTTTCCCTACTCCTATTCTCCAGTAATAGACGCTATTTTAAAGAATCGTAATTTTTATTATACACTACTGACCATTAAAATTGCTACACCAAGAAGGCAACGTGCTACAGATGTGAAATTTAAACAACAGGAAGAAAGTGCCGTGATATGCAAATGATTAGCTTTTCAGCGCATTCAGACAAAGCAGCGGCCGATAGCGAAATCTACAATGTGTATAAATAAGGAAATTGTTCAGCCGGTTTCTCATACACAAATTGCATTTGAACATTATTGTATGGTGAAAAGTTGTTGTGATGCCTCGTGTATAAAGCAGAATTGCGTACCAACACGTTTCTGACTTTGATAAATGTCGAATTGTAGCGTATCGGGATCGCGGTTTATCGTATCGCAGTATTGCTGCTCGCGTCAGTCGAGATCCAATGACTATTAGCAGAATACGGAATCTATGGGTTCAGGACGGTAATACGGAATGCCGTGCTATATCTCAACGGCCCACTATCACTAGCAGCCGAGAATACAGGCATGTTACCCGCATGACCTTAATGGATCGTGCAGCCACATCACGAGCCCTGAGTCAAGAACTGGGGTCGTTTGCAAGACAATAAATGTCTACACGAACAGTTCAACGACGTTTGCAGCAGCATAGACTCTCAATTCAGAGACCATGATTGTGGCTACTTTTGACACTGCATCACAGACAGGAGCGTCTCCAATGGTGTAATCAACGACGAACCTGGGAGCACAAATGGCGAGACGTCATTTTTTCAGATGAATCCAGATTATGCTAACAGCATCAAGATGGTCGCATCCGTTTTTGGCGGCATCGCGGTGAAAGCACATTAGCAGCGTGCATTCGTCATCCTCATACTGGCCCATCAACTGGCGTGATGGTATGAGGTGCTATTCGATACACGTGTAGGTCACCTCTTGTTCGCATTGACGACACTTTGAACAGTGCACGTTACATTTCTGATGTGTTTTATTCGAGCCCTGCGAAATCCTACGTTTCAGCAGGATAGTGCACGACTGCATGTTGCCGGTATTGTAAGGACCTTCCTTGATATATATATATCCATATAAGATCAATTATATGCAAGAACTAAAAATGGCAGATTATAAGAAACGACTAACTTTCACGCTAACGTTTCTTTCCTGAATGGAAATTGACAATTATTGGCCTTAAAAAAATATTGTGGGTATATGAAGTTCATAATTATCTGAATGGGTACTTATATTAATTAAGATTAAAAAATCCATTACCAAAAATTAATAATAATTTATGCTTAAAAATTTATTAATACGATAGTATAGCTAAATACTAAGGGAGAGAGAAGTTTCTGTCTGATTTCTGCAATTAGAAAACAGTTTAAGAATCGGAAAATTTGACACATATAACAGAATGTTTCTACAAAAAATTTTTTAATAACTTTTGTTCTTTTTACAGGAATCAGAATTATTCAGCCAACTGGGCGGTCAACTAGGACTATGGCTGGGAATATCTCTTGTTGCACTGTTTGAATGCGTTGAAAATATTTCGCATCTGGTACATTACTGCATCAAGCGATCAGGGTTGAAAAAAAGAAATTTGCAGAGATATTTACCATCAGAAAGATTTGCTCAAATCTGAATCCATAAGTAACGGCACATAATGCTTTAAAATGAATAAACACATAACTTAGAATATATATATTTATACACCATGCATTTTTATTTGGATATTCTATCAAGCATACTTTAAATGCATTATGTAGGACAAAATAAAATTTATTTTCCATCACTTCAACTGGGAAAAAAAAAAAAAAAAAAAAAATCTGCTGAGTAAATATTTATTAATGCAGAATACATACTTTAATCAGTGGAAATCATTTGCATTGCATAATACCTTTATTTTACGAATTTCACATATTAATAATGTTTTAAAAAGTTCTATGAAATGACAAATTGATTTTATATTTTTGACTATAGTATTTTTCTTAAAACATAAAACTTTAATGGCAATCGCTTACGAATAGTTAAATCAATTTTTTTTACCATTGCAATAATTTAAAAAAAAATCAGAACTTTTAAATACTAAATTTGACTGACAAAAATATTAATTTTGCTTATTTTTATGTATCATTTGTTTGTAGTATTTTAATATCTTTTAAAAATGATGCATTTAAATTTAATTCTAAATTTTCTTTAAAATTTTAAAATGTTTATTTATACATTTTAGTTTTTTTTTTTTTATCTAATACTATCTTCAAAGATTTGAAAGAAGAGTATTTAAAAATAAATTGAAAATAAAAGAAAAATTTAGATTTTTTTTTTATTTTCTTAAATTAGCATTGCCCTTAACCATTCCTTATTAGCAGCTCAAATTCATTCTAATGTTAAAATGTAGTTGCATTTGTAAAAATATTAGTACATGGGCATTTTATGTGTTAACACATTTGTAAACTAACTACATTGTATATAATTTTTTGTTACTTTGACCTTTGTTGTGCATTAAAAACCTCCAACAAGAATTTAATATTTTGATTTACAGAAACAAGTTATGTTTTTTTTTTAATTTGAAACATTAAAATATCTCATTCAATAAACAGAAAATTTTAATAAAATATTTTTATCACTAAGCATAAGACATGTGATAAAAACATTTTATTAAAATTTTAACTTTTTTTTTTAATTTAAAGAACTATATATTTTGAAACATTTAAAAGTTAATATCCTTACATAGCAGAACCTTTCAGTCTAAATTCAATCAATAGCATTTTAATTATATGTCAAATTAAGACATCAAACATTTTCAAGTGTATTTATTTTGAAATTAAAATCTTATTCAAAAAACCATTATTTCAGCTATTTGTATGATAGTAAAAGGTAGTTTCAACATAAAAATGATTTTAAACCCATATTTTAGTTTATAATTTAAAAATTTTTATCTATTAATTTATCGGATTGACCAATGTTCAAATTTTAACAAATCAAACGCAGATAACTGAAAATAATTTATTTCTATTGAGTTTAAAATAAATATATAAGGGCAGCAAATTACATACAACTGTAAGCTGTTATACTAATAATTCTAAAAATACATTTAATTGCTATAAAAGCTTGCAAGAATGCATTTGGAATTTGTAAGACAAAAAAAATTAAAGAAATTCTTATACTTTAAAAACAGAAAAACAATTTACATTTTAACAAATTACAAACAATAAACAAAATGCATGAAATAACAACTATTTACAGATTAAATGTTAATTTACATGAAAATAAAAAGCATAGCACAAATCTGTAGCACCAATTATGAAGAGGAATTGATATTTGATATAAAATGAAGGTTTTCTTTTTTCATTTAATTGTAAGAATATGGCACTGCCAAGAAAGGAAAATCACATTCAAAGATAGAAATAACAAACAAAAACAAAAATTATACATTTCTCCAATTTCACGAAGAAACTATAAAAACAAGTTATCAGACATTAGGCATAAGATAATTATAAGTTTGTACAAATATAATTTTCATAAAATAAATTTATATGAAATAATTGAAAAGCAAATTGAAGTTCTAAAATTTTAAAGATTTATGTACAGTACAAAATATATACAGAATTTTTTTTGTTTCTTTTTTCAACAACACCGACTATTAAAAAAAAAACAAATAAAATTATTAACTACTTATTTCACATCTTGATATCAAAAGTCTGTTTGAAACTATAATACTTCAATCAAAAAAAAAAATTTGCTTTAAATGAAACTGACATTTTTACAAAATCTTTTCTACTTGGGTTTCTCAACAATAAAAGAAAATTTTACAAAGTAAAATTTAATAACAACAACAACAATAATAATTTCCAAACTAATGAGGAAAATAAGTAAAACAACATTTTTCTTGCAGGCATTTCAAGACGCAAACAATATTGAGAAAAATATTTTTGATATATATAAAAGAATAATACAAACATAATTTGAAAAATAAGGCTTCCAATTATATTTATAATGGAAAACTAAATCAGTTTTAAACGATCATAAAAAAATAACAATTATAAAAAAATGAAAGCTATAAATTTTAAAACATAATCACAGATGTAGGAGCCTAACAAAATTTTTAATTACCTTTTCAGCTATGAAACAAATCATATAAAGCAAGTAATTTTAAAGTAATTAAATATAACAAATAAAATAATCCTGAAACTAAATTTGCATTAATATTAATAAACAATACCAATTAGCAGAACAAAAAAAATATATTTTGGATATAATTAAAGTATTTGGACCTTAAAATACAAAAAACATCGTGTAATTAAAAATAAGAATTCCTAAAATACAGAATTAAGTTTTTTTATAAGTTGAGTAACAAAAAAAAAACCCAGAGAGGTGAATTCTGCATAGAAGTATACAAAAAATTTAGTATGTATATGCAATATGTAAAATTTAGTATGTATATGCAATATGTAAAATTTAGTATGTGTATAACGTAATATTCATAAGACAAATGTTTTAACATCAGAAATATTTTAGGGCCTTAAAAATACTTTATAAAAACAAATAATTCTTATTTGGTAATTTAATGCACTTTACTATTTTGGCTTTTATTTACATAAATTAACAAAAAATTAACATTATCTTAAAATTCAACAATATGCATTTAAAGCAAAAAAAAAAAATAATAATAATTAACGAGAACTGATTATAACATGTAAAAGAGTAGAGAATAGAAAAGATGTATATATATGTAAACAAAAAGAAGTATGGGGGAGGAGGGGAAGAAATAATTAAATTATTCCTTAATTACACATAAAAGAAAAATAAATTCATAAAGAAAAAACTGATTGAAAATGTCTTAAATAAAATGCATGGTAAACTTTTCCTCCAAGGCATGTATTCTTCAAAGTATTCCTTTAGCATTCCTTACAATTATTATTACATTTTTAAGAGAAAATATGAATAATTAATGCAAGTGTGTCAAAAAATGTGAATAATATACACTTGTAAGTATAACAACTAACAAGCTATAAAACATTATTTTCCATAAAAAAAAATTTTTTAAAAAAGCGAACCAAATGAATATTTTACAACAAGAAATGAGGTAGAAAAATATTAAATAAAAATTAGTCAATAAAATCCAACAGTTTTTAGGAGAAAAATATATAAGTATAATAAATATACTAAATGATCAATAACAATTTACATCAAATTACTAAGCAGCTTCTAATAATAAGTATAAATATTTTTATATTATTTTAGACTGACCATTTTTACTTAGAAAATCATGTAATATCCATTTTTTTTAAATATTTGCTATGCTTCATAAATTAATTAAATTCTTGTATAAAAAAAGATAGCATAAATTGCAGTTATTATAAGTACAAAATATATATCAAGCAGCATAATGTTAATGGAAAAAATAAAACTACAGCTGTGTTTAGAATAAAAAATCTCAACAAGTTTTTTCACAAATATTTAAGACTTTTACATGATTAGTCTTTCCTTTTCAGTCAATATAAGCTGAAATAATTTTTGAAAAAAACATTTGAAAACTGCTTTTCAATGAGAATGTAAAATACTCATGCAAAGTAGCAATATAATAAGCAGACTATTCAGAATTTTTTAAGAATCTAATACGAAACAAAACTATAGAATAAAATTACTACTAGATAGAAGCTCAATTGTGTTTTGTTGCAACATCCTATCACAATTTCAATGGGTTTTTCTCCATCCTTCAGAAATAGAACAAAGTAGTAAAAGCACTTTACAAAATGCATTTAAGCCAACCATTAAACAAGTTTTGAAAAACAGGCATTTATACTATACAAAACTTAATGTCAGTTGAAGCACAATTCAAAAGTTACGGTAAAAGTAATTAAAAAAAAATTTAAGCCACTAAAATAATTTTTTTTAAATTCTTACGCATGTAAAATGCATTACAAAAAGTTTATGCTTTGTCTATTGATTCAGAAATTATTGAAGCTTGTTTGAGATGTGTTACTACATCAATACAATAGCCCTCAACTTCTAATCAAACTTCCAATTATTTTAAGTTCTGAAAAACTCCTCAGGTAAAATTTTGACAAAATGACACAAATCAAATCTAAATTAGAAAGATTTTTTACAAAAAAGATCAAAATATCTATAAAAGAGGAATCGTCAAATTGATTAGATAATGGTAAATAATCATTTAATAAAGATATCAATAATTTACTGAATAATAATTATTCTTTATATTTTTTATTTAAATCACAAAAATAGTTTCAGACAACCTAATATTATGAATAACACAATGAATTTCTGTTTGGTTAATTTAAAGAATGAGTTTCACAATATTTTGCTTGTTTTATAAATATTGGTAATTCTATTCTATAGCTTTTCCTACTTACTTTATTTATATCTGGCCATATTTTGTAACTTAATCATCTTCAGATCTTGTTTTAAGTACTTATTTAAAATTTACATGTTGAACTTGCATAAAACTTCCACATATACCATTCATTTCAACGATACTTACATCATCAAATAAAAAACAAGGTTTTTTTTCATTACATATTTGATTAAAATAAAAATAATAAAATTGATAATTAATTTATATTATACAACATTCTATTATCACATTCCTTATAAAAATTATATATTCAAAAAAATTTCATATAATTCCATAAACACATTTTTTCTAAATGTTTTTAAATAATCCACAAAATTTTTAATTAGACAAGATTTTTTAAATTATTACCACAATCATATACCAAAAATAAGCAGATTTCATTAATAGACTTATTATTTTGAGTATTTCTTGAAATGTCCTTTGCAAATTTATACAATTATAGAGAACATAAATTATTTATCTAGTTCATTTGTTTGGCAAAATAACTATTCTTATAGTTTGATGAAATTATTTTACAGATGTTGAAACAAATTGAAAATACTCTAAAATAAAAATCATTTTTAATATATGCAATCCAAATAAAAATTTTAACACATGCATACATTATGTAGTCTAAAATAATTTTTCATATTTCATTGTTAAAGATGTTAATTAATTAATTATGAATTATGTACAATTTTATTGTTCTATTATACCTAAATGATTGAAAGATCAATATTGGCTTAAATCCTTCCAGTTCACCTTATGCAAATTACAAAATGCACTTCAGCAAAAAGAAAATTAAATATATACACATGTATATCATGCATAATACCTGTTACATAATAAAAGAAATTTTTTAGCAAATTTATGTATAACATAATTGAAAAGATAACAACTATAGCATTTTTCATATAATTCCAATGTCAACCAATCAATTAAGTAGAACACCCAATTTTGTGACTAGAAGAGCATTAAAAAACACAAAACTTTTCCATAAAACAAATTCATTTGTTTTTAATTTTATGACAGACACATGCCCTGATACCTATTGAGTATTATTGAAAGACCTGCATTTATAATGTGCTATAAAATTATTAATTTTATATATTTTAGTTTGGGGCAATACATTGATTTTGGATCTCTTAAAGCATATAAAAGAAGAGCTAACAGAAGATTCAAGATTGTTAATACTAATATAACTCATCTCATCATACATATTTTTAAATGTATATTGAGCAAATTAAGTTCAAGTATATATTATAAGCAATATTTAAAAAAATAAAGCCTCAAGTTTCATGATAAACAAAGCCTCAAGTTTCATGATAAACAGGATAGGAAGAAATGAATTTAGAAAATATGAAGGAAGAAATTAATTTTATATAACTGGAAGGTAATTGTGATATTGAAATATTTCAAATAAAATAATTATTCATAGAAGTTTTTTAGAAAAAAAGAAATTATAAAATGTATAAATTGTAAAAATGTATAATTTTAAAAAATATATATTTCAGTAGCATTAAAAAATACCTAAAACACAATGTTTCTTTTCAACTTCATTATAACATATATCTTATACTACATTTTCATTTTGATAACACATTTTCTGTGATATTCCACAAAAACTTTACAACAAATGAGGAAATAGTGGATAGGTTAATTAAGCTATTAAATATCTAAGGGCAGTACTGGCAAACTAAAGAAACTATTTACATTTTTATAAACATATGTTCACAACACACAGTATTTAAGATATAGCATATATATAAAACAATTATTTTCAATAAGGATTCTTCACAAAAATATACATAATTGTTTCTGAAGCAAAAATCAATGTTATCTTACATTTTCATAAAACAAAATTATATTAATATAAGGTTTAAGGTATTAAATCGATTTTTGAAAATTTTATATATATATTTATATAACTTTCTGAAAATAAGTGAATTTATATAAAATTTATTCACAAAATCATTTAGAAAAAGTAGTGTAAATCTGCATATCAATTTATTTATCTATTCCATAATTCTACTTTCATTTTAAGATTAATATATTTGTCTCTCAAAAAATACATTGATATGTATAAAAATATTTTTTTTAATATGCAAAAATACCAAATATTTTTTAAAATATTTAATGTACTTTAATTTTTATGTCAACATTTATTTAGCTATTTTAAATGAAAAGCTAATGTAGCAAAAATAATTTATTATATACAAAAGCTATAAATTAAAATATAATACAAAAATTATATGATACAGATAAGCATTTACTATATCAAGAATTAAATATATAAAAGAATAATTATACACTAATATGTAAAAGACTATGTAAAAAAATATAACAAAATGTATGATATTTTTAAATGATTGTAATATTTTCATAATTGAAATACATATTTAAAAATATCTGAATACAAAATTTGGCTTTGAAAATTTTATAACATTTAAAAGTTAATAGGTTTACATTTTTTGAAATGCCAAAAGAATATACAAAAAGGTAATAATAGAATATTTTTAGAAAATTAATACTCATAAAAACATTTTATCCCTCTTCTATTTATACTATTTTCAAATAAACTCAACTGTAAGCTCTTTAACACAATCTTCTCAGAATGACTAAATATTTAATCAGAATGACTAAATATTCACCAATTTAAATTCATCAGCATTTCATTCTTCACTCTAGAAAAAAAGAAATTTAGATTATGAAAAGTAAATTGTTCATAGAATTAGTAATTCACGAATAAAATCAAATGCACTTAATATAAATAAACACTGAATTTCAGAATTATTACTTACTAACTTATTCTAAATTATTTTAATAGTTTCATCACAACAAATAAAATAAAATATACATAATTCTATTTTATAAGATAAAATAAATAGTTTTAAAAGCTAAAACAAAACATATGTATAAATTAGATACTACGGGAATTGCATCGATAATAAAACAAATAAGTCATCGAGATTGAGTGGCATAACTGATTACTACCAAATGTTGGGAATACCGAATGGCATCCTCCATTAACGCAAGCCAACCACTTGAACTATGTAATTTTTTGATATTATTTTTTGGAACTTGATTATTATTATGGAGAAATGATTATTATGGAGAAATTAATAGGGGCTTAAAATTTTATTAATTTTTTATGTTTTCAAACTTAAAACATTTAGTTTTCATTTAATTCTGATAACTTGATAACTGTCAACATAAGCTTACATCAGTTGATGTCATAAATTAATATAGTAAATTTTGAATATCCCACTGATAATAGTACATTTTGAATAGTGCTAATTCAACATAAATGGTTATGTTGATTTTGATCAAGAATGTACACATTTAAGAATACTATATATATATATACAAGTTGTTTATTTTAGTGTATAGATAGATATAAAGTTTTACATAAAAACAATACAATGAGAAGTAAATAAAGAAATTGATAAATTGAATTAATTAAATTGATTTAATTAGAACACTGGCATGCAAAACTTAAGAAATGATGTAATTTTTAAGCTGAAAGTCATGAAATTGTAGAAAAAGACTTGTCGTGATAAAATACAATAAACTAATTCAGTAGGAAGACTATTTGCATGCAAATATTCGCAAACAAGCCATCATAGGTGACATGAGGGCACATATTGTGTAAAGTGCAATATGGCTAAAAGAATTCATCAAGAAAACATTGAAATTATCTGCAAGAATGAACAGCAGAATAATTGGCAGGCATAATCCAAGAGTTTAGAACTAACAAGAGTCTAAGCCAAGGAACAACTGTAATAAAGGTTAGTGGTGACCAATAAACAAACAAACAAAAACAAAAACAAAAAATGACAATGAATGACATATATTATCATGCAGGCAAAAAGGGGTTGATACTGGTAAGCAGGAAGCAACTGGTAAGCAACAAAAGACAAGTGTCTAATTTCAAAATGATCAGATATCTTTGTGAAGATGGTTTTGTTGTGACGAGCACTTTTAACATTAAAAGATGTCCATTGGCAACACCATTTAAAAATGATGTATAGAACATAAAGGCTGGACATTTTATTGCTGTCAAGTCTTCTTCAAAGATGGGAGTTTTTTCAGTACCCCAAGCAATTTTCATTGATATGAAAAGAGCTAAGGACATGATTTTATACAGCTATCAGGATAAGAAGCCATTACAGAAGATTTGATGTGCTCTTTAGGGAAAGCATGCTGATGAATGGACATACATTTTCGATGAAGGTATTGTCACCAGAAATGGCTATTGTCAGCAAGTGATTTCTCCCACATACATTTTTTCCATGGTGCATTTGTACAGACTTTGTTTTTAAGTTTTATAATGCCAAGCTACATCAGACTGATGTTATTGAAGAGCTTCTAGTAAATAAAAATATCATTAGAAAAAAATTGGCTATGATATACTTGATTTAAATTCAGTAGGACATGAGTGGAATGCTTTGGGGAAAAATTTTTGCACAATTATATCCTCCTCAGAACAGCCGACAACTAAACAGATGCACATTAAGAAACATGCACTCTTACTTTAACAACTGTTTGATAATCTATAGAGTTAAGTATGGAGAGACAGTGCCAAGCCCTCACTAAAGTTAAAGAAAGTCATATCCATTACTAAGGGGCATCTGCATTTATATCAATTCTACCCTTTTGATACCCTTCTTTTTTATACCACACTGTGTGCATTTTATTCATTTTTATGTTTAGACTTTTTTTTAAATCTTTTAAGAGCATAATACTGTCTGTATTCTGAATTTCATGTGATTTCTTGCAGAATTAAAGGGGGGGAAAACAGTCATTTAAATTTTGTACACCAATGTATATTAGTATTTGATACAATTCTTGTTATAACCAAGTGCAAAAGTGAATGTTTTTAATTTTTCAATTTATTAATATTCATATCTGAAAAAGTTTGTTCACAAATATATATTGATCCACAGAAGTATTATCTAGGAAAGACCACAGTTACTATGTTGAGAGCAATTTTAAAATAGAGCACATTGATGGCAACCTCATAAAAGGCAAAATGAAGTTTTGAAATAAGCATTTGCTGATGTCTTGATAACAAACAGAGACCTCCATGGAAGAATAAGAAATACATAAAAAAACGACATAAATCAAGATCTTGCAGCCAGCCAGGTAATATATTATAGACAAAAATTCTCCCTTCCTAGTTTAAAATAAATTAGAAAACATTGAATAAAATATTTTTATAAAATTGAAATGAAGTAAAAATAGCATAAAATTGGGGCATGCAACCATGGGCAGTAATCTATACATCCCCAATTTTGATAATAAATGGCATAATGAAGTTCACCTGTAATGAGATCATTCAAGTTAAAATGACATCAAGAGCTATCATTACAATTCTCAACTTTTTCCAAACTTGATATAGCACCATCATCAGTAGACATAGAAATAGTCTGCACTATGTCATTAGCTTTATTTTTTTCATCACCACCTAGAAGAATTAAAAAAATTAAAAGTTCAATAAATGTTAAAATTAATAGACAATTTTTTTCATCATCAAAATATTCACAACTATTTTGACATTAAAAAAAATCTGAATAAATTGCACAGAAGAAAATATGTATTATAATAATATATTATTCTCTTATTTTTACTTAATTGATAAAATATATGAAATAATGAACTAATAATAAATCCCACCTAAATAATTTTTTTAAATTTTACTCATAAGAACTTAAACACAATTATCTGAAAAAGGAGTAATCAAATAGTAATTCTTTGCCTCTCTGAAGTAAAATTGAAAGCAGAAGAGAATTTTCTTTAAAACTTTCAGAAATTCTAGTCATTATAGGGTCTCCCCCCTCTAAAAATATTATTAGTGCTAATGTGGATATATATTTTTCTCTGCTTGATATTATCATGAATAATTTTGAAATACAATTGATGGACCTATACAAGAATAATATTTCTTGGTATAGAAATAGAACTTTAAAAAAATGTAATTATGATTTTACAGCAGATGAAGTGATAAAAATGGCCTACCAAAAGCAGGCTCGGCTTCAATACTTTCTTCTATACTCACAAGCTTACATATACGAGCTCATTGAATTAAATAAAAATTTATTTTAGAATTGTCAGATCTAAATATTTATGTGAGTTATCATATTTTCTAACACGAATTTCATTAAATGCAAATTAAGGAATAAAATTACTAATGCCAACTTAGAATTATGCTTTAAAATGAAATTAGTTTCAAACAGAAAATGAAAAAAATTAGTAAGGAAATACAAGCTCGTTGTTTACATTAATGAAAAAAAAGGACAATTTGCGTATTGTTTAAAAAATATAGATAATTAATACTATAAGTAGATAAATAAAAAATTATCTACACTTTTAATATAACTTTTCTTACATTGTGCCCACTGACTTCTGTCTCCACTTATATCACTGTTATATTGTTGCGGTAATGCTTTGAAAGTTTAATCCTAATTCCATCATTTTTCTTTCTTCTATTGCAGATAGATCATGATCATTCCATTAGAAGTTTCCATCTAAGAGCTGTGATCTTATTCCTCTCTTAGGAGGGTATAATGATTCAGAAATTCATCGTAGTAGATTATCACAGAAATATGAGAAGTGCACTATCACATAAAACTATGGTTTGTTTTCACCAAAAAGTTTTAAAATAGCCGAATTAGTGTAATGCATGAAGAGGGAGCAGTAAGGCCACCAGCCTCCACTACAGATGAGACCGATGAAAACATTCAGCAAGCTTCAGAAATGGCTCTAGCGAATATGTGAATTACCATCAAAGAGGTAGCATCTGCTTTGAACATCAGTTATGGTTCTAAGCATAAGAAGCATTTCGTAAAGTCTGTACCAAGAAAGCTAACTACAGAAAACAAGATCACTTGTGTTAGGGACTGTCAATGCTTACTCAATAGTTTCAACAACAAAGCTGATGCATTTTTAAGCAGAATAGTGACTGTAGATTAAATATGGGTTCATAACTATTGGCAAAAATCAAAACGCCAGAGAATGGAGTGGAAACCCCCTAGATCTGCAACGAAGAAAAAACTCGAGACTGGGCCATCAGCGGGAAAGGTTATGTTAATAGTTTTTGGGGCACATACTGATAGTGCAAGTTACAGTGAAACGGTAGAAAGAAATTGAAGCCAGCAATTCGCAACAAATGCCGAGATCTGTTGTAGAAGAAAGTTTAGTTGTTGTATGGCAATGCGCAACCCCACACAACTTGTCACATTATTAAGACTATCAACTAGATGAAATTTGGATTACTGGAATACTCTCCCAATAGCACGATCTAGCTCCTTGTGACTTTCATTTAAGCTGCTCAAGGATACTTTGCAAGGTCGCTGATTTGCCTCGTACTTACATGTGTAAAGATGGCTTCACTTTTAGAAAAAATTTTATTTGGGATATGCATGTTTGTTAACCATTAGGCAATGTGAAATGATAAGGAGGGAGATGATGTGCATAATGAAACCCTAAAACTCCATGTAAATAAATTGCAGAATGAAAAGTGTAGATAATTTTTTGACTTATGCTCATAATATTCTGCATTACATCTATAATTTTTTTCTAAGATAACATACACACACAAATATATTACATATATATATATATATATAACATATTCGTGCAAAACAAATTCTCCTTTTTACAAATCAAATTCGCACTTCTCAGAATTAGGGTTTTACTTGTATATGTTATTAAATGTACATATTTTTATAAAGATGTATATGCATATGTACATCTAAATATGCATTCCTGTATGAGTAGTGATGTACTGGTATAGGTAAAGATGTACTCTAAAAAATTAACAGTAAATTACTAAAAAAATTATTAGTAACTGAAAGAACTGTTTCAGACAATTTAAAGAGTTGACTTGAATTTTGATTACATTTAGAACTAATTATCATGATCATTACAGAGCTTATATCATCCACTTTTTTCTGTGGAATCTATTTTTCTGTGTCATGTATACCATTATTTTCTCAACATATTTGATTTATATACTTAATTCATCACACATTGATTACTTAAAAATTCCTAAATTATTTGATATAGTAACAATAATAATAACGTATAGCAATATTTTATCACATAATTTTATGCTTAATGATGTTCTTAAAATGTTTATTATCGAGATTTTTACGGTAATAAAGCAAAAAATATTATTTGCATGTATTTTGTGATTACTTGAAGAAATTTACTTCATAATCCCTGAAAGAATTAAATGTTAGTATAATTACTCCTTCTCACTTCAAGAATATTCCTGCAAAAATGGTCCATTTCATATATACACTAGAGCAATATGAGCTGTAGAACTAAAATGCTTTTTTTTTTATTTAGTTATTTGCAATAATACTGCAAAAAGACAGTTAATTACAAATTCTACTGACATGAAATGTATTGAGAAATTATCAAGATTTATCAAATTCCTAAGAAAAAGCTTTGAAACATAAATGTACGATATCATTTTTTATATCAATTTTAATTATTTACTTTTATTATTTGTTAGAGTAAAAAGTAATGTTTAAACAATGTTTACAACAATTCTAATAAGATATAAAATGAGGTGACTGTGAAATAATAACTACTAATGCAACTTTTCTTTTTCTTTTGCAAGTTTTTAAATTTTTTTTTATATGAATTCATCAAACTTATTATTTAAAATGCCAATGAGTTCTAGCTATATTGATTCGGGTTTGAAATGAAATGCTAAACATTTTGCTAAATAAATATAGCAAAGATATTGCATTTAAAAAGTCAGAAAAATGATATTTTAATATTGATATCAAATTACTAATCTTTTTAACACCTTTTTAGTTGGGAAGGCAAACCAATGTAATGCCACATATCTCATAGGCTGCTATCTATGCAACCCTGCATTACAACAACAGAAAGTCAATAAAAATAAAAATACTTCATAATCAAACTATGACAGACCTTCTACAAAAAAGTTGAAAATGCTTACCATTTACTTCAATTGAAACTTCAGAATGCAACTGAGTTCCTTCTTTTGTGGATCCATCCTGAGAACTTTTAGAAGACACTGAAATGGAGCTTTCTCCACTGATACTTGGGAGGCGCTTTTTGCTAAGCATGGAAACACCCATCATAGGTTTCAAAGGAGTCCGTGATACATCTGAAGGAGATAATCGACTTTCTGCACCTCTTTCAGTTACAAGTGGGAGACTAACAGTTATTTGAGGTTTAATTCTAGCTTCCACATAATAAACAGAACTGGTTAAAGGCAAAACACTGTTAGAAGTAATACTATTAAGACTACTACAACTGCTACTTTTAGATGTAACATTTTCTTCCTCACGTGAATCAACATTAGATTCTGTACTACAACATAATTCTTTTGCTGCAGCATTTTCATTCCTGTTTAAGTCATGGCTAGGTTTACTGCGATCAAAAAACATTTGATCCGAAATTGGGTTATCAGTTTGTACACCTGAAGACACGGTTGTGATTTTCTTTTCAGTTTTAGGACTCCTAAAAAGAGCTCTAGCTAATATCGGGGAGCCTAAAAATTTTCTGTCACTATGGCTCAATGATTCTTTTTGCTCTGCTTTTTTCATTTCTTTTGCTTGTTTCTTGCTTTTAAATATATTTTTTTTATCAAGTTTAGGTGAAGTCAATTTCTTCATAAACTTGGGAGAACTGAAAAATTTAAAGGAGCTTTTAGGAGAATCATGATCAGATTCATTAGGCAAGTTAATATTTTGCTCACTGGCCTGATAAGTAAGGGGAGAGTTAGTTAGATGTTTTTGCTCCCAGCACTTACTTTCATGAGTCCTAAAATCGGTGTTGTCAGAATTTGTTTGATCAATGCAACTAAATCCAATATTTTCAATTCCTTCAGATGATGTGAATACATTACTTAAATGAGAACCAGAACTAGAAGTGGTTTTTCTAAAAGAGTTATACCTTTCACCAGACAAAGAAAAACTGCTTTCAGTAGTAAAAGAACTTTTAGAATCTCTTAACATGATATCAGAACCAGATGCATTTTTTCCATTAGCAGAAAATTGTAATTTATTTCCACTTTCTCTCAAGTTTTCATTCTGTACATCTACTAAGGAACGAGTTGATTCTATTATATTGCCACTGGGGAAAAACCTCATCATTCTTCTATTTGAACCAAGATCTGAAAATTCATTTGAATGACAAGGAGACTTTAAATATTGTTGAGAAACTTTTTTTCCTTCAAATACCTTATTGTATTCTTTATCAAGTAAACTTACATATTTTTCAGACCTTGTTTTATTTGAAAGCTGATGAGATAAATGGGGATCCCGTGTTAAGGATGTTGCAGTATTTGAAAGTTCAACATTGCATTCTGATATATTTTTAGACATATGACTCTCTGATGCACTTCGCTTATATTTATAATTTTGATGCAATTGAACTTTAACTTTTTCATTGGTAGGTGATATTGGGCTGAACTTTTTTCCTTTATCTGTTCTCGCAGATCCTGTCTTTGCTAAGTGGTCAAAAGAGTCTGATATTTTAGCTACATACCCTGGTGCAGGTATGCCTTTATTAAGGAGAGATTTCTTATTTAAATTTGCAGCAACAGATGAATTTCTTTGACTTAAGTTACTGTATGAAACTGCCATTCTAGCTACAAGTCCAGGAGTTATTTCTTTTGCAAGTGGTTTTTGTTGTCTTCCAAGTGATGAAGTTGACATATCATGTTCTTCATCAACAGAATTCCAAACAGATGAGTTACAACTAACTATATTTGAATTACTTGTTTGACCATACTTTTCGGGATAAAAATTGTGATTGTTTAATGAACCTTCAAAACTCCTCTTATCAATAGAATTGTTTTGATTTCTCTGATATGATTCAGTACAACTGAAAGATCGGTTGTATGAAACCTTGGCATTTTGATAATCTAAATATCTACTTCCTGGTTTCAAATGAGACTCAGTTTGCGAAGAATAATATAATTTTGCATTTATGCTTCTAGGTCCACCTCTTTCCACAATTTCTTCTGCTTGCAATTCATAATTATAAGATTCTTGTTTATTTGAGTAACGCTTTTTGATTTTAGGGAAACCAGATGAGCTGGTAACTACTCTATTAGAAAAACTTAACGTTTTGTTCTTTCTTCGTGAACTTGCAACAAATTCTGAAGGAAATTCAGATGAAGATAAATCAATAGTTTTTTTATCATTTTCTAAGGTGCGTCTAATACATGTTGGACTTCCATTCTCACTATCTTCAGTTTCACTGTAAAAGTTATCTACAGAAGAAAAAAAATTGCAAAAATTCATTCAAAAATTTATTTGAAACAAAACAAAAGAATCTTAGCCATTTTAAGTTAACCTAATTATTACAATTTACAGTAAAAAAATTTAAACAGATATATGACATTCTTTTGTAATTAAAAAATATATAAAAACAGGCAGTAACTTCCTATATTCTTCCAATATTTCTCTTCTGTAGCTATGAAAGTACCCAAGATAAAAATTATGTGCAAACAATTGAATTTAATAGTACTTTAGAAATGAACTAAACACTTTTGATTCTTAATAACGGCAAAATGAATCGAAATGTATAATTAGTTGCATCTGTTTGTTCTCCAGATTTACTGTAATCATATTTTTGTAAATTTGGGGTAGGCATCAATTTACAATAGTACTCTTTTCTAATTTCACCATCAGAAGTCAAATCTCAGTAAGTCAAGTTCATGTATTAAAAGTCTTGCAATTTGTAAATTAAATCACTTTTAAGAATCAATGAAACTAATCTTTATATAAGTGAAATGCAAGCTAACTATATTTTTTTCTTCTTTACTAAATGGTTCAGTAAGCATTGTGTTTTAGTTGGAATCCTAAAAGGCCTAAGAGAAGTATTTTAATTCATTCAATCATATGTATCTGTAAAAGATTCCCAAAAAATAATTAATACCCTTCTCTTTTTCTCTTAAAATTTTATATTAAAAGCTATTTGAACTGTTCCATATTTCTGGATTTATTTAATAAGATAGTTAAACTGTTCAATACTAAACAACTGGTTTTATTTTTTTTATGCTTTAATGAGCTTCACTTTTTAACATCTACAGCTTTAACTATATATTTTTTTTTCTTTTTCTTTTTCATGATTAGCAACTAACATATTTCATAATTTAGAAGTAGATAAATAACACTCTCAGACAACTGTTAGAAAAAAGTACATTTTTGTATGAATTATTGTTGCTAATTAGAATTAAAGCAATATGTTGATAAAAGCAGTGTACTGTAATCATTTACAGTGCCTCCCCAAAAATTTTTCACAGAGATGTCATATATACGAATTACTAAACAAAAAAAATAAAATTTGGAAAATTTATTTTTTTTGAAATAATTTAGCTTGAACTTGTTTTTTATTTTATTTATATTTTGTTTTAATAATTTATAATAGATTAGTTTTTAATATAATAATATATGATGAAAGAAAGAATGAAACTCACAAAACTTTTTGGATAAGAACAAGTAAGTTTAATAAAAATCTCACAACTGCTTGTTAAAAAATTTGCCTGATTATACATCCACCAGCTTTAAAAACATCTCTTAATAAGTTTGATCTTAGCTGCTACTGTGAGGAAATGTTATGTTTTTTAATTTAATTTTTAAATTCTAGTCATGTATATTCTCTTAGATTCAAAGATGATGATTCATAAAGCAATGCAATGGGGTGTTTTTTTCAATAATAAAGCAACTACAATCAATCATCCAAGGCAGTAGTATGCTTAGGATTGTTAACCTGATAAAACTTGAGTCTCTGTACATTGAAATTTCTAATTATTATTTTAAAGTTTCACTTAAGCTGTTATATATATTCACTGATCCATGGTGCAATCAATAAATTTGAACTTATCTATTCAAAGAGATGACAACACATATACCATAACTGTTTAAAAAATCGAATAAGTTCTCATTTTATAAATCTTTCGATTTTCTAATAACCATTATGTAACCACAGGCTCTAAATTTATCACATTTTCTTTTAATCACATTTTATTTGCTTTTTTCATTAGCAAATATAACACCATAAGCACATTTTTTTTTTCGTGTTTCTGGCAGGTAAAATTAAAAGTTTTCAATTCCTTAAACTAATGGAATTTCCTTCTTTGCAATGATATCTGACGAAATGAATTACTCTGAAACGATTCTTGAATTTACACTTATTCTACAAAATTTCTCCTGAAAGTTGTGTAGCAGATAATTGTGAACATTCATGTATTTTTCAAATGATGATTAGCTTCACTTCAATGAGACAGCTTTATAAGATTTCACAGATCTTGATTTACTGGTAATTTTATGTTTTACGATAGGAAAAAAGTTTGAGTCACTTAACCTGTTTGATAAAATTTTTGATTGTGGGACTTTTCTCTAAGTATGAATTAATAATAAATTTGAGAATTTTCAGCTATTTAGGCAAGCATTTGCTTGATCTAATCATGGAGATATTCCAAATATATAAATGAACGCTAAATAAAAATCATAGATTAGTCTAAACAACCTTTTTTTTCATATGGCAACATATGTTTATAAAAGTATTTCCTAACTATGATCAATAAGTTAGTAGACAAATTTGATTTCGATAAAAATCATGCGAGATTTATTTAGACTAATATTTATTAAAATTTGAAAAATATCATATCCAATAAAAGATACTGTAATAAAAGGAATAAATTATAGTTCTTTTCATGATCAAATAATTTGAAATTATTCTTCCTTTTTTTCCATTGAAATTATAATCATATTCACACAGTTGCAAAAACTTTTGTGAGGCACTGTATATAAATGCAAAAGACAAAATTAATAATAAAATTAAATTTTAATAATTTTTTCTATCATAAGTAATAGTTAATTACAAGTCAATGTTTAAAAATAAATATATCACTACAGCAGTTTAAGATGTAACAAAAGATGAGAATAGAAGTTTTATTATATTTTGTCTCAATAAATATGTTTTTTGATACAAAAAATGTCTTTTTACTAACAGCACTCTACTTAAAAATTGGAGACTGAACAAAATTCAAAAAGCAGGTGTTTATTTTTTTTTCTGGAGTTAATAAATCTGGTTAATTAAAATGAAATTGAACAGTTTAAAAAAATGCATTAAGTGATTAATAAATGACAAAATTTACTTCCCATACCCTAATATTTATTGCACATTTCGAAAAAAAAAATGTGCTGTTTCAATTAATGTATAATTAATATATATATAAAAAAATAATGCCATAATGTATACATCAAATCAAAAAAGTATATAACACTTACTAGCTACACCTAGAATAATCGCTGGTTTTGTAAAACTACTAGTTGTAATATCAGCAGATGCATCATATGCTATAGCTGCTAAACCCATCTTATTCATCCAACTGTAAAAATATTAATAAATAATTTTTAAAACGTTGTTTAAAACAAAAAGATAACAATAAATATTAAAAAAAAAATCATAAATATAAATGTCTTAAAAGAACAACTATATACATTCATAAAAACAATATATAATATTTTATTACAGATAAAATATAAGATTTTCAAATTTTTAAGTAGCAAACATTCTTTTCATGCATTAAAGAAATTTTATAATATTGTTTATTTTATTTTTATTAAATTAATTCATACATTTCAAATTCTGTTAAAATTGAGTAGGTAGCAAACCACAGGTGATTGATGATGGCTGTTTCTTCACAAACTTTAGAATAGATTTATAAAATGATACATTATGAAAAAAGTAAAGCTTGTGAGAAAAAAAGTAGTAGTAATAGATGCATTTTAATCAGTTTAAAGCTAATTAAAATGCATCTATATCACTGCATTTTTTTTAATGTTTCTTGGGTTGGGTTTTTTTAAGAAACAACCCAAGAAAATAGTATATTTATTTTTTGCTGTTAAACAATTTTTTCTTTTGAAATATGCTCTTAAAATTTATTAATCATTTTTATGAATGATATCACTAATGAGTAACAAACTCATGAATATTTTATTAGCTAATACATAAGATAATAGTTATTAAATCATAAAAACATACTCATTTTAATTAGTTTTTTTAGAATTAGGATAAAATCAATAAAAGATAAAAATTCATTTTTAGGATTTTACTTAAGTGTTTCAATTGAAAATTATACAAAAGCGTTCTGTTTTGTGTTAAAATTTATATGAGCTCAAAGGGTAATTAAAAAGATACACCACATATGTAAAAAGACTAAAATAAATCAAATTCATAAAAATGAACTAAATTGAAAGAGGAATTATTCTGAGAATCAGAAAAGACAAAACTTTGAACATTGTCTTAGTATTTGTTCAAAATGTGACCTTTTACTCAAACACACGAATGTGCTTTCCATAATATTAGACCTACTTTATCAAATGCATGCATGTTTATTTTATTTAATCTCCTTTCCCATATCTGCTTTGAGTTCAGTAACAGAATGTGCATTGTATGAATAAACTGTACTTTTAGATGACCTTATGAAATATGGTATGGAATGAAAACCAGAGTTCTTTAAATTCAAACAGCCAGATGAAACCAGTAAATCAGCTCATCGTCTTAAAAATGCAATAAACTGCTAAATGAATACACAATCTGGAATACTGGGATACACAATCTGATTTTTTTTTTAAATGTGTCTATTATCTTTTGATGGGACATAGTGCACCAGACACCAATTTTTGGTGAATGTAAAAGACTAAAGAAACACATGTGGATTTTCTGTGCTACATATTAATGTGTTTCGACTAATAACAAATACACTTAGATAATAAAAAACAGGCTTTATGCATAAAAGAATACAATTTTTCTACTTCATTAATCTGAATAATCTACAGTAGTGCAACCACTTAAACTAATCAGGTCATTTCAGTTCTTGAATGTCAAGGACACACGCACACAAAAATGAAGATGCAACTTCTTTAATAGTTTTGTTTTTAAAGCAGTTGCACCTTCTTTATTAGAGACTGCAACTTCTTATTACTGATTTAAGGCTCGTGCTCACCAAGGCGAGAAGATGCAAGCGAAAAAATTTGACCAATCACTAGCCTCACCGCGGTCGCCTGAAACCGGTTTGCAGTCCGTCGCTTGGAGTTGCCCAACTTTCAACTCGAAGCGGTTTTTCACTAGGCGTAATGCTATTTCTGACATTTCGCTGTGAAGGGGTCGAAAAAATTTTGTCGCTTGCCTCTTGAATCTTCACGTCTCTCGCGTCGGTGGGAACGAGCCTTTAGTCAAAGACTCAAAATGGACAGATAGCCCTTTTGTTTCTTAAAATCGGTTTACCAAGCAAAAAATTGATATCATGTCTGTTTAGCAAACATTTATAAAGGTTATTCCACAGTGAAGTAGGGCTCACTCATAAAAAGTTCGGCCTTTAAGTAAGGCTCAATCAATCAATAAATTCATTGTGATCTTCCACCAAACTTTTACAACTAGCATAAAATATAACTGAAATTTCCAGTGATACATTAATTGTAAAAGTATAATGGTGAAAATTTACTGAAATAATTGATCATTAATATCTATTTTGGAATTTTCACAAATTCTGAAATTTTGGGTAGCATGATTTCATAATTCATAAGAGTATATAAGAGCAACCTATTATTTTTTTTAATAATTTCTACCCAAAAGTTCTCCCATTCATATTTCATGTACAAATTTCATTACGCTCTCACAATCATTTCATATACCATGTATTTCCGAATATAAGCTGAGAGTGCACTTTTTCCTTAAAAAATTTACCCAAAGTTCAATGCCTGTATATAGTATGAAGTGTAAAAAAAATAATCCCTGTTATGTTTAAATATGTTGCCATGAGGATGAAAACGTTGCCAAACAGGTGAAGTTGCAACAATCCAGCACTATAAATAATTTCGAAAATAAAACAACTTATTTTCATAAAACAAAAAACTATTTTCATTAACTTAAGAAAGACTATAAAACTAGAAAAACCTAGAATTTAAATTAATTTTGAAACACTAAAATACTCTAAATTAATAATACTCTAAATAATACTAATACACTCTAAATTATTCTGTTGATACTAATTTTTTTTCCTTCTACAATGTAAAAATAATGAATTTCAACAATATAAAAAAAAGGAGATTTATAGAAAGATTTTAGGAGGATTTACCCCATAATGATCAAAATGTCTTTATAACAACATTTACAAGACTGCAGATCGCCCAAAAAATCCTGTGGGTAATTTTTTTTTTTAGTTTCTATTATTCTTAAACTGTTTTAATAAAAACAAAAATAAATTTGGTACTGAAATAGTTTTTAAATTATTTAATTTTCTTAATTTTTAAAAAATGCTTATTCAAAAGTATTTTTATTTTATACAGAATAAAATAAAAATGTGGTTGTAAGAAAAGTAATCTAGAGATTACTTCTTCATGCACTACCTTAAAAATTATATATAGGACCATGTGTAATAGAGAAACAGTATGTATGCTGTTCATAACAGTTGATCCTGTGAAAATATTTTGGTAAGTAATAATATGTTTTGAAGATAGTAATTACTTAAGACAAAAAAAAAAGTAGTAAAATTTAAGACAATTCTTAATCTTACCATGACTAACATTCATATAATTATCAAAATTTGAAAAAAAAATCATTATTTAAATACAATTTATATAAATTATTTTTCACTTCAATTGATTATTTATCAATTAACTCACTTCGCTAAATCTTTCTGGGATTCTGTGGCAAAGAAAAAAGTCACTTGATACTGAGAAACTTTGAAGACACTAAAATGAAAATTAAAGCATGTTATTATAAGAAAAAAAAAACTATTTCATAACTACTATAAAACAAAAATATATTTAGCAGAGAAAAATCTTACAATTTTTTAGTTTTGCATTCCGTTGTAGGAGAAACAGTTGATCCTGGTAATGAGATGAGACTTTCTGCTTTTATATCCTGTAATTGAAACTGGGGTTAAAAAGTTGAATAAAATTTTGAAGAACGTACATAAATACTGCTTCCTACTTTTTAAAGCAAAGTTGATATTTTAAAATGTGAAACTATACAGAAAATATTCAGTAAAAATGGTTATTATTAATTAAATTAGTAAGTAATATATAATTTTTAATAAAATATTAAATAATTAATAAACGTAATCATACGATAAATACATAGAGAAAAAAATAATCTAATAAAAAATGTATCTATCACCAAAACTTACTTAATTACATAAATTACTTAAGGTTTACTTAATTAGTAAATCATCTGTTACAACTTTCAGATTCTTTTATAACTGAATACGTGTATTTAGTTATAAAAGAATATATTTATATGTATTCATTTCTGAAAAATTAACATAAAAAAAAACTGAGTGTCAAAAGTGAGGTATATTGACATTTTCCTTCATTTCTTTAATGACAAAAATAAAAAAAAAAGAAATATTTAATAAAATTTATGACATAACTTAAGTTTCAAATTAATTTTTTTATCAAAACCTTCTAGTATTGATTAGATGTCTACTTTTTACACTGCTTTAATGATGAATTCCTAATTTCACTTTAAACTATTCACTGTCAGATTGAAAATAGCAAAAGCAACACATTGTTTATTTAACTTTTAAAAACAAAAACAAAAAAAAGAAGGAAATCTGATCCTAAAAAAATTTATTGGGTAATTTACAAATATTACAATAAAATTTAATTACATAAATAATATTTGCTTACATCTTCATCTTTATAAGAATATAAAAAATGATCCTTTAGGACAATCCAGCGTTTAACCCAATGATGACCAGTTGGGAAAAAGCCTTTTCTTTCCTTCAACTTATAAAGCCATCCTTCACAATCGCCTTTTCCTAAGTCTTTGCAAGAAATGCGTCTACTACCTAAAAAAAGATTTGTAATACCTATATTTAAATTCCGAAAATTTATATATGATTATTTTGTACTTCTTTAGTAAAACACCAAAAAGAATTATATATATGTAAAATTAATTTGCAAATTTTCAACATTTTTTTTTTTAAAGAAACATAAATCTAAGTATAAAAGGCATTTAAATATAACGAAGTTTAAAAGAAAATTGTATTCCTCGTTCCAATAATCATAATTTGAAGAAAAATATACCCAATATTTTAAAATACTTGATAATTCAACATATAAAAATTGTATTTAATGACAAAAATCTACTTAGAACTTTTAATGCAAGTCAAACCACTTTCCTCGTTCCAATAATCATAATTTAAAGAATACTTGATAATTGAACATATAAAAAATGTATTCAATGACAAAAAACTACTTAGAACTTTTATTGCAAGTCAAACCACCTCAAAGAATAGAAAAAGACTTCTAATTTTAATTAGAAACCTAATTACCAAGTTTCTTATTCAGCAAATGCTGAAACAGCATTTGCTGAATTGTAGAATTTTAAACATGAAATTCGATGGTTGCGTAGCCAATCAATAAGTTAACAAGTAAAGCTAATCTGTTAGGTTTGACAACATATAATAAAAGACTAGCATAATTTCCAGTCAATAATATCTACTATTATTACATAATAATTAGTTCATTATTTGCTCATTAGAAAATAAGTTTCAACAGCTCAAAATAGATTATCAAAAACAATTTTTTAAATTAAGTTATTGGAAAAAAAACAGGATTTTTAACCATATAGAGAATTATAAAACAAGTTCTTTAAAAAAGAGAGTGAGAGAGCGTTATAGAATTACATATACCTTCAAACAATTCCTGTAATTGTTCCAAAGTATTAATAAAAACTTTCAAATTATGCTGTTTGGTCAAATTTTATTTAACAGTTTATTGGGAATTGTATTCACAATTTTCACAGCATAAAAGGAATTATATTCAAAATATTAACAGAATATTGTGAGTTTTAAAAAAAATATTAGCAACAGTATATTGTGTATTAAAAAAAAAATATTAGTAATAGAATATTGTGAATTGAAACTTATAAAAATAAGAAAAATATCAAAAACAAATACTTACTAAACTTTCCAACAAAACTATCTTTCACTCTGTGTTGATGTGACTGAAATATACATATATATATATATAGATAGATATACACGTTCAATATCAAAAATAAAATATTTACATTGTTACAAGTGTTCCAATAAGATTACATACAATTATTAGAGTAACTTACAGATAATTCAAATCCCTTATTTTTTTCTTTTCCTTCTTTAGATGAAGGAACACATCTTTGAGGGACTCCAGCAATAACAACAACCTGATAGCTAATAAAAAAAGAAAAGAAAAGAAACAAAAATAAAAAATGACCATAACTAAAAATGTACCAAACAAACTCACATAAAATACATTTTAAAATATTTTAACATTAGAAAACTGATAAATGAATATAAAAAAACAATATAAATGCAATTGTTTCCAAGTTAAAAAGCTCAAATTTTTATTAATATAATTAAATAATTATAATAAAAAAATGCCCCGAAATGTGAAACAATTCAAAAACAAAAACAGTTCATTTTTACTGAATTGTCTTGTTCACTGTGTTATGTTTTATTATAAAATCACCTACTTGCCAATATCTCCAATATGTTTTTCTTGAGAAGTATCCTAAAAAAAATATAATTTATTATATTATAATCTAATAATTTAATATATTATATATATTATTTGGTGAACAAAAGCAAAGTACCACAAAAAAAGAATATTATATAATATCAATTTAAAATTAGGTAAACTGAAAACAAATTCTTAAGATTATTACTTAAAACTTACAGTATTCATGGGTGAAGTTTCAAGTTTTGAGGCTCTTCTTAATAAAACAGGATTAATTTCACTGGCTTTAATTCCAGCTATTTCATTTGATATGTCATGAGCACTAGGTCGTCGGCCACAAAATTCTGTGTCAACTCCTTCCCAATCATATAATATAATGTTGTGTTTTGCTGCAGTAATATCAATATTTGATGGAACTGAAAAGAAATGATTTTATACATTGAATATTTAAAGATTAAATAAATAGGGATAAAAAGAATAGGTAACTCAAACCAGAAGTTAAAAATCTTTAAAATAGATCATTTATTTCAATGCCAAAATGTTGCAATAACTTTCTTTTAATTGAAAATTAACAGCAACTTTTGACCTTAAAAAGTCATATCAAAGTAACAATTGAAATTTCCATGTATGTCAGAAATATTGTTATCATTCACATTTATATAAATATAGTTCATATTTTTAATTTAATTTAGTTTATAAAAATTGTAATTATTCATTTTAAGAAATATTTTGTTTAATTTTTCTGATATATTTTATAACTAGATAAAAAGCATGAAGATAGATAGCATGAAGTTTTAATAACATGATAGACTAACTTGTTTCCCCTTCAATAGTATCCTTTTCCTGACAGCTTTGTTTTTCGAATTCTTACACTTAAAAATGACTTTATTTTACATAATTTTTACTCAAACTCCTTTCATCCAGTTAAAGATACAGTAAAAACATCTATTCTCCTCTAAATATAAATTAAGTTTGTCATTTTTAAAAGTTGAAAAAATTATAGGAAAAATAGTAGAGGGTACAGTACAGTTAAGTATAACAGTACAATTCAGAAACAATTGAAGTATATTAAGGAAAAAGATTGGGAGGATTGAAATTCTGCCTCAATTCAGTACAATTTTTTAATAATAAAATGCAAAACATTGAAATACTATCATTAACGAAGCCAAATTAAGCTTGTTATGTTTCCAGTTTTATAAAATTCTAACATAACAAATTTTTAATAAATATAAAGTTTAATAAATATAAGCACAATAAATAACAAAAGACACATATATAAAGTGATAATCTAAATTCTAGAAAACAATTATCAAGTTAATTGTATTTCAAAGCACAAATATAATTATTACTTTTTCTATGTAAGGCTCACAAATTTATTTTTTTTAAGCAACCCAAAAAATTCTAATATTACATATTATGTTTTTTTTTTTTTTTTTTTTTTTTTGTAACTTTTGGTAGATCCTTTACCAAAATAGTAAATATGGCCATGGATGAATAAATTTTGTGATATTTTAGTCTTTTGCTCAAACGGATATAATTGGAATATTATTTAAAAATAAAAGCATTTTTTACTTAGCAAGTAAAATAATGATTCTAAAAAATATTTAACATAATATAAACAATTATTCACATATTTACACGAAAGTTTTTAATATATATTGTTTACATATTTTCAACTATCTTATATTAGAAGTGACTGAAATAGTTAAATCTGTTAATGCATACTGAATTCTTGACACAAAGAAGACAGTTTCAATTTTTTTTTAAGAACTTTTACATACATAAGCGAATTTACCAAAATGCAATCAAGAGTAATAAAGTTAGATAAAAAAAAAATAAGAAACATACAATAAAAATATCTAATAAATATGTATCTAAAATATGTATTATATTTCTTACATTTAAGAAAAAAGGGAGTGAATATGTAACATATATCATCAAAGATTTATTTATTTATTCATTGTGTGAGTAAGATTTATTAAAAATGCAAGGTAAGGTTTTATTATGTGAACTACTTTTATTATATTTTTTCTCACAAAAATAACAATTTAATCAATATATATTTTTTAAATTACTTAAAATTTTAGTTGACACTTTTTTTTAATGAAAGTTTTATTTACCCTTTGACTGTTATTATCCTATATCATAAGTTATATCATGTTTTATTTTATTGATAAATATCAAAACTAATCATGATCAATCACTAAAACAAAATTTCAACCATTATCTCATCCCACACAAAAATCTCTTCGTATGAACAACTTCGATGAAAAGAATTAATTATAAATCTAAATTACTAAAACTAAATGAACATTACTAATTATAATAGCATTTAAATTTTTCCTACCTGTGCAAGATTCCTTAGCTTCAGCAGATGAATAATGTTTTTCCTTTTCATGAGTTATAAAGTTGGTACTCAGCTCCTTTTGTAATACAAGATAGTCATCAACTTTATTTAAGCTTTTGTTTTCGAGGACAGTATATTCTTCTTCATGAACTGGTAAAGTTTCAAGTACTAGAGCAGGATTTATATCATTACTAGAACATGTATCATATGAGTAAATCATAGATGGAGGATTAAAATCTGTAACTGCTTCAGTTTCAACAGCAGGCTGATCAGCACTTTTATCAGGAGTTTCTTTTTTTTCTTTATTTGGGTTATTTTTGCATGGTTCAATGCAATTGACATTTTTGGAAAACACACTACCAAATTTCGAATTAAATTTAGAACCAGATGGATCATATGATATACTCCGCACAAAATTATCATTTGTTTTCACATTTGGAACACCATTAACTAAATCTTCAATGTTGACAGGAGGTTTTAATATAGTAGGTGAGGCCCCACTAACAGTTGCTCTTCGTTGTACTGTTGCCATTGATGGTCCTGAATACAGTCTAAGTTGAAGGGACGGATCATTTAAAATCAAGTGATTGGCAGAAGCAGGTAAAAATGCAGAGTCATCTTCATCTTCATTAAAATCATCTCTGTAATACAAATTAAAACAATATCATTTATACCATATAACTAAACAAATAATTCACAAAAATATAATTGATTTAAAATAACAATGCTTTTAAAGTGAAATTAAATTATTAATTTTTTAGCTTCTATATAAATTGTACAATAACCAAATATAATGCTACAATATACCTTCTACTTCATACAGTCTATACATTCATTTTTATCTTACGTTTCTAGCTATATTTTATCTCCTTAATATTTCCCTTGACTTAATTTAAAATCAACCATTTTAAAAGAATTTGATTAAACTAAGAAAACAATAATACCAAAAAACACCTTTTTGAAGTCAACATATATATATGTCAATTAATGCAATTTAATTTCTTATTTTAAATTTAAGCATATTAAAAAAATTATTCCAAAAAAGCTTTATTAATATAATATTAAGGCAACTTTCTCAAGTTCTTAGAAAAAAGAATTGGGCTCATGAAAAAGTTACAGATAATTTGACTTAACAATAATTCTTTATTCTGAATATATTAAGAAGTAAATCTTTTGAAAACAATTCATGTTTGCCATTTAAAAAAAAAACATTTTCATGTCATTTTCATCCACTTAAGTATGCTTATTTCTTAAATTGTTTTAACATAAAATTATTTTAACTAACAATTTTCACAGGTGATAAATCAAGCATTGCAAGCAGTATACTTTGCAGGTATTAAGCAAACCATAAATTACTTGAAAATTGTATATTTTGCATAAATAGAAAAAAACAACAGCATTATTTTAATAGTTCTATTATTTCTTATTTGTATAAAAATAAAGAATAATAACTTTAGATTAAAAACAATCTATCAATAAGCCAATAAATAATGCATTAGAAAAGTAATTTCATAAAACTGTTACCTTAAACATTCACTTTCATTTGAAGTAGAACATGTGTCAGGGCAGCACAACCTATTATCATCTGACCACTTATGGCATTTATTAACCGTCTTTTTAGATGGGATTCGATAAGGTCTTAAAATAATTACCTGAAACATTTTTTTTTCTTTATGATTTCAAAAAATATGTTCATAAAAATACAGTTAACATTCCTTTTCTTTTTTTAAAAGACAAATTAAATGAGAGTACACTCTTAACATTTCTCAAAATGTAAGGTCATTTCAAAGAATAGTAGAATTTTAATATATCAGAACTCATTCAAGCTAATACTTGAACAAAAGATTTTAGAATTTTTTTAAAATTGGCTTTATCATTCAATTCCAATATTTCATTCACTTATCAAAGAAATTTGATAAAATACTACATGTCTGTCACTCTAAACCAAATGCTTGTTTTATAAAAATTACATTGTTTAATTTGAGAAACCAATACTTTCAGAGGATTTAGCAATAACTTAATTCAAAATAAATTTCTTTAAAAATAACTAAATTTTTTGAAAGAAAATTTTATATTAAGCATATTGGTCATTTTATATGGGAAATAATTTCTAAAGTTACCAAGATAATTTACTTCAGATTGCAAAAATATATAAGCATCCAGTGAGCGATAGTTTTCTTGTTAACTGCATAAATAATAGTCACAGAAATATAATTTCAATTAAAATAATTTATTTTACAAACTAGTCCATAAATGCATTTATGAAAAACAAATTATGATCAGAAAGTTCATTGCTTCGCTAATTTTTTACAGTATTTTAATTTTATTATAATTGCAAGTAAAAATTTTTTCTTCAAATGCTCTATAAGAATGTTTCTGAAGAATCCCCTATTGCAAGACAACTTTTTTTTTTTAACATTAATTTAAATAGGTAATTTTTTCTGAATAGAGTCCGATCCACAATACATGAAAACAAAAAAAGGCAATAAAATAAAAGTACAATTATCAATGAAAAATAAATAATAAAAAAGGAAAACATAAATTCATATTACTTCTCCAAGAATGTTTATGTGACGAGGTCTTTTTTTTAAAGTCAAATGCAATTCCATTGAATGTTCCGTCATTGCCGTCACAAGTTTTTTTTGCTGCCAACCGATCTGAAAATAATTCACCACAGAATAAAGATTTATATTGCAATAAAGTTTGAGAAAAGGATAAAAAAATTTAAAAATGTAAGTTCTTTATCAAACAAAAGAAAGCAAGATAAAAATATTTTAAAAAGTGTTACCAAATTGAAAACAAAATATTAATTTAATGAATAATAAATGCCTGATTTTTGATTATTTTGTTAAATTTAAAAATTAGAGTCCATATAGTCAACAGACAGCAAAAGAATTGCAGATATTTGTGTAGCACAAAGCAAAATAAGGCTTTACCACAGACTGTCATGTTAATGATATTGATTCATTAAAACCAGTTTTCCTTATAGGCACTGAGATGCCAACTAATATGAATTATCCTTACTTCGGAAAATAAAAATTTTCATCAATCAAGAACTACAGAAAAAAACTAATACGGAAATGTTTTTAAGATCAGTTTTATCTTTTTTTTACATGAAGTAATAAAAAAAAATTTTTCATTTTCCAAAAAATATTTTTTTGGATTCAATATCAAAAACTGGTTTGTATTCTTAAGCAAACTTGCCAACATGCACCAGATGAACCTATGATACAAGAAAAAGAACTTCTTGAAACAGTTCAGAACCTAGTTTTTATGATTTTGAGATCTTCGTTTACACAAGTTGCTGATTTACAATAACCCTTAAGTTAGAGAAAGAAAATTGCCTCACATTGAATCAGCAATAGTATAACTTGTACTACAAAGTTCCAAACATTGAAATAAACACTTTTTAATTCCAGTTTTTGTGTTGACATATTTTACTTCATTTTTTTTTAAATATTTCTCTTTTTTGTGAAATAAAGTGAATTATATAACCTTGGATATGTAATAAACTAGTATGAATTATTAAAATCATTAATCAAAATCAGCATAATAGAATTCCTGTTCAAAAAGAGGAAAGTAGTTAGAAGTGCAAAGAATCTTGTTCTACTGAAATTTCATGCCTGCAAAAATTTCATGTTTCTAAAAATATAACATTTTTCTGTGTATTTTAAAAAAATTTTAATTTTGTATATCGCAATGATTGCTGCAGCCATGTGACTTTTAAAATCCACAAGAAAAATGCAAAGACCACAGAAAAACATTGGGTTTTTTTCAAGGGAAAAAAAAGCATTCAAGAATTATTGACTCAAAATCTTTATTTGCATATTTTATGCACTGAACATAATTATTATACAAAATAAATATATAAATAAATAATATTATATAAATAATAATTATTATATATAATTATTTATTATTATTATATATTATTATAATATATATAAATAAATAATATTATATAATTAATAATAATATTATATAAATAATTATTATGCACTGAACATAACATACAAATATTTACTCCTGATCATGTTAAATACTTATTCTCAAAAATTGTTGAGAAATATAGTTGTGCGAGGAATAAAACTTCAATACAATTTCAGGAATTATTTGAGGCTGTAATGACAAGCCATTTTCTATTTGCAGATGGCAGTAATAATTTGCAAGATAAAAATTATATCCCTTATTAATAACATATTTTGATAGAATAAGAGAAATATGATAATGGACTTTTATTCTTAGTTAAAAGTGCAGATAACACAGAAGGCATTTTCAATTTCTTGAATGAAAAAAATTGAAGAAAAAAAGTTCAGAAATTGGGAGAAATGCTTTGGTTTCTGTCTGATTATGCACTTCAGAAGCATTGAAATGAAAAGTGGAATTGAATCTATTGTGGTAGTAAATAATTCTACAATTGTTGAGCAGGCTGTCCCTGCAAATTGTTATTTAACTTGCTATTATTTTCTACTGATGATACAAATATTTTTCATAGATATTTTTTAGAAAAATGCAGTAAATGAAAAACCAATGTGAAAAAGCAGCACAAATTAAAAATTATGCAAAATAAAACCCACATAAAATATTAAATAGCAAATATTTGTTTATGATCATTAACAATCGTAAACTGTATATTACAGCAGCACACTTTTTAAAATCATTTCCTTTTATTTGATTCTAATAATTCTTCATGTAATATGCATATCAATGCAAATAAGATAATCTTTTGAAAATTCACTAGTATTATTTATTCTTGTATATATTTATTTTTTAATATCCTTCTGTTATCTGCAAATTTTAGGAATCTGAAATAACTGTTTTTTTAAATCAATTATATCCAGTTATAGTAAAGAAATTGACTATTTTGTCAATTAGAAAAGGCTCACGGAAAAAACAAATGAAATTTAGCCATTGGAGTGAAAGCAATGTACTTAAGTAATAGCAATTTAAATCAAAATAATATAGTAAAGTTCTATAATGAGGTTAGAAATTTTTATTTTAAAAGCCTGTTGCTATGTTTCTCCAAACTCATTGGCTCAACATAGTTCTTAGAAAAGGCTGAAGAACCCAATATATTTATCACAGTATTTATTCACAATCAAGCATTTGCCATTTTTAATTAAAGAAAAATTAGAAGCAGATTTTACTATCAAGCTGAAAGTTTTAAGACCAAAAAATGCATAGACTGATTGTAGTAAATTTCAAAAATAAAAAACTGTAATAGTGGAATTAAATTTTATTCTTTTATAATGCTTGCAATATTAATAATTCCACATTATAACAAATACTGAGAAATATTTTTTTGGGTTTAGTTAAAAAGAATGAAATAAATTTTTGGTTAAACTCAAGCACTAAAGCATTAGGAGCACTTTTTTGTTCATTGAATAAAACTTAATTTTAAAAAATTATTATTCTGCAAGAACTAAAAGTTGAGCAACAATTTATACCAAAAAAAAAATTCATTAATATTTATTTTTGGATCTTGATTAAAATTAAAATAAATCCTTTTTATGATTTTTAATTTAAAAAAAACACTCACTAATATTTTATAATGCAAATAAAATTGTTGTGGCCTTTTTACTTAATAAAAAAAAAATTCTGGAGATCTTAACTTAAAAGATAGACTTTAATGGATAAGTTCAGTATTTGTACATAAAAGCTTTTTGCACTTACAATGCTTACATTTTCATTTCAACACAAGGTGCAGCATTATGTACATAAAACATTATATTTTTCCTATAAAATATCTAATTGGTAATAAATAATTTCAGCACACAAATTGGAAACAAAAATTTAAATTAAATAACAATATTTTAATAAAAAAATCTTTTCAAATTTTTTGAAAATTTACTGCACTACTTGATATTATTATAAATTGCAGCTATGCAATATGCAGTTTTCTAAGACACAACCTAAATTCTAAAATATATTACTTAAATTCTACTATAAATTATACATTATATACAAATTACATAAGATACTACTAAAATCTTCACCTGAATTAGGTGTTAAATAAGGAACAATCAAAACATCTTAGGTCAGTGATAATATTTAATTTTAATTATTTTATCTGTGAAGCAAGACACAAATATTGGCAATGAGTATCATTGAAATTCTCATAAAATTTTTCAGCCAAAAACCAAACATCTAAAATACAAATAATTGATAAATAGCTGCAACCAACAAACATGTGCAATTAATAGAAGTAAAGAAGTAAAACTTAATGAAGTAAAACTTGTGCTGTTTTTAATATATTATATTATATTATTTAAATTATAAACATTTGTATTACATATAAAATGTAATGGAATAAAAAAAACTTATATTTGACAATTCAATTTTTTTAAACATTTATCTCACAATAATCTTGAATTAAAATTTGTGTACTAGAATTTAAAAAAAAAATATGTCTATTAATTGCATTTATACTTACAACTGTTTGATAGTTAACTTGTACAATTTCATCCCCTTTCTCCACTTTATTGCAAGATTTTGCAGGAGTCTAGTCAAATAAAAAAATAAATAAATAAAACTCTTTTTATATAAACAGAAAACACTTAAAGTATCACTAGTATTATTTAATTTTAGATGACACTCTTTAAATAATAGAAAAGATTTTTTCGTAATAAAAACTCTTATAAAAATAAATTATCAAGACAAAAAACCAAACTGAAATAAAAAAAAATAGCAAATGAGTAACAATACAAACCTGATCTTTTATACCTCCAATGATATGCACTCCAGAGTAAGTTGATTTTATATGAATACCCTAAAAACAAAAAAAATTTACTAAGCATTATAATATAAAAAAATTAATTTCAAGATATCTTTGTATTAAATAAGTGATGTTGAATTCATTATCGTGTTCTATAGAACTAATGAATTCAAATAAGCCATACAATGTACAATCTAAAAAGAACTATATTTACACTTTAAAAATTACAATAATTAATGTTTTAGAAATTTTAAAATTCTCAAATTATATGTATATATATATATATACACACACAGGGGGTTATGAAAATAATGGAAACACCATAGATTTATAAAGAATCCTTTATTAGTATGGTGTAGGACTGCCTTTGGCATGTAATACAGCTTGGATTCATCTAGGAATCGATTCATACAAGTGCTGAATAAAAAATTAGAGGTTATATTGTACCATTCTTCATGGAGATATTGTGAAAGTTCTGTAAATGATGTCGTATTGAACGCTCTAAAATAGACCATAACGGTTCAATGATATTGAGATCGGGTAACTGTGCAGGCCAAGGTACATGTTTAACTTCTTCCTTGTGTACACAAACTATGATTGGACAAGTCCCGCTGCATGGTTGGGTGCATTATTATCCTGAAAAATTCCATCTCCTGCAGGAAATAAAGTTTGCATCATAGGATGGACCTGTTCAGCTAAATTTTCTCTATACTTTTCCAGTGATCCTTCCTTTCAGGGTTACAATTGGTCCAGCAGAAAACCACGGCATGGCTGCCCATATAATGATAGATCCACCTCCATGTTTGACAGTTGAAAGGAGCCAATCACGGTCATACGCTTGTGCAGGTGTCCTTCAAACGTACACCTGTCCAGTTGTAGGGAAAAGTGTGAAAGACGATTCGCCAGACCATATTACTTTCTTCCCCTTATCAATCGACCAGGTTTTGTGAGTGTGGCACCACTGTAGACAGCGTTTGGCATTAATATCTGTTACAAGTGACTTGGGAATTGCTGCTCTGACGTAAATGTTCTGTTTATGAAGGTGCCTTCTAAGTGTAATGGTTGACACTGGGGAATCCAGATGCTGATTGAGCTCTGCGGTCACTTTTGCTGAAATTGTTCGCTTTTGAGACATCACAATCCGCTTCAATACAAGTCGGTCTCTTTCACTTAGCTTCTCTTTCTGTCAACTTTTTTGCTTTGCCGAGCTTGTCTTGCCACACTGTGTGTATGCTGTCATGACTTTAGACATCGTACCTTTAGAAACGACTAAAAGTTGGGATGTTTTGGTTAAATTTGCTCCAGCTAGACGGGCTCCTACAATTTGGCCTGTTTGAAAACCTGAAAGATCCGACATTTAACGCGTTTGAAATAAATCCAACACTTACAGAACTTCAATAAAGCTACCACATTAGTACCAGAATGTATAAATTTCTATTCAGTGGGAGAGAGTTGCCTGGTCAGATGAATCACGGTTTGTCATTCATCACGCCGATGGCCGTGTCAGGATACGCCATCTTCCAGGCAAACAGTTGCTCCCTCAATGTACAGTAGGTCATACACAGGCCGGTGGTGGCGGTATTATGCTTTGGGGGGCGTTCTCTTGGGCGTCTCTGGGACCCGTGGTTGTGGTAGAGCAGACCATGAATGCTACAGGGTATCTGAACATCATTGCGGACCAGTTGCACCCTTACATGGCCTCTGTTTTTCCAGCTGGAAATGGAATGTTTCAACAGGACAACGCCCCTTGTCACAAGGCTAAAATTGTGTTCGAGTGGTTCCAGGAACATGATGCTGAATTCCAGTTAATGTCCTGGGGCGGCAGCTCAGAGTTCAAAGACCACCAATTCGCAATATCTCGGATTTGCGTGACCGTTGCTTAAACATCTGGTACAATCTGTCTCCGGCCATCTACCAAGGACTTGTGGCATCCATGGCAAGGCGGGATGAAGCTGTGTTGCGCGCCAAAGGTGGGCCAACTCGTTATTCGCAGGTGGTCATAATGTTTTGGCTCTTGAGTGTGTGTATATATATATATATATTCATTTATCTCTGTAAGCACTTTTTTTTTGCAGTATACTAAAAATGTTATTTTAAATGCACTTGAAATTATATAAAAAACATATGCAATACATATAGAAAAAAAATTAGCTTAATTACGTTAAAATAAAATAGAAATAAAAACAACAATTCTAAAATATAAAATCCCTTTTTTTCTTATAAAATTCCATACACCTTATTAAGCCCCTCCCATCCCAAAAGAATGTCTAAAATAACTAACAATAGCATACCGAAATTGACTTCAATATATAACCGATATATAATTAAATTTTAACAGAAAACTATTTATATAGTGTAATAAATTTTAGATTGATGTGGCTGATTGGATACAATGATATAATTATTATTATCGGTGCTATAAATGAGGATATTGAAATTTGTATAAAATGAATGATATATTCATCACAATTCTTGATAAAATATTACATAGATTATCTTAAGAAGTCAATGAGAAGGAATTATATGTATTAAGGTTGGGTTTTTTCCCTATAAAATAAATTATATAAATACAATTTACCAATTCTTCATCTGGTTTTTTCTTTATTAAAGCAATATCTAGAGATGCAGGCTGAAGAATTAATGAGTCTTTTGAATCTTGAACAAATTTATCACACAATTCAGCAATATGCAAAGACTGAAAAATTAACATATATTAACAGAGTATAGAAAAAATAATGAAATAAATGTTAATAATTAATATAAATTAATCTAGCAAACAAAATGCAAGGCTTCCAAAAATTGTATGGGGTTGATTCAATCCCAATTTTTATGCCGATTTCTCATGAACTATATATAAAAATTACTCTTTAAAATAAAAATAAATTGCTCATAATATTTTAATGTTTTTTCATATGAGACAAATATTACTTTAACTTAAATAGTTATTTCAAAATAGAGAATAATAATCGCCTTATTTTTTTTTTTACTCTTATCAACACATTTAATCATCTTAATGTAAAATAAATATTATTTTCCAGTTAAAATATTATCAAATTATAATAAAATCTATGTTTTTGATTATAATTACATTTGAGAATTTTTCATGCAGCATGAAACGACTAGTGAAAAGATGGAGCATGAAACGACTAGTAAGTTCAGAATTTCAATTTAATTTTCTTCCATACATAAAAATTACGCTAATTTGACACTTTTTTAGTTATAAACATATTTTTTATCATTACGTTTTACAGAACCACTTTTGCATATTATAAGAGTGTTTATTTACTAAAGGTTTATATTTTTCACAAGCAGCAAATGTATTTCTAATGGATTTTCTCAATCATTTTTTACATAGCCGAAGGACTACTAATTTCATAGGACACTTTGCTTCACTGGCATATTTAATAGTATTTTACAGTAACTTTTACTCAAAGTGGAATACTTTTATTTATTTTTTTCATTTATTTTCAAAATTTGCTTCCTGTTCTGATTCTGTCTCATGATTATATTCAGAAATTCCATTAAATTGTGAATAATATGAGCTATCACTTAATTCGCTATCCATGAGAAGATCTCTCAGTCTCTGCTGCTCATGCCCTTATGCTACCATTGTTGATATATTAAATGTCTCTAAAATGATAGCACACACACAAGATCAAAAAGACTCAACACTCTTATTAGAATAGAACTCTCACTTTTAAGTGGTTATTCTCTCCTATGTGATAACACAGAAAGTATCGTCTAGAAATGCGGAGAAATTTCAGCAAAAGAAAAAGAGTGTGGTCTTTTTGACTTCAATACGTATGCTTGCAGATTATAAAACATTTAATGAACACTTTACAAAAATTCAAAGCACAGTATGTTGAATATAATATTCTACTGTGAGTATAATAAAAGTTATTATAAACTTACATTCTTTTTAATTAGAGAATGAGGCCTTTCAGCAAACTGATCTCTTTGAGTGGTTGAAGCAAGTTCAATACTTAATTTAAGAACTGTTTTTTTCAGCTTCAAACATACTGAGTCATGCAGAAATGGTAGTCTAAAGTAAAAAAAAAAGAAGAGGAAAGTAAGAAAACCTCTCATCATTTAAAATAACACTATCTATAATAGCAAATGTATGCATAAAAAACAATAATTAAATACAAATGCTCAGTAGCATAAATTATTGAGATTTAGATTAGGTGTACAAGGATGTCTGTCTTGAACATATCAGATGGGCGATGGTTTTTTTTTTTCCCTGCAACAACAGAGAAATTAGGTCCATTTGTTTTAAATGAGTTATTTAAAACAATGATATAAAACATCTACACTCACCTAACATGGACAATAGGATTTGTGGATCTGGATTTTAGTGTTGTCTTTTTAAAATTATATCCGCCATATATAATTCATCTTTCAATTGGTTATGACTATTTGCAGCAATTAAGGAAATTATATTATTACAAATTCTATTTAAAAAATTTAAAAAAAAGGACGATGTATTTTACTTGTTAGAAGACAATAATAAGATAATAAACCAACAGACAATATGTTGCATTTATAATCTATTTTCTATAGCAAACATTATAATAAAGGTCTAGACTTTTTCTATTCAGTTATTTGATTAAAAAATAAAGAATATTAATTTAAAAACTTAACTAATTTCATCGAGAAAGTTAATTTTAAATTCTTAGAGCGAGTTGACTTCATTTCATGCCGAATAAAATCTTGAAGTTTCAATTTCTAGAAAATAATAAATGTGCCCAACAATTATTTTATTTACTTTTTTATTGATATAGCAAGAACACAAATAACTGACTTGTCAAATTAACTGAAAGGTAGAAACTATTTTTTACTTCATTAGAAAAATTTTATACTGAAAAAAAAATTAATGAAAAATGTTTAGCATTCTAATAGATTTATCGGAGAGATGGGTCTTTCTGATGTTGTTATTCATTATCAAAGATGAAAAATTAAATTTTAAAAATTGCGCTTTGGCAGTTTGAGCTAATACATTGGAGTTTAGAACCAAAATTAATCTTGTGAGCAATTTGCTTTGCTGTGATTGTAAAAAAACACACACTAGTAGTGAAAAAAAATAGTTATTGTATAAAATTGTGAAAAATCTCATACTTCAAAAAATTAAAAACATCTAATTGTATGAAATAAAATAGTTCAAATTTTAAGAGCAAAAAAAATGCAGTTCATTTAAATGCTTGACGAAAAAAAGTAACTTGTAAATTTGGGAAGACAATACAACTTATATTTTAATTACAAAGAGAAGCCCATCAAAATGAAGATAATTACAATTTTAAAAATTACGAAGATAATTACAATTTTAAAAACACAATGATTTTATTCAAAGCGTTTAAATGCTTTCTGATGCTTTTTCTATAGTGAAAATGCAAAATGAGTATAGGTTCAATGAAGTTTAGTACTGCAATAGTGCCTCATTATATTGAGAAAAAAAAAGTAGCATGTAGAGGATAAAAATTACTTAAAAGGCAATTTCTATATTACATTGATTTTTCTAGCAATTTAAAATTATTGTGTTTGCAGAATTAAAAAAATCACATTGCAATGTTTTTCTTACATAAAAGAAACATTCCCTCCCATTATGGTAGTTAAAATGTGAACAAGGTACTCATCAATTACAAGGCTTTTGTGTTAATGATACATGATTACGATTTTTTAAAGTTAAAAGAAATAAAATATTTGAAGGAAAGTAATTAAATCTCAAATAACTGTAAGTAGCTATGTGACAAATAAAGAAGGAACTCTTTTATTTAAGTATTTAAAGTTTAATTAACAATGGGTATAAGCCATATTGCTATCATTTGTTTGATTGAGGTATGTCAAATTTTGCCTCAAAGAATTGTGCTTGGCAGATTTCATCTGAAAAGGGATAAAATTAATACACTGTTGTCTTGTTTAAATGACTCAATTATGACTTTAAAGGTTGCACAAAAAATCAAAACTGCAAATAAAGTTAGTTAAACTTTGTAGTTTTTAAAAAATAATTGATTGTGCACCTTCTAATCGTCAAGTGTTGATACAAAATTAAATAATGTTGGATTAGAAAATGGCCTCAAAGAGTTGGCAGAACCTTAAATAAGTATCTAGCAAGTAATCTAAGTATAAAGTATCTTATATTTGGAGATATTGAAAATTGTATTTGGATGTATCAATATACTGTTAGATGCAACTAAAGTATTTTATGAGTTATTTCAACTAGGTCAGATTTATTCATCAAATTAATTTGGTAAAACACAGTATTAGTTATTTTACAAGTGGTAGACGAACACTAAAATACACTGTGGATTAATAAAAGATGGATAATTTAAATAAAGTAATGAAAACTTTTAGAATAGAAAAATCCTATGAAAAAGAAATTATAGTGGGAAATATAAGAAATTTATTATTTATGTAAGAAATGATTTATTAAGAAATGACATACAGGAGAGATAATACGCATACTGAAAATGCCACTTTAAAAAGAGGTTACTTGTTTAAAGAATTCAAAAGACACAAATTTAGACTTAATCATTATTTCCCCAAAATTGCACACATGAATATTCATATTGAAGACATATTTAGGAAATTAATGAATGAAGTGGAGCTCGAACACCAAATTATCTTTATCATTCTGATATCTATCACCTAGAGTCAAAGTCTCCAACTATGAGAGACACTTTTAATGTCCTTGCTTTAATACCAACAAGTAAACCCCTTAATTTTTAATAATACAATGATGATATGATACAAGATACAAAGGATGTTCACACATTTTTCATACTTTTCATTTCTAATACAGTATGAAGGTTAATTTTGTTTCAATCCTCCTCCACAATTTTCCAGAGTCCATCCATTGTTTTTGAATGCCATTTATACAGAGCTTGCTTTAAAAGGCCAATTGCACAGTAATCTGTAGCTGATACATCAGGGACATGGGTGGGATGCATTTAAATAGAATAGCCTCAATTCCAGGTTTTATTTCTCATTTTTTCCAAATATAGAGCAGTCAACTTGTAATCTTATCCTGATAAAACTTAACATAGTGAAAATAATTTAGGCAAAGAAATGGGATATCTTCTTTAAAAATAAATGTTAAAACATATTTTTGACAGTAATTCAAGTTAATTTTGACATTTTTTTCCCACTTTCATTATTTTAAGTTTTCCATTATAAGAGAATCCAGTTATAATCATAAAAACCTTTAACAAAGCTTTTCTTGTTTTCTCTGTATCAACATTTTAAATCTATTTCAATTCTTTTTATGCAGTTAACTGATTTTTTTTTTCTCATAAGCAAATGAATACATCCAAACTTCATCCAATGTAAATACATATTTTCATTCTTCACCTGTGAAATAACTTTCATACAACAATTTGCATGTCTTTTTGTATAGTTATCACAGTTTTTTTTGTTTGAATTAGCTTGAAATCATATTTTATAATTTTGCTAACAGTTTCTAAAGATATGTATAAAGATTTCGCGATATTGTTTGAGGGGTCGGATTGTCTTTTAAAACATGAGATGCAACTTTAGATATAATAAGAGTACCTTTACACATTGAGTACATACCTTTGTTGGAAGAGCATTTTATAACCGTTTTTCCCAGTCAAATGTAATTTTTGCCATTTCTTTACTTTTTTATTATGTCACTTATCTTCTGCGTAGAAATATTTAAATTACGCTTTTCACATCTTTTTTTAATAATCAAATAAAAGTATTTCTTTTCATTAAGAGCAAAAATATACAGTCTTTGATATATAGTATATTTTTTAGAGAAATATTAAAGCAAAAAATAATTTTAATGATGCATATAATAATTAAACCCTATTCCATATAGATCTCATTCAAGTTTTATTTTACTCATTTAAATTTAATTCATAGTGAAAATCAAAACCATCACAAAAATGTCAAAATGTTGATATAATGCTGAGAATTTAAAAATATTAATTTGTGTTTCTGACGATAATTAAAACATATATATCGTAAAATTTTAATCTCTAAAGCCAAAAGGTTTTGCTGTGAACAGTATGAAATAATGGACTAACTAACCTATAAACAGTAAATTATCACCTATGGTAATGGTACTGCACCTTGTTTAGTAATCTGTACAATCAAACAGTTAACTAAGTAAAGGACTTTCCTATAGGTATGCCTGCTCTATTAATACTGCTACTGATACTGATACTCTAAACCACCTAATAAGGATGAATTAGGAACTAAGAATTACAGCAATATTTGATTTCTTTATTATTCCAAGCAGGCATGCAGATGCAAAAGTAATTAGCTAATCATGTTTTACTCTTAAATAAGGATTCAAAGAATCACATGAGAACATGTTTACACCAATTACTATGACCATGTAGGAGGAATTTTAGGAACTCTAGGAATTTTATGCTAACAATGCTAGAAAACAAGTAGCAATTAAATTTATAAGTGATTTAAGAATTAAAATAGACTATAATAGTAAACAAAAATCCTTATTCTGCTTAATTGATAATTAGATGAACAAATCTATATTAAATTTATGAATGTTTTAAATTTGTTTTTGTAATAAATAAACATTAATAGATGTTATATAAAATTAAAGAATTTTACTAATATTTATTAATAATCATTAGAAAAAACAAAAACATTATTACAATATTTTTAACATTTAGGTTTAAAAACAAACCAATTATTTACTTCTTATTCAACATTTAATTCTTAAAATCAAACACATAACTTCACTTTTATTGAAACAGAGCAATGCACCTATAAAAGTTAAAATAAAATTATTAAAAATAATAAAAAATCCATTAAAAAATAGAAGAATTAATTACCTGTCTAACCATGAAACAAATGCTTTAACAGATGTCAAAATTTCTGAGACAGCTGATAGTACACTGGTTGTGATACGTTCTTGTTTCATACTTTCTGAATGATCCTGGGGACCATTCAGCTTCAGATCATTATATAAACTGCGAGCTTTACAACCTAATTTCACAGCGAGAGATTGTAATGTTTCGGAATTGAGGCTGTAATGCTGTAAAAAATTATATTGCTCAAAGGATATTTATCTTTACAAATTAGAATTTTTTGTCATTAAACTTTAATAACTAAAAATAATCAAGGAATAAAAAAAATAATATAAGGAAAGCTAATGATACTTTTGAAGCAACCTTAATCTTGGACAAAAAAATAAATTAAAGAAAACTTTATTATTCACTTTTAACAGTAATTTTAATCAAGAATATTTTAATATATATCAATATTTTTTACTCTGATGTTTCTTCTCATCATTTAGAACAGTGGAAAAAAAAAGAAATAATCTAATATACAATTTTAATAGTTTTAGAAAGACAGTGAAAAATTACTAATCATTATAACAAACATAAAGCAAATACAGTCAAGGAAGATTAATAAATAATTATAATATATATATATAAATTTCTCTAAGAGAGAGAGAGAAATTTTTTTAACATTAATTTTTTTTTTAAAGAACACTGGTAATGTATCTTCTTAAGAATTCTACAATATTAAACTAAAATCAAACTTTATGATAGTATAGCACAAGTTAAAAGTTTGAACAAAATATTTTGATTCAGAGATAATTTTTTTTACAAAATATAATAGTAAGTGATTCTTTTTAAAGTCTTGATATATACCAAATATATATATCAGACTGCCACACACATATTAGTGTACAGTACATACATACATACTAAAATTCGATTCCTAAGTTTTGAAGCTTTTTTTCCCAAAAGATTTCTACATACATTCTCAAAAAGATTCCAAGCTGCTTTCCGGCAGTACTTAGTTTTTTCTAAAATTAGAATTTTGTATAACTTGCTTCATTAGAAGTCTAATAATTTTTTAGTCTTATCTTATTTTTCTTACTTATTTTGGCCTTACTTATGAAGCATTGAAGTTTAACTTTCAAGTATTCAAATGGTGCACCTTCAATATTAATCACTTTAAAAAATTATCTGATGCGCAATGGAAATTTAGATAGTCGTTCTTTTCAACAGTCACACTAAGCAACATGTCTTTGTGAATTGATAACGAATTGCAGCACTTCAGAATGACGATTTTCAGAAAGGAAAGATTGGTTTTTTTTAATGTTAAAGAGAATCTAAAAATAAAACAATAGCATACTTCCAGTACAAATGTAAGCGAGAGGCCAGCTATTCAGAAAGATGCATGTTTTAGGCACTTTTTTCTTTGCCGCCAATCTAGTCATCAGACAGAATATAAACGCAAAATAGAAAGGAGAAATGCAGTCAAACCCCGAAAATTGCAATTGGTGCAAAATTTCTTACTTTCAACAAAATAAGTTACCCAATCACAGATTATGCTAAATTACGATATTGCTTTTTTTTTTTTTTTTTTTTTTTAAGTAATCACTCTGTCAAAATGAATGCCTTTTGATAAAGTAACGTGTTTGCCATATTTGAATTTAGTAGAGTGAAATCTAAGAATCAACCATTATTTTTACAGGTAGGAAATTGATACTCAACAGTGTTATTTTTTCAAAGTATATCTTTAAATGGTTAAATCGTTACCTTCATATACATTATAAGAAAAATAAATTAAAGAATATTTAATGAAACAGTTAACTATAAACACTGTATAAATTATTACAGCAGTTTTTTTGTACTTTAATGGAAAATATAAATTTTATTCAAGAATAATGAAATAAAATGTTTCAATATTAAATGAATAATAATATTGAATGAAATAATGTTTTTATTATTTATCAAAAAAATTAAAACTTTACAATACTTCATTACAGATTTAAAAAAAGTTATTTTGAAGTATTGTTCGAAATTCACACTTACCAGTTGTCGTAATAATTCGACAGCTTCTAGTATAAGAAGTTGGTGTCCAATTTTAAAAATATGAAGCTCTTCTAGATCATCGGCCGTTAAGTTTAAGAGATGACATCCATCAATTTTGTTATTAAGAAAGAATTGAACATAAGGTACCAATGAATATTCTAATCCTAAAAAGAAAACAATATGCTTTATAAACAAAACAAAAATTTGAAATAAAATGCTTAGAGAGAGACTAGTTTATAACAGTTTTAACAAAAAATTAAAAAAATAATAATAATGTGTTAAATTTTTATATTGTCAGAATTTTCTTTACATAAAAGTTAACACAATAAGATTTCTAAAAAAATTATCTTCATTGATATAAACAACACTTGCAAAAATTAAGTATCAATAAATGACATACATACTAGATAATATACAATAAATAATTGTAATAAAAAAATTAAACACACATTTTTCTTTTTATCGTCATTATTTCTCAAGGAACTTTACTATGACTAATTTACATAGCTTAAGAAATCCTTTTACACTACTTCTTTCATATTTCAAGAATCGCATGACTCCTTACCAGTTAAAACGAATGACAAAATTGCTTTTTCAAGAACTTCTTAAGGAAATTGGCTTACTACTGTATTCAAAGAGCAAACTGCAGAATCACTACACATAATCAGTTTGATAATAACAAAAGGATACATTAAACCAATTTGCATAGTGACTTTAACTTCCTAGTTAAAGTCAATATGCAATCTGGCTCAATCCTTTGCCCAATGATTATCTTGTGTCAACATCCTTGCTTAGCTCCGGCCATACATTAATCCATAATCCTTCCAACATATGTTGGTCATCTCATTCCAAGAAAGATTGATGTTGTCTACAGCATCCATATTATAATTTCTACAATGAACTAACCAAGCAATAGCAATACTGCATGTTTTCAGGGAACCACAATACTACTGCTTATACTGAAGCAGGGTTTCACATTTTATATTCAACACATATTATAACATAATAAAAAATAAGCATTTTAATTTGATGTAAGACACTACACTGATTTAAAAATTGTTTTCATATGTGGTTTCATTTTTGTAGTAACCAAATGCAAAATTGAATTTAAATTTCCATTAGTTGAGTCGTTCCCTTTATTTCTCCACAACTGAAAAAGATTATAAGTATGTTGACTAAAAAAGATACTAGTTCATTTTATCCAATTTTATTATTCTTATTGCTACTGTGATAAGAGATCAATAAATTTTCATTAACATTTATTTTGCAAAGTGTTAGTTGTTTATGTGTGTAATTCAAGTTGTGTTCAATTATATATATTTTTGAACAAAATGTAAAAGGTTCACTAAATTAATATTTTATTTTCCGAAAATCAGGAAAAAAAAATCGTGAAAGCTATGATCAAATCCCAATCTTTTCAGCATTTACATACTGTTGCAAATTGGCAAAGATCAAGCAATCTCAAAAATTTTCATGTAATAAAGAAAATGGAGATAATTTTACGCCATAATTTAGACTTCAATTGGGTAGGCAAAAGAATATTCTGTGGCTGTTTGATTAATCAATTGACATTTGCTCTGAATTTACAAATTCTAATATTTATTCTAAGCTTTTATTTAACTTACTATATTTAAAACTACGCGATAGATTTTTAAACTGTATTTACATCAAGATGTTGAGCGGTGAGGCATAGTGTGTCGTCAGTCACAAATATCACATCAGTATATCATTTATGATTGGTCGCCGCTCAAAGCCTTGGTGCGAATGCGGTTTAAACTATCCATGATAAGCTAAAAAGCAGGTTCAAAATTTGCTCACACAAAATTTTTGTGGATGACTATACAATATTCAGGTATAAAAATCAATGGATAATTACGCCTTTTAGTGGACCTTGGGTTTTGGAATTTTTTTTCACCAAGGAAGCAATTTCACATCAAATATGATTTCCGCATATATACTTCGTTTCAACTATGTTTCCAAGTTCGATTTCTACTTCAGCCGGATGCTGGATAATGGTTCCTTGGGCAAAGATAAATCATTCCTTTAGAAGGAAATATGATATTTGAACTTCCAGTATTTTTCCGTTGCCAGTATACTATATTGTGCCAAATGCAAATGCGGCTAAATTATCACCAATCACGATGTTTAGTGTATGGTAGTAAAAAATTTAAATCCCTGGTAATTGCTCACATTTTGCCTGGCTTACAAAACTGAAGTATGTTATTTTAAAATCATCATCAAATATCGCTATTCCAGTTTCTTTATATTGTGGTCCCTGCGGTAATTATCACATTTACAACTTCATACACTGCTGCATATGCCTCTTTCATTACCATTAAGAAATAAATTGTTTAGCTTATCAATTTTTGCAATCAATGCACAGAGAAATTAAGTATGCAATTTTACAATTACAATTTTTTTACAATTAAGTAAAAAAAAAAAGAAGTACGCGTTCCATATATGTCAGTCATTTCGCTTTTCTGTCCCGACATAGCAAATTTTATATATATTTCCGACATAGCAAATTTTATATATATTTCACTTTAAGTGACCAAAGATGGTATATACCACCATATAAAATCCTCTTTTTTCCAAAGAAATTCTTAAAAGTAAAAATTACAAAAACAATAATCAGTAGCAGTGAAGTTTAACCCACGTCCACATTCGATAGTTACGGTATTAGACGGATGTGTTTCGTTACCTTCAATGTCGAGCTAACCAATTTTACTACTCAAATAATGAATTTATTGCTACATGCACGCCTTCATAGCTTTATCATGCGTTGCTTCGTAGCAAAGCATTGTATATCCAATTTCACAGGAGCCAATGAAATCCAAGTCTCAAAATAATGCCATTCACGAAGTCTTGACAATTAAGTCGCCATTTTAGTACATCAGTTCATGCCACTGTGTAGTTAACCGATTTAATAGAATTTACTGAACCTAAGTAAGTTTTATGGAATCCAAAACATGAAAATTAAAATATGCATATATAAACTCTTTATATGCGGATTTTTTTTTCCTCCTTCCTCATGTAAAAATGTTTGATTTTATATTTTACTGATTCATACATATGGAGAAAAAGAAAAGAAACTTGCAACAAATATGAAAATTAAGTTATAATCTAGGTTATGTAAAATTAAAATCAAGAGTTATAGATCTAGCATAATGAAAACAGAAACAGAGTTACAGTTATGAAAATTAAAATCAAAAATTAAATTATCAAATTAAATATAATAAATGTAGAGAAAAATATTAATTATTCAAGTTCATTTATTTTTCACTTATAATTATTTATATAGACAACGGAATAAAAAAATTAGTCACATATGCAATGCGATGATGTGTAGTAGTATTATTTTGTCATGCTTTTTATTCCATAAAACTTGTTTAGGTTCAATGAATTCTATCAAATCGACTTCTTTAACAGCTCCCCACATATTGACATGCACTGTTGTACTGAAATGGCGACTAAATTGTCAAGACTTATTTGGACTCGGATTTTATTGGTTCGCACGAAATATGATATATAAAGCGCTATAAGACTAAACTAGGAAGGATAAAAGTTGGACGAGCGCGCAGAGATGAACTCATTATTGGAATAGCAAAACCGGTTAGTTCAACATTGAAGGTAACGAAACAAGCCCATGCGTAAAGCATTTTAAGGAGGAAAAAAACTTTGGTGATTGCAATTTAATAAATAAAAACATTATTATTTTTTTTTAATATTATTAATTTTTGCGTAAACACAGCAATAAGCAAGAATATTCTTTAAAAATATTTATCTTTGTTTCTCAACATACACTGAAGTAACAAAAGTCATGGGATACCTCTTAATATCGTGTCGGCCCTCCTTTCGCCCGGCGAAGTGCAGCAACTCGACGTGGCATGGACTCAACAAGTCGTTGGAAGTCTTCTGCAGGAATATTGAGCCATGCTGTCTCGATAGACGTCCATAATTGTGAAAGCATTGATGGTGCAGGATTTTGGGCACAAACAGACCTCTCGATGATGTCCCATAAATGCTCGATGGGATTCATGTCGGGCGATCTAGGTGGCCAGATCATTCGTTGGAATTGTCCAGAATGTTCTTCAAACCAATCGCGAACAGTTGTGGCCCGGTGACATGGCGCATTGTCATCCATAAAAATCCCATCGTTGTTTGGGTACATGAAGTCCATGAATGGCTGCAAGTGATTTCCAAGTAGCTGAACATAAGCATTTCCAGTCAATGTTCGGTCCAGTCGCACCAGAGGACCAAGTCCATGCCAGGAAAAAACAGCCCACACCATTACTGAGCCACCACCAGCTTGAACAGTGCCTTGCTGACAGTTTGGATCCATGGCTTCGTGGGGTCTGCGCCACACTCGAACCCTACCATCAGCTCTTACCAACTGAAATCGTGACTCATTGGACCAGGTCACGGTTTTCCATTCATCTAGGGACCAACCGATATGCTCACGTGCCCACGAGAGTCGCTGCAAGCGATGTCGTTCTGTCAGTAAAGGCACTCGAGTCGGTCTTCTGCTGGAATAGCCCAAGAAAGCCAAATTTCTCCGCACAGTTCTAACAGACAAGTCCCTTGTACGTCTCACATTGATTTCTGCGGTTATTTGACGCAGTGTTGCTTGTCTGTTAGAATTTACGACTCTTTGCAGACGTCGCCGGTCTCGGTCGTTAAGTGCAGGCGGTCGACCACTGCGCTGTCCATGGTGGGATGTTATGCCTGAAATTTCATACTCTCGGCACACTCTTGACACAGTGGATCTGGGAATGTTGAATTCCCTAACGATTTCCGAAATGGCATGCCCCATGCGTCTAGCTCCAACTAACATTCCGCGTTCAAAGTCTGTTAATTCCCGTCGTGCGGTCATCATCACGTCAAAACCTCTTCACATGAATAACTTGAACAGAAATGAAAGCTCTGCGAAAGCACTGCGCATTTATACCTGTTCTACGCGATGCTACTGCCATCTGAAAATTTGCATATTGCTATCCCATGACTTTTGTCACTTCAGTGTATTTACTTTTAGCTGTTGCCATAACATTTTTTAATAAAAAAAATTCATAGATATTACTAAAATGTTAATATGAAATAATAAATTATATATTTTACTGCAATAATGTCTGAATTCTAGAATCGTTGGAGTTAAAAGAGTGATTATTTATCATTGATTTTATTTGAAACATGATGACAACGTGTAATTATGACTAGAAAGAAGAAAAAAAATTTAAGAATTTTTATAAATAAGTTCTCATTTAAAATGCATAAAATAATGAATTAAAAAAATAAAATTTATATTTTAATGGAAATAGAGATTAAATAATAATATTTATAAAATTTGTATTCAATTTTATAACATGAGCAATAAAAGTGTGAGATGCCCAATTAATCTAATATTTGAATTGCTTTATTAAATTATAAGGTTTATCTTTAAACTTGGAGTAAATTTATAAGCTTAATAAATATATTCTTTTGATATAAGAATTTCAATACAATTATTTGATTAAAATTCGTAAATTTCCAATTATTATGGTAAAAATTCTATCATGCACATGAGCATTTACTCAATAAACATTAAACCTTTTTACCTGAATCCTAAGCATCTGAGATCTTCTATAATAAGTATATTAATCCAAATTCAATTCTGTCGGCCAATTTTTAAATTAGCCGAATATGAGTAATCTATTAATTTTTTATCCGTCAATCTTAGAGAAATAACTCTGTTGGGAATACATTGTATCAATTGGTACATAGAAATGTAATAAGTAATTATTTGTATGTTATTATAAAGGATGCCCCATTATTACTCCTAATATCAAATTGTAGATGAATTTTGTAAAGAGAATTATTTACTTCCTTGTTTCCATTAAAATACAAGATAAATAAATTTTCTCTTTTTAATTCATTTGAAATAAAAGCTTAGTTTGAATCTTAAACGAATTTTTATTAAATATCTAAATAAATTGCAGTGGAATTGTATCAATTAATCGCTTTGCGTTCACAAATGTTATTTCAGTATTATTACTAATCCCAATTTAGAGTGCAGAAAAGAAGGAATGGATTAGAACAGGAAGTTATAACGATGCGATTTGGGGGGGATGGGGAATCTTAGAAGTGTGTTGATCAGTGAACTTAAGAGTGAATGAATTAAAAGAAAATAATCTAATGAATTGAAGTACAGAATAATTATTGTGACAGGTAGATGGATAAGTTATTATGGTGCTTTGAGAGCAGGAACCATTTAGCAATTAAGTATGGGTATTTGTGTTTTCCATTATTATGAGTGATGAAGATTTGAGCTTCAAAAAATGAATTAACGATGTTAGTGAAAAATTTCCTGGATAATTTTGCGATGTGTGTTTGCACGTCTTCTATATTGAGGTTGTTATAGTAGCACCATTCCCGACAAACTAGGGTACGTAAATAATGTTTCATGGGTTCTTTTTTGCAGAACTTGTATCTTCTTTTTGTTTGCTTGTACTGCGAGGTACCAGATAGGTGCTGCACACATAAGAATGTGCGGTACTTATGTATTAACGCCACCGCAGCAGAAGTTGCGCTAATGCGCCAATAAAGAGCTGCCAACGAGCCAAAATAGAGACTGTTTTGAATCTATGTTAAACTCTATATCGGCCCATTTTCCACCGAAATCCGATTGACTACTTTGTTTTTAAATAAAGTGTTTTGATTTTAAATAAAGTATTTTGATTTTAAATAAAATGTTTTATATATTTTATGATTTGTTACAAAAATTTTAAGTGTAGATTGGCGCCACTTAAAAACCGCCAAATCTGTATCTGCGGTGGAGTTAATACGTAAGTACCGAATGCGCTTTACTACTTGCTTACAAAAGATGACTTCATTTTGAATATCTACCGATTAGAAGTAAACTTTCAGAATTTTTCCTTTATGTAGTCGATATGGCTCCTAAAGATGAGTTTGTTTTCAAAAATTAGTCCGAAGCATTTAACTTCTATTATCCAAAGTAGTTTCGTCGTAATTAGCGGTAATATGCCCTTTTTGAAAAAAATTGCATTGTTCTAAGTGCAAACATTACAAATTTGAGCTATGAAAACGCTGTCAGTTGATTTATAAATATCCAATAAGACGTGAGTGGGTCTATACTTCGAAAAAGTTAATTGTTTTGCTGAAATAGGAATAATTCTTGCACAGTCATCTGTGAAAATGAATTTCCTCAAAATGTTTGCATGCTAATACGTTATGTTTGGAATTAACCACTTAAATAAAATGTTAAACAAAGCCTTCATCTGTAAATGGTGGACACCTTTTAATGTCAGGTGAGAATTTACAAAATTTTCTTGTTGCATTTTGTGAATTTTGAAAAAATATATATTTTTTTTTTTTACATTGTTTGCTGATTTATCAATTCTTGTTTCAAATATGAGGGGTATTTTTTTTTTTTTTTTCCTAGAAGTTTTAAAATGCAAAACGCAGATTTTCATATTTGAAAATTACGGTAAATTTCTGTCTATAATCCGCTAAAAAAATCCCCCCTCCAATGCCGTAGATTGCTATGTATAATCCACGGATTTTTTTTTCCCCCTCTAAAGAAAATCGATGTCTAATATATATATATATACTTTCGAAGATGATTATAAAATTGCAGTCTAACGGATGAATATCGTTACAGCAGATATACGTCCATTTTGGTGCAAGTCTCATTTGATAAATGTCCTGATTGGAAGCAAAACATTTTATTTGGAATACGATTCATGTGCATCAAAATTTTTGCTAAATGGACACCACAAAAAAATGCAGAGAAGTATTACCCCCAACAAACAAACCGTAATAGCATTTTCTGAATTGACCAAGATTTACAATGTACATCGTATCTCGTTCTCCTTCCAAAAGTACAGTATCATCCACAGCTCCCATAACTTCTTTTTATTTTATACTCGTAAACTCCCCACTTACATAATGAAGCAATCATTCTATTATCTTTGGAGAGGGAAAGCATTTTTAGACATCGTTTTTACAGAAATTAATTATTGCAATACTTTGAGAAAAAAAAGATTATATATAGTGGACCTATTATTCGCTATGAGCAATTCTAAATTCAATTTTTTAACTAAAAATCCACCAATTATAGACATTCCATTCCATTTCTACGAATTATAAATAGGTTCATATAAAACCAACTCTCTACATTGAGTCTGGTAAACATCTCTTCGCTCAATGGCTTGTCTAAATTAATAAATTAGTTTACATAAATTATAAGGATCTACAGCATTGTCATCCCAAAATTTCACTACTGAATTCTTATTTTCAGAAACTATAGAAGCTTTTAGTCTATTTTAGGCCCATGTTGAAAGAAGTTAACGACAGCAACTCCACAGATTTGCATATAATATTCTAATGTAGAATTATTTTTTACATAAACTGCACAGTTTTTAAGAAAATTTATTTATTTTTGGTCTATAATTGTATTCTTCGGAAACTAGGGTATTAAAAAATTCGATTTAGAAAATTTATTGTTATTATTTTATTCAATCAATAAAAAATTTAATATTATCATTTGTAAAATACTACTACTATAAAATAAACACACAAATAAAAATATATAAAAACACTTGATATCAATAATATTTGTTTACATTCACTGAAAGACAGCTAGTTAAAAAAAATAATGTAAAATTATTATAAGCATACATGAAAGGATACAATACAACTTAATTAGCATATTAAAATAAGAATTAACGTATTAAAATAATACAATAAACTAATATACTCAATTTTAAAAAAGTTTTACATATAATTGTCACTGAATTATATTTACAATATTTTGAATTACTTACACATTCAAGCAATAAAAGTTAAAATATAATCTATAAAACATTAATACTATATAATAATCGTAAATATAGAAAACAAAAAATATTCAATAAAACTATCCTTTGAATAAATTAAATTCAATAAATTTATCCTTTAAATCCAGCATAAAAAAATTAATATTGGATACAATTATGCATATATATTAAATAATCTTTACAAAAATAAATACTAGACAGCAAATACAAAAAAGGAGATTATATTTAAGGGATAAAACCCTTAGTATAAGTAAAAAAGAATGAATATAATATATTAAATAATATATATCATTATAATTTTACAATTATTAAACATTAATATATTTTATTTAACTCAATATACAAAACAAATGTGAGGAAAAAAGTTTCTAACAATCTGCATGTTATTTAACAGAATCTTCTTACATTGTACATAACAGAATTGCTCTTCTCTTATGCTAAAAGAAAATAAACATACTATCCAAACTAGAGCTTAAAATCCCATAAATAAGTTGACAGCTTATCAGCTGCTTCAGCAAAGGGTGAAAAGAGCTGTCATCTCTCTCCTAAAAAATCTAAGCCAAATTTAATCTTTTACAGCAGAGGAAAAAAAATGCTCTCATGTACAGATCAGAATGAAACCACTGCAAAAGTGTCAACATAAATACTACATACTTTTCAATTATTTCTTTTTATTTTACATAAATTGAATTTACATTAATCAAAAGTGGTAAATATAGATTTATGAGGTGTATTTTGAATCCTTAAACTTTTTAAATTGTCTAAATAAAAGAAATTAAAACTATTAAAAAATATCACAGAAACCATGTAATTTTCATCAAGTAAATAATTTATATGCAGCCATCTATAGTTTTTCAGCAATGTTAAAAGATTAAGCAGTAAATGTAAGCTGTTTCCTTTATTTGGATATCAATATGTTTCAAGAAAAAAGAAATTTGAATATGGTAATTCCACTTTGAAAAAAAGAGTTTAAAAAACCCTTTGTGTTGAAAGTATGTTTTGAATATGTATATATGTGATTGAATGTGAACTATTCCGTAATTTATAATCTAACCATTCACTATTTTTAAAACATTTCTTAACAATACTCCACAAATTTTTATATAATTAAAATATCAAATTTCTAGACCAATTCAAGATCAGTACCATTTTTATATTTATAAATTTAATATTTTTATTTATACCTGTAAATGAAAAAATATTTTTAATTTAACAACTAAAGAAAGAAATAATACATTTTGATACTTTTTGAATTAGTATAAAAATTTTATATTGTACAAGTATTTTAATGAATTTATCATTCCTTTATCAGTTTCATTTTTTCTAGAATAACATTTGGAGAGTACTTTATTATTTAGCCCTCAGTTATTCAGCATTTTCATAGCCGTCAATTATTCAGCATTACATTCTCTAATAACAGTTTTTCTGTACTCTAAAAGATGACAAATTATTTTAATACTACTTCTCCATACACCCCATTTCAGTATCCAGAGATTCCCCCCCCTCCCCCACTACAACTAACATTTTTTATTAATAAGTATCAATAACTATTTTATACTGATCATCTTATTATAAATATAACAAGACTACATTGTTCTGTTGAAATTAAGAAGTAAAATTTTTTTCATGTTTTTGCTATCTGTTAAAGAGTTTTATTGTTCCACACAAGAAGTATATTCATTCAAAGAGAAAGGGGTTGTTTTCTTTTTTAATACATCTTTGTATACTGATGATCTGAAAACATTTTGTTCCATCATAGCTTAGTATGTTGGTAAACTAGAAAGATTTGAATTCACAAAATGTTTTAGATTTCAAAAGTTGACACTGCTTAGATTAAGGTAGATGACACAACACTAACTATTATTTAATTTGCCTGATTGCTATTCTCAAGAGAAAATATAAAATATATAGTTTAATACCTTACCTTCCCTTTATACCTTTCTAATGAATTACAAAGGACCACATACAATGGCAAAATGATGAGTACTATAAATATACCTTCACCACTGCTACATGAGGGATTCTTCGTCCCCCTGCCTCTTATACAAGTCATAAATGTAAATCAATTTGTCTTTAAAAAACTACCAGGAAAGCAATTATTCTTTTTTTTTTCTTATAGCTTTCCAAGACTCAAAACAGACTTGCGACACAAGAATGATGCGAGAGACAAATGAAGTACTTAATTTTCCTCTATGAACAACACAAGCAATATTTCTTATAGCAATAAATTCATTAATTACAGAAAAGCTTTTGATATTTCATTCTAAACTGATCAATTTCTTATAAAAAGAAACAGAGCTTTATACTATTTGTATATTACATTAACTCATATAACATTTTTCCATAATTTTATTTCTGCTACTACAGTCAAATGTAGATAAATGTTTTATCTTTTAAAAAAATTGCAGAATTGCTTTGTTTTTTATCCTGCAGAATTTTAATAGTCTCCGATACATATTCTACTATCCCCTAGTACAATGGTTCTCAAACTTGACTCCCCAAGATCCATTTCTTATAGATAGAAAATGAATCACTTTTACGTAAATGAAAAAACTAACAAAAAATAATATGGGAGAATGTTTGGATGAATATAAACTTGATGAGTTTAAAAATAACTTGTAATTACTCTCTGATATTAAATTCTCTATTTTAAATATAAAAATGCTAAGAACTCTGGTTTCTTTTCCCAATAAAGTATTCAGCAGGAGTGAATTTTTTTTTTTTTTTTTTTTTTTTTTTTTTTGACATTGTTTATTATTATTATTATTATTTAAAGTCACAAATCAAAACATATTTTTAATAACCTAGTAAGAACTTTCAGATAAAAATTAATTCTTAGAAACTGACTAATCATTTTGATGATACCCATTAACCTTTAAGTATTTGGTTATTTTTGCAGTAATGGATTAAATATTTGTTAATTAGTTATTGTTGCATTGCAAAACACATACTGGATAACTCACTATTTTTTTTTAGACAAATATTTTGAATAGTTCAATTTTGTTTATAAAATAAACCACTGTTTTTCTTGTATTATTATAGAAAATAAACCAAGTAAAACAATATTATCATTAAATCATTTAGTAGTGCTAAAGGGTTGGGATGAGCATAATGAAATTTTCTTTTATTAAAAGAGAAGGGTGCAAAGTCAAATAATGTGAAAACTAATGCCTTGGCATATTGAAAATCTAATGTCCAACTTAATATTTTAATGATTTTTTTTAAAAATTTGGTGAATATTTGTAATTGTTAATTGACCCTTATTTTTTTCAGACTAATATTTTGAATACTTCAATTATATGTTAAAAAATACACCTGTCCCCAAAAATACTTTGAAGTTATCGGCCTTTTAATTTAGTTTTAGATGAAAAAGAGTTTAAAATTATCTACTTTTTTCACTTCTTGTATGTTTTAGATGAGCAAGATCATCACAAAGCTTTGAACTTAAAGACAATAATTTTGTTTATCAATAGATTTTCAAAGTAGTAAGACAACTTCTTTTTCTAGGTTAATAATTAGAAAGTTGAATACAAACTTATATCAGCAGGGAAAAATACATATGTAACCTTTGAAATCTAAAATTATTTATAAGTAATAAAATCTTTTGATTTTCAAGAATTGGTAAAAAAAAAATTAATTAAATTAGAATCAAAGGTAGAAATTATAATATTACAACATTTCCCAAGTAAAACTAATGAAACACATAATAAATAATTTTCATCCTGTGAATATAGACCATAAAAAAAAAAAACTTTTAAACTGAATCAAGCAACTAATAGACAGAAATCTTAGAGATAATTGAACTTCTTTTATTCATAAATTATGAGAGAATATTTTAAATAACTTTATTAAAATTGCCTTCAACATACATTATTAGATACTTTATAAGATTATATAAGGGTGAATATAAATAACAAGAAAATAATTACAAGCAATGTAAAATTTCACTAAGTTCACTACATAACACAAAAAAGCAAATATATCCAAAAAAGCAACTACTTTGACTTTAAAAAAAAAAAAAAAAAAAAAACTAAACATTTTTACTTTTTTCGATGTATTATAATTTTTATAAATATGTCAGACAAGAAAATATATCAAAAGTTTGAATTTCATGACATTTTCATAATAACTACCTATTTAGATTATTACAAAAAATGAATTTTCTGTAATTATTTATATTAATTTTTTCATTAATAAATAATCATAATAACTGCTACACAATATCGCCATTAAATAACTACTTTTTATACATTTATTGTTAGTTTCAAAATAGAAGTAAAGCGCGGGTTTGTCAAACCCCGCCTCACTATTGTTGATGAAAATTCCACCTCACAACTTAACATTAACAATCTGACAATACAAAATTTATAAACTGCAATAAAAATGTGTATTCTTGAACAAAAAGTAATTGAAATGTTTACAATCATTCATTAAGAAAATATAACATTTTTAAGTACCTCTCAACCATTCGGCAACATGTTCAGGAGACCATTCAGCAACATTGATGTACGCCATTTCCATTCCTCATATTACACAAATAGTTTTGTTCCAACAACACATTAGCTTTCTATGTATTATAAAATGCTCTATAATTCATGACAACTAAATTAATGCAGTCGCATCGGCTTTACTTTTGTTGACATTCTTCTCACAATAACAACACAAAAATAGCTTCTTAAATGACATGAGCACGGTTACAGTATAAAATTAAAAGTAATGAATGTTGTTAATCCGATTTCCACTTGACATCAACCAACTCAGTGGCAAAATGACTAGGTATGAAAAAGACTTGATTGAATCCCGACAAACGTTGCTAGTATTATTGTATTTGAATAATTCTATGAACATATCTTATTTACTAAATATAAATGCTATAAATCTGTCTTGTACTTTTACCGCTTTCTTATATTTAACTAAAAATTTTCGATAAACTAAAATTTGTTTTATTTTACAGCAAGCTTTGAGAGGAAAGACACTAAACCTGCAAACAGACAACTACAATATGTCGAAAATGAATTCTACGTTTAAGATTACGTGAATTTTATTCCTTATTTAGCTAGGAACGTGTATAAGATATTTTGCTTTTTACACGTTTAATTTGTCAAATTAGCACACTTTATATAAATTGATGTTGTATATACACTTAATTTTGTTTTTACGCTGTAGATATGTTTCCGAAGAATACTTGTAAAAAAATACATTAAAATATATTTCATCTATGGAAAAATAGAAGATTGGTTCCAGTCCTAAGAAATCAGCAGCAATATTGCTATAAACCATGAGTTTTCATGTTAGGATCTTAAACATTTTATTTCATATCATACAAAGTAAATTATAATTTGAAAAGGAAAAAAAAGCATTAAAATTAGGCACAAAAAAAAATTTTAAAAAAAAGCACAAAAAAATAAAGCACAAAAATTAGGTAAAATAAATTGACTTACATATAAAAAGATTTTATTCGTTGTCACTTTCTGACAATATAAGTATACGTTTGCGTAAGACTGCAATATTACTGCTATCATTAGAAATGTCTTGGTTATCGTCATCGTGCTCAGTTGGGGAAATTCTTTTCGTATTCTCTGGAACAAAATTAGAACTAGCCTCCTGTGGTGCCGATGTTTTCTATGAATTTAAGAACTAATTAATCATAATTCAGTAATTAATCGTTGTTTTTGTGTTTTGGCTAGGACATTGTATAATTCTCTGTAAGAGGGTATTAATGAATTCAGATCACGTTGAGTCTTCCCAGCTCGTTCCTCAATAAGATCATGTTTTGTAAACTGATTACCCAAATTATTGGTCAATTCAAGACTTTTTTTAAATAAATCTTCATTTAGAACCGGATCTTCTTCGCCTTTAACAGTATTCTTTTTTGGTATCAAGAGTCTCAAAGACAACCTCTATGACTTCATCTTCGCTTAGGGATTTATCACTTAATAATTCATCGATATCTCCAAACAATACGTCTTGAATCCTTCTCCGCCAATTGTATGGGCCAATGTTAGGATGTTGGAAAGTTCGGTCGTATTAGGGAGGACGGAATCTTTGTTTTTATTACATTCTGAACAAACTAACCAATGCTGGCAGAAAGCCTCTTGTCCTGGTCATTGACTCTCACAGTTTTAGTGCAGGGATCCGAGACTGGGTACCTATCTTCTTATGGAATTGCCAGTACTCCATTTCGGAAATAGTTCACTGTCTTTTTGGCTCTGTTTCTTCTCCTCTGTCTTCTGTTTCACATTGATTGCTTTTCGATCTCTCTAACACCTTTTCTTATGTCTTTCCAGACCACATGCCCTTCATTCATTATTGGCTGGATTTTCCACTTAAATTCTGTTCTTGTTCTAGATGTTTCTCCATGCGGAGGGGAGGGCGTAGCTGCTGACACTTAATTAGATCGAAAAGGCGTCTAATTCTTTGTATAAGCCAAAGATCAATCTCAACCGTACAGGCAGCATTTTCCCAAGACACGTGTGCTTATTGTTCTTTCTGAATCCATCTGGCGCAAGTTTCGCAAGACCCCGCCTATTAAATACTGCCCAAAAATATAACTTTCCTTCGCTGTTGCGGCAAAAGACCTGTTTCCTCTGGAGGGGACAATTGGGGTTAGCCCCTTGACCTTCTACAACGGTATTAAACTTCAGTAGTCTTGGTGCCCAGTTTCCCTTGCTGGCCGCTGGCAACAAGATCATCAGTATATGTGAGTGACTTTTGCTCTAAATTAACCTTTTTTTAGAGCCCCACTAAGCCAGCAGTTGTGGCTCTTATTCATTGGGAAGGGATTTGAACTAGATAACTAATTATGAGCTGCATTATTCTATGAGAATAAGACTCATTTTATTGCAGTATTATATTCGTTTCGTTTAATGTATCTACGTACAGTGTAATTGATATTAAAGTTTAAAGTTTATTTTTAAAGCAACACCCCATTTTCATAACAACGAATCGCATATAATGTTTCATAAATGGATTCGTGTTATTGATTTGCAAATTTGATCGCATTTATTATCGGATGAAAGAAGTGCTTTTGATATTAATAGTCATTGCATACTATGAATTTGAGACCAAGATATTTAAGGAACTACTTTCAACAATGGCAAATTTGTCTTCAAACTTTATCAAACCAAGGTAAGCATTTTGAAGCATTCACATTACATCATGCGATGTAACACACTGTAAAATTTAATAAACAAGTTCAAAACTTTGAATTTTTCGTTGAGTTAGTTTAATAAACTGAAGCTACAACCATTCAGCTATAATAGCCCTCTGATATAAATAAAATACTGCCCTAATTTATTAAAATATGATATAGATAATTGTCAAGATAGCAGCTTGTTCTAACAAATCTTTTCGGAAGTCGACTATTAATATTTCCTTTTTATTTATAAATAAGTATCAGTAGCTTTTATTTATTTCGTCACAGCTACATGGGCAAATTAAGCCAATTTTCTTTTGTAGACACATTGGATAATGTTTAAAAAATCACAAATTTTTATCTCTAACACTAGATTCATTTTATATGTTATATGTTCATGCCATCATGTTATATTCCTGTTACATAAAAGAGACTCCTTTTACAGTTCTCTCTCTCTTTTGGTGTCAGAAGGTGGAATTGCCTTAACCATTATAACATTTTATGAAGTCAACTGAGAGGAATTAGGAATATGGACAGTTTCAATTGTTGAATAAGTTATTTATGAGGTCTTGAGATAATAAAAGAAATGCCAGTTACAACTGATTTCATTACTAGAGTGTTTTATATTGCGTCCATGAAATCGTGAATAACAATGTCGAGTATTTCCTAAATATTTTCCAACATATTCCCCCTTGCAGAATCTAGTTTTTTACAGTCACGCCACCATCTTCATTTCCTTATTCACTTAGATTGTCGCGAGATACTTAGTTTTTATCACCGAAATCTTACAACAAGAAGTCGCATTCTATCACGTTGAAATGAAAATGTAAATAAAATTGTTATGATTTTCTATAATTTCTATGCGTCTTTACAAAGAGCTGTGTATGTCCCTAAGGCAGGGGTCGGCAACCTGCGGCTCGCGAGCCGCATGCGGCTCTTTGGATGTGAAACTGCGGCTCTTTAGTTCGATACGCAAATATTATTATTTTTTTTTTTTTTATCAAAAAAAAAAAAAAAAAAAAACCATTTTAAAATCGTTCTGAATCGATTAACGAGGAATTTGAAGAACTGTTTCGTGATTTCAAAAACAAACCATTAATCTTGAAAAAAATCAAAGATTAGCTACTATCCGCTAAAACAGTACAAGATAGAATAGCCAAAATATCTTCAAATGTGACATATTTGCAGGTGGAAGATATTCAACTTTCTTCTGCCTTATCATTGGCTATAGATGAGTCTTGCGACATAAAAGAAACGGCACAAGTTGTCCTTTTTGTCAGGTATATGTCTTCCCAAGGTCCAAAAGAAGAACTTCTATGAATGCTACCGCTCTCGGGACACACTAGAGGGGAAGATATAGCGAATGCCGTGCAAAAATGCCTTGAAGACAATAAGATCGATTTAAATAAAATCGTTTCAATAGCAACTGATGGAGCCAGAAGTATGACAGGAAAAAATAAAGGGGCAACAACAACGATTCTTCAGAGCAAAATAAAACACGAAATTCTTACGTTTCAGTGCATAATACACCAAGAAGCGCTTTGTACCCAAACATTTCCGGCTGAAATAGTTGAGGTCCTGAATTTGGTAATCAAGATTGTTAACAGCATCCTGTCAAAAGCACTCTAACATCGTCAGTTTAAAGAATTCTTAAACGAAATGGAGACTCAGTATTCCGACCTCCTTCTTCACAATAAAGTGTGATGGCTTTACAAAGGTAAGGTGTTGAAACGTTTTGCTCTGGGCTTGAATGAAATAAATACATTCCTAAATAAAAAAGGAATTAATCACCCTGAATTAGAGAACGGCAAATGGTTGCAAAAATTTTACTTTATGGTGGATATCACAGCGGAATTAAATGAGCTGAATCTAAAACTGCAAGGAAAGGGAAACCCAAACTACGTTTTGGTAGAAGAATTGGTTTGTTTTGAAGAAAAATTAATTCTTTTTGCAGAAGATATTCAGAGCGGTATATTACTTCATTTTCAATTTCTAAAGCAATATCGTGATAAAACTAGTGCAACTGTTGACACGAGGTACTTCAGCACAGTTATAAAAAAAAATTAAAGATGAATTTGCTGATAGATTTGAGCAATTCAAAACCACTCTAGTATTCATAGTAAATCCTCTCAACACAAATAGTAACGAAATCCACATTGAACCATTTGGAATTGATACTGGATCTCTAGAAATGCAATTGATCGATTTAAAAAGTAAAGCTTTGTGGAGAGGAAAATTTACAGAGTTGAAAAGCAAGTTGGAAGAGTTGGAGGTCCAGAAATGTATGTACGTAACGCAACAAAAGTGGCCAACTTTAAAAGAAATGTCGCGAGTTGAGGCACTTATATTCGACGCATGGAATAGTCTTCCAGATTGCTACAGTGAGGTGAAGAAGTTGGCATTTGGAGTGCTGACTATCTTCGGATCGACATATTCGTACGAGCAAGCGTTCTCTTGTATGAATATAATTAAAAGTAAAGTAAGAAGCCAACTAACAAATGAAAATTTAGAGTCGTGTTTGAAACTTAAAGCAACAAGTTATGAGCCAAATTTATCCAAACTTTCTAAAACCATGCAAAGCCAATGCTTCCATTGAATTTGTTTGCTCAAATGTATGTTATTGTTTTTTTTTATTTTAAGTACAAATTACATTGTTTAGTAAAGTTTAAATTTTCTACTTGAATAACCATGCAAAGCCATCGCTCCCATTGAATTTGCTTGTTCAATTGTTTGTTATTGAAGTACAAGTTAGTGTTGTAAGTAAATGTTTAATTGTTTTAATTTTTTACTTATATAATAAGTAATTATCTAATAATGAATAAATAGAATGATATAATGAATAAATAGATATGTTTTCTTATGAATAAATAGATTAGTTTTTTTATCAAAAAACTTTATTTATGCGAGTACTAACAGGTGGGCTAGTATTATTAAATCGGCGCTATTAGTATTAAATCCATATAATTTTTAGTTAGCCCTAACCTTCAAAAGACACGTGTATAAATTTGACAGCTGTTGCACTATTAGTATGTGAGTTATAGCATTTTTAGTGAAGCAACTTTAGCTAGTTTGAAAAAATGGATAAAAAGGAATTTCATGTGTTAATAAAGCATTGCTTTTTTGGCGCAAAAAAAATACTATTGAAGGCTAGGCGTGGCTTGATAAACATTATTCGGACTTTGCACCAGAAAAATCAACCGTAGAGAAGTGGTTTGTTAAATTTAAACGAGGCGAAATGAGCACCGAGGACGATGTGGACGCCCCAAAGAGGCTGTTACCGACGAAAACATTAAAAAAGTCCACAAAACAATTTCTGATAACAGTAAAGTGAAGTTGATTGAGATAGCTAAGACCCTAAAGATATCAAAGGAACGTGTTGGACATATCGTGAATTAATATTTGGATATGCAAAAGCTCTGTTCAAAGTGGGTGCCGCGCGAGCTCACAATCGAACAAAAACAACAACCAATTGATGATTCTAGGCAGTGTTTGGAGCTGTTCAATCATAATAAACCCGAATTTTTGCGTCGATATGTGACAATGGACGAAACATGGCTCCATCATTTCACACCGGAGTCCAATCGACAGTCAGCCGTATAGACTGCACGTGATGAACACTAAAAATGCTATAACTTCATTAAAAATGCTATAACTCACATACTAATAGCGCAACGGCTATCAAATTTATACACGTGTCTTTTGAAGGTTAGGGCTAACTAAAAATCATATGGATTTAACACTAGTAGCGCTATCTATGTGCAGCCTACGAACGTTTCAGCCCACCTGTTATTTATTGTTGGCAAGAAAAAATTTTGTGGCTCTTTAAAACTTTGAAATTTTGTAAATTGTCATTTTTGGCTCTTCCGACTCAAAAGGTTGCCGACCCCTGCCCTAAGGGGCTTCTAAAATTAGAAAAGTCGAAAACTACTGGTATCTGTATTTCATGATGACTATCTTCACTTATACAAAAGTATAAACTACAGGATCATCGAAAAAGGTTGGAAACCTTACAAAAAATCCTTACTCCAAAAGTAATTGATGAAATGCAATAATCTCTTGGAAAAATACTCAGCCATTCTCTGATTTTTTTAATGTAATTTATTTTCACCCGTGAACTTTAGTTGATACTCTGAAGTGAAGCGCAGTGGAAAGGGTCCTCCTGATGCATTCCTTCAGTGCAATAACGTCTGACCAATTCAATAACCTCTTTTTTCCGTCACAGATAAATTGGCGTGAAAATGACATCAGTGTAATTTTTCAACTGGATGGTGCGTACCCTCATTGCAATCTAGATGTACTACAAACTCTCATCCGTCAGTTCTCCAACAGGTAGATTAGTAGGGCCTTACCTGTCTTATGGCCTCCAAGATTTAAAATCATTAGATTGATACTTGTTAGGGATACTAATCAGACAAACGTGGCACAAAACAATTTTAAAAGATAAAAAGTTTAATTTTGAAAAGATTAAAGTTTGTGGAATTTTTCCATCTAACTTTTCTTTTGTTATTATATATTTTATATTATGTATATTTTCATTATTAAATAATAAAATCAATTTTATTGTTATTAAACCCCTCCGAAATTACTTCTCTCTCCTATTACACGCTTTGTTTGAATCCGTCTGATTTAGCCGCTAACCAGTTTTTCACACGACAGCTGATTGGATAGTAATTGATATTTTTCAAGCTTAAATTATAATTTCCTTTATTTATTGATACGAATAATTTCTAATTGATTGTTTTATTTAATCAAAAAATAAAGTTAGTTCTGTTTTAATTTTATACTGACAACTAAAATAAGATAGATACTCTTTTAAAATCTAGCTCTTTGTAAGAAAAGGTCATTCTATTGAAATGCAAACCTCAATAACAAATAAATAAATAAAAATAAAATTACAAAAGCTTTAAATGTAACCTGTTTTTTTATTTTACGGATATTCTAATTAGAAAAACCAAGGGAAACGTTTTGGCAAACAATTTAAAATTAGTAAATATTAGAACAAAATAAAATAGCTTGGTTGTAAAATAAGTTCATCTTAATATTTTGCAAAAGGTTTTGCTGTTTTAACGAATGTTTTCAGAAAAAGAAATTCCTGAATTTATAATTTTTCAGAAAAGTTAAAACTTTCTACTTATTAGATGAAGGTAACTACTTCTATTAGATAAAAGTATATTTATTTTCAGGCGTGTTTATTCTTTCTGCATTTTATCATTTTGTAGCCAACGGCCATACCATGCTGAATATACCGGTTCTCGTTAGATCACCGAAGTGAAGCATCATTGGGCGCCGTCAGTACTTGGGTGGGTGACCACCTGGGAACACCGCGTGCCGTTGGCAAATTTGGGACCTGAATGGCCGAGTGTCTAGCGCTCTGGCGCTCGGTGCCACAGGTTTCGGGTTCGAATCCCGGCTGTGCCATGGATGTTTGTAGTGGTTCGGAATCCACTTTAAGCCGTAGGTCCCGGTCTCCTATGACTGTAAGAGCGTCACGGAGCAAAAGTCAGGCTTCTACCTACGGGTGCTCCATCACAACAGAAGCTGCTTCCTTCCCCTTCAATCATGAGCACGTATGGGCTCGTGGGCTTGGCCAGCCAAGTGGGATAAGAAACAACAACAACATCATTTTGTGCTAGTCACAAATGGTTTAAAAAATTAGAATAAATAAGTTTTCGTTTCAAATATCTTGATTTGCCTTATGCTTCATTAATAACCTTTTCCAGATTATCAGAATTAATTGAACTTATTTGACCGTGACCAAAGAAATTTCTTTGTAGTGACATAAACAAGTTATTTATACTTGTTCTGGTTTCTTTTACACGATATCGGCAAGTAGAGAATATATCTAAAATTAAAAAAGCTTTACAAAAAACAATATTAAATCCTGAAATAAATACTCCTTAATTTAGTGTTGTTTGTCTTTATACCTGTCCCGAAATTATAGATTCTTACTCTTATACTAAACAAACAAACAACAACAACAACAACAGAAAGAAAACTTGCCTGATTCATTATTAGTGTACTTTTTTTACGTACCAAAACAGAAGACCTTTTATTTGTTTCCTCAAAAGATATAATTATTTGCTACTAAAACAGTCCAACTTTTAGAACAAATATTTTGCAAAACATTTTAACTTATACCTAGTTACCTATTGAATGAAACGATGATAAATGGCACATATTTTAATTTATATTATGTGATAATAATATCCAAATGACGGAAGTTCATTTTATGGGATCTTATTACCGAAATTAAATTAACGAAAATTTATTTATTATAAATGTATGATAAAAGAGCACCTTTGAACACCGCATGCCATTGGCATTCAAAATTTTGGGGGCTTGATGGCCAAATGACTAGCGCTCTGGAGCTCGCCATGAATGTGTGTAGTGGTTCGGAATCCACTTTAAACCGCAGGTCCCAATATAATATTACTGCAGAGCGTTGGGCGTAGGGCTGACAACCCTACTCCGTAAAAATAATAATCTACCGTCTAGAAATCTGCCAGCAAGTAGACGGCCTTGGCCCACCAAGGGGCTGTTGCGCCGCTGATGATTATAATGATAAAAGAGAAAATAAGTAGTGTCCGGCCAGCTATCACGTGAAAAATTGGCATGCTGCTAAGTCAGATGTATTCAAATACAGCAGTGTAATAGCGGAGAAAAATAATTTCCGAGAAGATTTAATTGCAATAAAAATAACTTACATTTTCCGTAATTAAAATTTTTAATTATATAATGCCGAAAGAAAACTTAGATGAAAAAAAATTCTACAATAACTATTAAGTTTTGCTGGAAAATTTTGCTCAATGCATATTGAAAATTCTTTATAAGTAAAAGTTTTATTAAGCAATCAGCTAAATTGTCTTTAGAATTCATATAAATAATTCCAATTAAATTATCATTCACAAAATTTAATCTTTAGACATTTCTTACGCTAAAGTTTCATATAAAATAAGTAAATAAATAAAAACTTAAAATTATACGCCGCTGCGTACAATTTTTAAACACTTGTCTCCTCGAATGTTTCATAAAATATTTTTTGAAATTTTGGGTTGCTGATTACAGGCTACTGCACACAATCTTAAGACAGTTGTTTTCCCCGGAAGTTTTGTAAAAATCAATTCTATGAAATCGCACGCCTAAAAATGTTTTATTCATCATCATCAGTGGCTCAGCAGCCCCATGGTGGACCAAGACCGTTTACTGGCAGATTACGAGACAAAAGTTTTTTTTTTTTCCTTTTTCCGTGTTAAGGTTGTCAGTCCTACTCCCGACGCTTAGCAGTTATATTAGACCGGGACCTACGATTTAAAGTGAATTCCGAACCACTACAAACATTCATGTCACCGCCGGGACTCGAACTTGAAACCTGTATCACCGAGCACCAGAGAACTAATTACTCGGCCATCAGGCCCCAAAAATTGTTTTTTTTTTCCAACAAAAATTGATAGCATTTTTTAAACATAAAGAAAGAAGCACAACAGTTGTGGACGTTGGAAGGAAGGCCGATTTTTGCAAATGTTAGACAATTTGCGAAGCGCATCCTCCATCGGTGAGTGCCAGTGGATGAAAAACTCCTGGAATTTAGAAAATATATAAGAATGCTTTACAGAAAACCAAATAAATAATGAACTGTAATGCTCCTCAATGTCTTCATTTCTCCAGCAAATATGAAGATTAAAAATTGTTGAGAGAATTGCTGTCTCCGCCCTAGCTCTTAAACTCACGTCGTTTTTCCAATCGCCACTGTCTTAAGTTTAGAACATAATTTTCTTATACGATTGTGGCAACGAAAGTGCTCTTTCAAAATGAAATACGTTTTTTATGACATGCAGGGATATAAAAACTAAACTTGATTGGCACTAGTTAATGTGACCGTATGTCCCCTTTTTAATAGGACAGTCCCGTCGTTAAGTAGCTGTCTCATTATTCAAACACAGCTTCGGGAAGCCTAAATGACCCGTTTTCAGAAAGATTATAAACCACAGTAATTTTTTTTTTTTTTTTTTTTTTTTTTTTTTTTTTGAGGAGGCTCTAAAAAATCTGACTGTGCCCTCTATTACTGAAGCGATGACAGCATATGGGCATGCGCACTTCATCACACACAGATGAAAATCGGTTAGAAGCCTGCATGCTCGCTCGTTCAGAATTGCTCGAAAGCGACTGCAGTAGTGTTAACAAATAATACACGAAAACTACAACTGCTGGGTTCCATAAAATAAGCAAAGAATATTTGGAGCAGTGAACTTCATTCTTTGAAGAATTAGAAATATTGATTGGGAGAATTTAAGCAGAATATATATATATATATATATATATATGTATGTGTGTGTGAAGAAATGCGAAGTATAAGAGTTGTATTGATTGAAAAGGGATTTATTAATTGCAAAGATACAGAAGTATTGCATAGATATTAACTTATTTCTAACTACATTGCACCTCAAAACGTGAATGAGAGATTTAAAAGAAAAATGATGGCTGGAATTATTTAAACATTTTCATATCAATAATTTGAATCATTTGAACTTTCGTATAATTATTAAATATATTTTATGTCTGACCCACACAAATGTTCCTGTACAAAGAGTCTTTTCTCTAATGAAAAATTATAAATGATGTAAAGTCTTTAAAAAATCCTGCCAAGATTTATATTCTTATCTGAAATCAACTCCAAAGATAATAAGCGAACTTGTTCTTCGGGAAAATATAAGACTACAGAAATTATTTATTTACACGTTTCATTCCTTTTCTTTTCATTAATAAATAAAAACTATGAAGAAATAATCGTTTTCTTGAATGCATAGATTATGATCTAAAATGAGAAGATGTCGCTTTTTGAAGAAAAATATAAATATTCCATTATATATAGTACATTTAAAGAACATGTGTGTTTATTCGACATTGCAGATAATATTCTAAAAATCTTTTATTTTTGTGAGCCTAAAATCACGCTTGGAAATTAGGAAACTAGAGTAACGACAATACTCATGGTATTTTATTCTATGCAATAGCATAATTTTATAAATATTATAACTTTAGACTATATGAATTGCTATTCTAAAAAAATGGAACTCAAAAATCTTCTAAATTATCGTGATAAAATTTGTTTTTAGATGAACTTACTACATTTGTAAAAAATATTTAAAAAAAAAAAACAGTTTATCCTGATTGTGTATCATTTACCAACTTTTCTTTTCAATACCTTTCCGTTTGAAATGTATCATGCTGAACTTCCACATATGTAAACAATTTCACTGGTTTATTTATGATTTTTCTCAACTTTTCTTGTTCTCTGAATGACTGTTGATATAAAATGAATGAAATATAACCATACTATATATTCAATAAGTTTTGAATACGGCTCTCTGGCATTCAAAATTTAAAAAAATTAATATGTGTTTATTAAAATTTTTTAAATAAAACACATATTTATTCCCAATTTAAATTTTAAATAATTTCATTTTAAATATTGTTCTCAACTTAACAGTACAGCAACGAAATTAAGTACTGACCCCATTTTAAAAAAAAAGACATCTGGCCATCATAATTACAAAATAAAAATGTTCAACGCTGATTTTATATGTTGAATTACTGATCAGCTAAAATTCATCTTTTCTATTAGATGAACAATTCAAATAATTCTGAAGTTGGGAACGTCGCCGAGCTCTTCATTCGAAACTAAAAAAATGAATTCTAAGAAGTGTTCTTGACCTATTTCCTGACCTTGACGTCTACGCACTCCCTTTCTTGAGAGTTTGAGCGACTTCTTTGGTTTGAAAGTGGATTTCCGTTGCAATTTTCTATCGGAAGTTTATGTAGAGGAAGTCCATCATATCACCCACACAAGAAAGCTCTCCTAAAGTTAGTGTTTCCTTTAATACATTTCAGGAGGTTTTTTTTTTTGAAAGGAAAAAAAAATGCATAGTTCGAAAATGGTTGTTTTAATGAAAGGTTATAAAAACCTTGGTTTCGGTTTGTCAAGGTTCGTGCTGTTATTAAAAATTGTTCCGAATGAGATAGACTGTACCATGTAAAGCGATGTCGTCGTTAGTCTCTAAAGTGATCTGCATCTAATTATTTATTTTAATTAGAATAACTTTAATATCAGTAATGACTGACAATCAATTTGTCGATCGTGGTTTTTAATTTAAATAAATCGAAGAAATAATTTTCTTGTATGATTTAGATTACTGGTAACCCCAATATTGTTAGGTTTAAAAAAAAAAAAAAAAAAAAAAAAAAAAACACCGTGTCATAGAATTCGTGCTAAACGGAACAAATAATTAATACAAAAAACATGGTTAAATTCCAAAAGCAAAAATTGAAAAATAGTATGTATTCGTTACAGTTATGTGACATGTTTATAAAACGTAAATTTACATAACATTATATTTTTCGTTATTATTAATCGCCATTAAAATGTTAAAATCTTCCAAAACATATATTTTCAATTCTATCGAGATGGAAGGGATTTTTAAGAGTAACTTTTACACTTCCATCAGAAATCGTTCAGAGCTATAAATTAATTCAGAAAAAAACATATATCTTAATATTATTTTAAAAAGAATTCATTGATAATATATGTCGAAAACTTCTAGTCCACGTAAGTCTGAAGTGAAAGAAAAATGAGGAAAGCGTTTATACAAATCTAATATTCCACGAAGCAAATAAATTTAAATTTCTAATAAATTCTAAACTTTTCTATGCAGATTTAGTTCAGCATATATGTTCGAGTTAAAAAATATTAAATGAGAGAATAATTTTTAATAAGCTCATATTTGTTGTACGCATATTATTTTCCGAGTAGTCAAAATCCAATTTTGTTAGAGCAATTTGAACTCCCTTTTTGGAAAATCATAGAAATTTAAGTTTTCACTTGAAAAAGTTCCAATTTCTACCGGAAAAGAGCATGTAAAAAAAGAGCATGCAAAAATTAATCAGTATAAGTAAAAAATAATCCTGCATTAGAATGCCATATGCAAATTAGTGGAAATACTGTAGTTTAACGTCTTTGCATTGTGGCAGAAAGCAGGCATAAGAGTCTGCAAGTAGAAATTGAGTACTGAAATTTCGAAACGGCTAGGTTTAAATGTTTTAATTATTTGACATCATTTGCGAGTACTCAACATCATTTATTTGAAGAATTACGATTTCGAGCCGTCGGGTATATAGAGACAGGTATATTCGAATGTTAGCCCTCTTGAAATTCCTAAACCGGATAATGCACCTTTAAAAATAGAATGAGTTTGTATAACGAACAGCTGAGAAACACATATAGCTACAAGTGCCACATAGAACTGTTATTTGAAACTTACGCAAGGAAGGCACACCACTACACCAACCCCTCACCCATCTTCGCTTGTAGCAATCACTGCAAGGTTGGCATTCTGATCAACTGTGAGCAGAAGGCTTCATGGGCTGTATGTACGACATCCAGTATTATGTGTACCCCTCACACAACGCCATCAAAATAAAAGATTTGAATGGACATGCAATAATGTCAATTGGAGATCAAGTCAATGGAGGTTTTTGACTTAGCAAAATCTCACGAGTCCAAATTTTGATTGTAAAATGACTGAAGAAAACTGGTGATCCGATGGTAGTCATGAATGCGCTATTATTCTAGTCATATCCATCGAAAAAATAAATTTTTGCGTCCAGTGTATATGTGTGGGCAGATACTTCTTTGGATGTCTTCGCTAACAAGTATATCATCCTAAGATCCACCGTTACTGCTCATTTATATAGACAGCATTCTTGATGCAATTGTTCCTCTTTATGTGGGTGGTGTTGGTAACTCCTACATCCTACAAGACTATAACGCCAAACTACACAGAGTTGGTGGCTAGTTAAACTCATGAGAAAACTATTAGGAGTATGGGTTGGCTAATACGTTCTCCGGACTAGATTCCAATGGAGCATGATTAGGCAGCTCTAGGCAGACGTATTGCCCACAACTCTTCTTTAAACTGCCTTGATCACAGTAACGGGCGTTGCTGGCAACTGATTTCGACTGAGAAAATCGCTTTAGTACTGTATAGTCATTAGAGGTTATCGCACACTATATTGGAGCTTATCATATATTGAACTCAGATGCTATAATTTTTAATATGTTTACATTTTGTGAATTTTTAAGACTTTCTTTTGGTCTTATTTTTTGAAACACTTTATTCAATATTTTTGTTAAAATTTATTTAAATTTTAATGAATAGACTTTTCATAATCACAGTTTTTTTATTTTTAGCTAATTTTTGGAAACCAATGTATTTTACTTTGAAAAGGGGAGGATTTCTTATTTTTAAAGATATCGTTATTTTTAACGATTTTAAATTATTTATCCATCCTTCGCTGCCTATTTAGGATCACTTGAAACTCATAAATCAACCTCCGACATAATTTCAAATAAAAATAAATTCAGAAGGGAAATTTCTGAAGCTCTTCCACTACTTGGGTTTAATAAATCTCTAAAATTAAAAACTTTAAACAACTTAGGTAAGAAATAATGTATACGTCAGCAGGTGCATAAAATTTTGTAATTAAATATAGTACATTTTGGTGTATATTAATTTTAGACATTCATAATAAGTGTTTAACTTGATTTGTTTTAGAATAGTGTTAAAAGTGGGACATTTAAATGAACGAGAAACGCAAATTACTACATCTTAGCTTTTGATTACTTTATTTATTTATTTTTTTTATATCACATCGTAAATGTCTAACCCAACAGTCTTTGTATTAAATTTCACTTTTCACTATCGCTGTATTTATATAGGTATTTCTTACATATAGCATCGAATTTTTATGGATTTCACACAAGATATTTGAGAATGAAACATCCATCTATTCATGAGTAATAAATTCCTAATGCCTTTATACAAAGACTTTAAAATTCTTTTTTTTTAAATTTAATTCTTGTTTATATCTATTTAAACGTTCTCCTGAAATTAATTACTTTATTTCTTTCTAAATCAATTTCTCATTTTGAAATGACTCACTCTATTCCCTCTTTCTTCTAATTGAAAGATCAACGTTTAGCTCGTTGAATTTCTTCTAGTAGTACACGATTGACAGGAAGCTGTCAGCAATGTCAAAATTGGCTTAATTCTCTTGTCAAATAAAACTCTTCCGTTCACGCCTTCTCGAATGATTTTGACCTCGTATTTTCCCATTTCTTGAAAAACCTATTTAGGTTAAATTCATGCACCTTTTTAAAAATTTTAAAATCTTAATCACATATACTTTTATCAGTTACTAATGCTTTACGAGTAATTCATTTCATTATCACTGAATTTTTAAAAATAGCACTCAGAATTAATTATCTTTCTGAATGAAATTTTTATGCATACATGAGCAATTATTTCCTAATAAGGTCTTAGTACCTTAAGGGACATGGAGCCTTAATTCGTTCTCAACTGTTTGAATTTCGAAACCACATTTAAAATTCCTTCCTAAATGAAAATTATAGAAATTAATAAACTTCACAGTTTCGAAGAAAAACAGTTATGACCCTGGAAAGTTGAATGTGCTTTGAAAGTGTGAAATCGAAGATTTCAAGAGTGAAAACGAAGGCAAAGAAAATTTGACCTCATTATACAGACATGCTGTTAATATTTGTTCCTGTTGTTTTAATTATAATTCATTTATCATAAAAGAACAGAAAATCTATGAACTCGTGCAAACAGTTACTTATTGTTTAAGGGATTGAAATGATTTTGCTATTCATTCCATTTTTAGGAAAAACGGTTGTTGAATTATGTATAATGTCAAAAAAGGTTATATTAAGAAATACAAAAGACTTGAATCAAATGATAGAAATAAACTTCATAATTTTTACTTGAAATTCTTAAATTAGAATGTTTAGAAATGCTTACATTTATTTTGACACATCGAGAACAGCATAGAAAATAAACAACAAATTTGTTTCATTTAATAATAAAAAGAAATATTTTGTTGTTTAGTTCAGTTGTTAAATTTAATGTTTATATCAGGTGGTTTGATTGTGATGTATTTATCACAAAGAACTTGACTCATCAGAGAAAAACAGCTATTTCTTGTTTAAGAATTTGAATGGTTTCTTCTGATTTGTCCACTTTCAAAAAGATAAATGTGATGAATAAGTGCATTTATAGCAAATTTCATTAATTACAAAAATGAAATCAACAGACTGTAATACATTTTGTACATTTTTTGTCGGGAACAAGATCATATTTTTTAATGGAGATGACTTTGTATGGATGTTGCAGAAACAAAAATCACTTCTGTTGGCATTTTTTGAACACCCTGAGCATATCTAATTACTTACGTCAAGATGGATTAGAAACTTTATTTTTTTTTGTAGTTGGTTGGTTGATGTTTTATAGCACAAGGGCCAGGTTTGGTCATGTTGAGCCATGTTTTTTTTTTTGTAAGAATTCTTTCATAAAAAAAAAAGTAGAATGTTTATTGATATTTTTATAATTACTACAAACTTCAAGGCAGCAAAATTTTTTCTGAAGGAATTGACTTGGGATATTTTGGGAAATAGATATTAAATTACGTGGGCCTGAGAAATCTAAAAGATGTTTTTATCACATTGATTTTCAGACAATGGGCGTGTCCTCCAAGAAGGGCTAAAAGTGATTGAAATGGGAAAGTCACTATTTCCGTCATATAAATATCAAACGCCCTAAATATATTAGAAATCCTAGAAAAGCTAAAACCCTGGACAGCTTATTTGATGAACACAGACTTGAACTGTCATGAACTAAAAAGTTGTGAATAATTATTCTGTACATTAAAAAAAGCATTGATCAAAAAATTTTATCATTTTTTTAAACGAGTAACATATGTGGACAGCTAAAAACAACGAGTAATAGGAACAAAGATTTTCTACTGTTTTTTAAAAATTTATCTATGGAATTGTTGTTATTGAAGTTTCGAATACAGGCTGTTAAGAATTTCATTATTTTCGAATCAAGAATTCTGGCTCTTTCTATAACAGCGTACTTTTGCTATAGTAGTTTTCCTGCCTTGGAAACTAAGAAGTTCAAATACAGTATAAATTATTTATACAAGCGTTGAATATATATTTCTAGCATTATATTTTAATTAAAAAAAAAATGCTCTTAAAAGCGGGATCATCCATCGCACTGTTCCTCATTTAAATATTTGATTTTTCTACAGGGAGATATCAAATAATTACTCGTTAAATATCGTTTAATTTCAATGCATTTATTGTTTGAATGTAGCTGGTAGAAAACGCGGTTCTAAATTGAAGAAGCTCCGTTCATGACAAGAATCGTGCTTTCCTTGAAGTGTGACAAGCGAATCTCATCTGAAAGTTTCTGTGTTTATAGCCGCGTCTATATTTGAATCCGAGAATTACGAGCTCCGCTCACGAACATTCTCTAAAGTGGTTTTTTTAGCTTTGGAAGGAAAACTCAACGAATGTGTAAACATTTGCTAGCTTTTCAGGAAAAAAAATGTCCGCTCCAGCTGTTATCGGTTTTTAGTTACGCATCAACATTTGGTACTTTTTAAAAAGCAAATTTTAATAATACCAACATATTTTCAATTAAATTAATGTGTTTAAGTCAATATTGGAAATATATTCCCGATTTAAATTCAAAAAGAATTTAAGATCCTATTTAAGAATTGCTTGGAATTTTTATTTCTAAACAAATTAGTGAAGATATTTCTGAGAATTTAGTTTTAAAGTTAATAAATTTTAAAAAAAAGTTCACAAAAGCAAATTTATCTATTCTACCGAATTTTGACCTTTACTTTTATATATTTTTGGTGAAATTTAATTAAAAAACGTTTTAAAAATTTGCTTTTAAAAAATACCAGAAGTGAAACAAATTAATTGTTTTTACTTATAATTATTAGCATTGAACAACTCGCGCAACTTTCAGGAGAAGCCTTCCTTAAAAATTCAAGTATTTTGAAACATATTTAAAATAAATTAAAAACCATACTCGTGATTAAACATAGACAAAAAAATACAGTATTTTAATATTTAGTGCCATTGTTTTTGAGCTTATTTTGGTTATGTTAAATACTACATTGCAACACTTAGAATCACATTTAAGTCGTTCCCTTGAACACTTATACTATTCTATATATTTCATATTATCCCTTCATACATAACAGTATTTTAGTCTTCCGATGACATATATATTCTAACGTTGGAATATTTACAAAATATTTTTTTACGCATAGTAAAGATACTACTTTTAGAACTAGATTTTTACGCATAGTAAGATATTCGTTTTAAAGGTCAAGGGATCTTTGAGTAAAATGTTCACCAACAGCTCATTAAAAAATATTTGTTGGAACAATTTTTAAAAAAACTAAACGTGCACATAATTGTCAGCATCCTTGAAAAGGTTAAAGGCTATTCGAAAAATTATTCTTCAATTTTGAAGGTGAAGGCAAGCAAATGATTTCTGAATATTTAAGAGGCAATTTTCCTTTCCATCTTTCCTTGATCAAGACAAGGAAACTTGTTGAAGGAATTTTGAAGGTAATGTCCTCATTGAGGTTTTCTACAATGCAATATTGGTTAGAAATAGAAAATATCATGATATAACGCCATGTAACATTAGTATAGTATAGAATATTTATAATTACCGAGAAATAAAGAAATAAAAAAATATTCTAAAATTTTAGAAACTTAAGATAGGAATGATTTTTTTTATATATTCTATTAAGCTGAAACTGCAGAAATGAAAATAATATCATTCAAAAAATTTCAGATTGAAAAAGAATTCTTTTTCAAACAGATATTTGCGCATTATAATTCAATAAAAATTGTAACAATAATAAAGCATTAACGAAAAATTTAAGGTCATAAAAAATTTAGTTATTTTTATACCCATTTTTCATCAGATAAATAGAAGTTCTGGAAATTATTAAATCATACTTTGCTGAAATATGTGTATAATATTTCTGTTATAATATATGTTTAATATTCTTGATGTGTATACTATTCTGACGTACAAAACCTCTCTTTATATTAAATTCATTGTCGTAATGCTGTACATTATTTTATGAATTTTTTACGTTGATTCTATGTTAGATAAAATGAAAAATATAAACAGTCAATGAATTTAAAAGTAAAATCCTTAGTTTCAAGGAATGTAAAATGTTGTCTAGTAATATTTCTTTTAAAATTTATATTATTTGCAGAGTAGCACAATATTAAAAATTTTAAATTAAAATTATTATTGTTAAATTTTTATTATTTGCATAAAAGCAGAATGTAACAAGTTCAAAAACTGTTCTGAAAAATTTATTCAAATTGAGCTGAATTAAGAAATACCTTTTCTAACAAAACAACCACGGCTAAATTAAATGAATGTGATATATATCACACATTCACTTCCTCATCATTATCCTCATCCTCATATCTATCTTCACATTCACCTAAACAAAAAGAAAATAAAAATGTATACTATATATATATATATATAAATGGAAAATTTTAATAATACAAGTTATCTTTCTTCATCATTTACCAGTCTTTTTTTCCAATGTTTTATTCTTTGTTATATTCAGAAAAAATGTTCTAAGTGTTTTATAAGCTAGAGATTCGTTCAATTGTAGAAGCTTAAACTTTGTTCTATCACTTCGGCAATAAATTGAATTTTTTGTCAGCAGTTTTTGATGTATGTTTTCTAATTTAAAGTATAAGCGTTATTTCTCTATTTTAAAAAGGAAATATTTATCAAATAATTTTAAAACAAATTAGAATTGTCAAAATTATGTGCCAAAAATGTTGAGCTGACACTTTAATCCATTACTTCACAAAACGCAATTGAAACAATTAATTATTTTATAATGAAGCGAATATGAAGACTGTTTTAGGAAAATTAAAAAAAATTAAAAATTAAAAGCTTTACGAAAAAATTAAAAGCTTTACGAAAATTGATTTCTCTGCGAAGTTTAATTTTCTCGAAAAATCTGGAAGGATTTGCACCAAAAAAGATGATATACCTGAATTTTATTGCATTTATAGTATTTAAAAAAATTTTTGAATGAATACTTTACTTAAATTTTAAAAATAACGTATGATTAGTGGATGCCTATGTTTTTGAACATTTTGTTGAGAAAATCTTCATTAACACAGTAATTTTATGAACTAGTTAATTAAATATTTTTTTATTTTGTTTTTAGTTTGTTCTTTTATCATTCTTTGAGACATAGGCCCAACCAACAGCCTTACAAATATATTTCTAATTTCAATCACATGCTATTATTTCACTTTTGTATTAACTTTTATAATATTAATTACATCTCAACTGTAATTTTGAAACAGGAGAATTTACATGACAAGTTCCTATATAATACTTTTTTTCCAAATGATAATTTTCATTTTGTCATACAAACTGCTATAAATTCTTCTATTGCTTTTTTTTAAGAAAGTTCTTAATATCGTTTTTGTAAGTCAAACTACTTTCTGTACTTACAATGTATTTTCAATATTCTATTATTTCTTGCCTATTAAATATATTTTGTAAAGTGCATACGCTTTGTGTTTGTGAAACCCTATAATTTTACGTACCAACGATGTCCTTCATCCTACGATCAAGTAGAGAACTTCTGAACTACATTTCACAAATAATCCCCATGTCATTGTAGAATACAAATATCAATCCCCTCTTCAAAACATATCACTTCATACAACAAAGTTTAAATTGTAAACGATCATAACTACTGGAAATGGTATATTTAAAAAAATAACCAAGCAAGTTATAGAAAGAAAACAAATTCCACTAAACACCACAAAATTATATAACATTATCTTGTGGAAAAAATACTTTTCCTCTACTGCAACATGCATATAATAGTTTTCAGTGGTGAGTTAACATAAAAGAGTTAATCATTTCATTAAAAAATAATAAATGAAAGTGAACAATGTTTCAGTGAGAGGGATGTAAACGCTGTAGGGCTTCCTTGTATTTGTTGTTGTTCAAATTGACCTGAATTCCTTGCGGAGACCTTGATCATAAGGTCATATATTTCAACGTCCTAGACGCAGTCCCCACCCAATTTCGATTTCATCTGGAAACTGGTATATAGGTAACATTCTTTTAAAGTTTTATCTTTCAAAACAAGATCGAAAACAAGACAAAGGAGTAACACATTTAGTTCGTCTCGGATCCTTTCATGAGGAACGCTTAAGTTTTAGACTTCCTTTTCAGGTATGGCTTACGAATATTTTGTGTTTTAGAATTTTAATAGAATTTTGTAGTATATAGTCAGGATTTTGTTGCCATTATGAAAATATTGTTAAGAAATTTAAAATAATTTAATGAATTTTTTACAGTGTAATTCTAAAGGAACCTTAGAATTTAAGAGATTAAAATACATGGCTATTTAAACTAATCCCTTCCTTTCAATTAATTTTTTCAGTGTGAAACTTGACGAAAGCTTTAAAGGAAAAATTATTTTCATTAGGAAATATATGCAATTTCAAATATATATATATATATATATTTCGCTTATCAGATGCTTTATGAAAAAAGAAATTTAGGAATTTTGTGAAGAATCTAGAATGAGAACTTCGTAAAAAGGCCTTAATTTTTTTATGAATGAACCTGTGAAGGATTCGTAGAATTTCAAGAGCATTCTTGGGAATCTCTCAATAAAAATAATTACAAATACAGGTGGATTTTCTTAGTATGATTTTCACATGATTCTGTTTTCTTAAAATTTTATAATATATCTGTGTATAAGAGAAATTTTTAAGTTCAAAAGAGTTTTCCAATAATACGTGACAATATTTTTGTTATTTTAAATTACTAATTATTAAGGTAGGGCATAAAATGGAGTTATGAATTGCATACGGAAAAAAGATTCTTAAACAATATTGATTATGTAAATGCGTGTATTATTTGAAAGAACTTGGTAGCATACTTTTCATTCGAATAAGAAAGTCATTTAAAAGGTGGAAGTTTTAAAATGCACCAGATTATAGCCACTCTATCTATAAATAATATATTTGTGTTTTTAATTAAAGTTATAAAATTTTTATATGTTCTCATGAGGGAAAAATTAAATGCATAAACAAAAAAGATTTCTTCCAAATATTCCTTATTTTTTAAAAATGCATAATTTCTAATAATTTTTTTAGTTTATCATTGGACAGTAATGGAAAACACTCATAACATTAGAATTTTCATTTAAAATATGTATAACTTAATACAGAATTTAAAATATATATAATTAACTGGGTATGTAGATGTTTTTTACGGCACAAGAGCCAGATTAAACCATGATGTACCAAATGTGATACATCGGAGGTACATAATGATAAAATTAATAATCCTTATAAACTGTCAAAGATCCGATTTGTTTGTAAAATATTTTTGAATCATGTTACAAGTAAATAACAAAATGAAAATTAAACAAATTAAGTTATACAATCATTCTAAAATCATTTCTTCAATGTTATATTCAATAATGGTATCTGTTAAGGAACTGTTTGTTTTACTGACGGACGAATGACAAGAATCTTTTCGGAAAAAAAAAATAATACTCGATATTTAATTGATTCCACTATTCGCTTAGGTTTCTTTGTTGGTTAAGATTCAGCAGCTCTTTTGCATTTGCTTGTTGTAATAGTAAAATAGATGAGTGTTTGCTCTTTCCCGGAGCCATATTAGATACACTACTATTAGGAATTGTTTTAGAGCTCGATGATATATGAGTTTTTTCACAGACATGGGACATTTATTTCCGGGCAAAAGAGTATCTGTTAAAAAGTTTTAAGTTTATTTTTACTTTGTCGGTATAAATTGTGTTAGGTTTCTAAGATATTGAACTTTTAGTATCTAGATAAAACACATTTTGTGTTACATTAAGGTTTTGAATGTGTTTTTCTTATAACCGCTGTTGGCATTATTATGATAGAGTTGAATGTTATTGCTATCAACACATTTGGTCTTGGAATTGAATCTGATGGTTAACACAATTAGAATAGCACAATTAGAATAGGTCTAGTGTCTATAGTTTTGAAATTTGAAAGATCTCAAAGAGTTCGTTTCACACAACAGAACAGGATAATCAGTATCCTGATTTAATTGATTTAGGGGACAAAAGTACTTAAAAATAAATTAAATTCTTTGAGGGAATAAATTCCCTGGTTTTTGATCGTAATACTTTTTACAGACTAAAGACTTTAATCACATAACTCTTTTGTTATTTCTTTTAGAGTTTTAGCCTGATTCTAAAATTACGTCATGGCAAAAATTTAATAATATATGAAGGACAAAAAACTTTTGATAAGAAATACTTTTATTGAAAGACGATGAGAATTTAGATATACCCAGATCTAAGTCTTCGAAGATCACTTCCAATGGTCTGTAAGCTCTTTTGGATTTTAAATTCTGATATTTTAACATTTTCATCATTTGGTGTATACAGTATCACAAACCTCCCTAATTTAGATACCTAACCTCAAAAGTAACTAATTAAGAAATTAAAAAAAGAAAGCCTTAAATGATAATTTCGTTTTACTCCGTTGCTACAGATTTGTTGACTTTTGACAAATTTGACAAATGAATTCGGTGACGTTTTCATCTTAATAACTAAAAAGAAACGGTAAAACTTGATTTTAGATTCTATCTAATAGACTCCATTTAATTTATTTTTTTTTTATTAAGTAAATGGATAGCAATGTTATCCCTTGATTATAATATCGGCATATTTATTTCCTCAAAATATTCAAGTTTGCCCTTTATAATTATGAATTGGAAATAAAATAGTTATTATAAATTTGATACACGGAACAAATATAAAGTATGTTTTAAGGTAATTTTTAACTGAAAATAATAGAACGATATTGACATAATGTTTATCAATTGAAAGTAATAATCAACATTGGTTGATCTAAAGTACTTTGCGTTATTTAATAACTGTTTTTTAATATCCGTGTCAAATACACTGAAAATAGCAAATATTCTCAAATAAAACAAAAATTGCAAGCAATATAGGTTTTCATTTTTTAATTATAAATCTGCTTCCTCTTATTTTACTTTAAACTTACATATCATTTCAATTATAAGCAATAAGCTATATCACACCTAAACGGATTTCCTGAAAATAATTAATGCAGATTTAGTTTGGTAGTTTCAAGTGCACTCTCATGACAGCAAAATTAATTGCATAGCGGGTTTTAGCACAATGTTTTTAACAATCTACAGAACAAGTTAATAATATATTGAACAACAACAACATAATAAATAATTCATTCACTAAATCTCGCTGCCAATGAAGAATTTTTAAAGCACCAACTTAATTTATTGGAAAAGTTCACGCTTATGAAAAATAAAAAAAAACTAAATTTCTAAAATAGAAAAATTATTATTGAAAATATTGATTTTTTATTTTATTGAGTTTCTTATCATTTATATTTATATCATTTTTTAAATAAATATTGTAATGTATATTTTTAGCTTCAGCCGCACGAACTCTTCCTCTACTTATGAAAGAAACAATTTTTGATTTTACTCTCTTACTTTTTCAAAACTAAAAATACTTCTTAGTACTTTAAAAAAATGCTTGAAGTATTTTAATGTAATTTAATTTTAAGTATTTTAATAGTACTTAAAACTAAATTATATATCTTATTTAAAACTAAAAGTATTGTGAAACAAAGTTATGAAGTAATAGTTAATCAGTTTCTAATAGTCCTAGATTAGAGAAATCTATGCCTAATTTCCAGACATTAGTTTAACATTTTAAATAAAACCTTTTTAACAAATTTAAATTTATTGCTTTCTAGCTTCAAAGTAAATTAGTTTGCCACAGTAAGGCATTCATGAGAAGGTTGACTTCAACAGAAAACGCGGCCTGATGGCCAATTGGCTAGAGCTCTGGTCCCGGTCTAATTAGCCTAAAGTGTGCATAAAATGACCGTAGAGCGACAAACCAAATCGAACCAAATCGACGAAACACTGACATATATGTATACATTAGTTTTTTGACTAAAAGTATTCAAATTAAAAAAATTAAATTAGAGAACTCCAATTTTATTAGAGAATTCCAAAATTACTAGTACTGCTTATTACAAAATCAGAACATTGCTTTGTAAATATTTTAACGTTAGGTTGTATAAGTGACTATCCTAAAAAAATGGAATTTCGAAATTCTTCAAGATGCCATAACAAAAAATGTGTAAGACGAATTTACTACATTACAATATGACCTTAATGAATGAAACCTTTTCACTGGTAATTGCCATGGAAATTCAGAGGCTGAATATGCGGTCATTATTTTTTTTTTTCTTATATTTATTGTTTTTCGCATTTTTTCTGGCTAGCTGAAATGCTGTTGATACAAAATGCAATCAAACGCAAAATTAAAACGTTTTTTTCTTCCCTTTAAAAAATTTGTCCCTGAAGATGTTAAAGAAAAAGATGATTAATGACGTGTTTTCCTGATGTGTATAATTGGATATTTGAATGATGCTTAACAAGAAGAAAGTTAAATGAGCTCAGTGAAAAGGAGAGTTCATTGGGCGAAATAATATCCATTACGTTACACATGTCAGAAAAGTAAAATAATTCATACATTTAACAGTTCCCTGAAAATAATTATTATTTGAAAAAATATAAACCTTTTTATTATTAAATTCATTTTACATTACGCTATTTCTACAACATTCTGTGTCAGTATAGCTTGGAAATACGAAAATTTAAAATAACATTCAGAATGCTTAGCAAAAATAATTAAGATATACTTATATGTATTTGTATATATGTAGAAATTTTGTACTATATGTAAAATATTTTACTGATAACTCATAAGAATCTAAAAGAAAATTAAAATACTTGATTGTATGCATTTCTTTATTACAATGATCATATTATTATTTTTTTGTATTACTTTAGATTTACTACTTTCAAATCTATTTTCGAATGCAGTTTTTATAGCTGTTTAAACAAGCTGTTGAATAATACGTATTTTTAATTTTAATCTGTATTAAATATTATACTTTATACCAAATTTTATGATTAACAAAATAACAGCAACAACAAAAAAATTGTATTATGTTTTATTGTATTTCAGATGTGTTAGTAAAGCAATCACGAAACAATGTTCTTACTGTACTTTATGAAATGCGAACTCATACTAGATCCAGTTTGTACGCTATGTCACTAAGGTTATCTTTTAAAAATAACTAAAAAATTGTTTAATTCTTTAGCATTTAAAAAAATATTTGTAGAAATGTAATAATATCCGGAATTAAAATTTTTAAAGTAAAAATACTATATAAAAATACTTCTCTGCAACGTGATTAAAATTTAAAATTAAGTTAATCGTAAGAAGTATTTGCATATTTAGTATGGAATCAATATAAGTACATTTTTAAAAAAGAGATAAAAACTTATTTATCTGATTTTTTGAAGAAAGCTTTCAAGTTGATTCTTTATTTTTTTAATTGAATAAAGTGATCAAATATGATTTTGCATTTTTATTTCAAGTTGTATTAAATATGGATTTGTTTCGCAAATAAATGGCTTTGGTTGTGCTAGTATAGAATAGCAGAACAAATAAATAAAGTTTAAAGTTTACAAAAGCCCTTTTTGTATTGCTTTGTCCACATGTTTTTAAAACTGTCTTGATGAAAACACAAATCTCTTATTAACAAATATCATGCATCTATTAAATAGATTTATAAATTTTTTTTTAAAAAATATCATTAATTCTATTTCATGTTAAGGTGCCTTTTTATTAGTTCTTTGTCGTTAGTTAGTGACAATATGGGTAACAGGAAATTTATTGCGTAGGCAGGTACTCATTTTTCATGCTACAAGTCAGACTTAAAACATAAACAAGTTTATCACGCCTGCTGTAGAAAATTGTCCAAGTGAAATTTTTCAATGACGCAAGGTCTTAAAGCACAATAAATTTATCGGGTAAATCACCACCTTATTTCAGTTTATGTTTGGGATAAAGTCGTCAAATAACGTTTCTAACAACCTGAGAACTCGTTCTTGATTTTTTCATGAGTTACAAATTTTGGAATCAAGCCAATTTTACTTTCAATTCAATAGTAGCTTGTTTTTTTAATTACAAGGTCAAATTTTTTTTTATGCTTGATTAGTCAGCGTTAACTGAGTTACGCATGCATCAACCATATTGAACAGTGAAAATGAAATTTTGTGGGAAATTTTAATACACGTGCGGTATCCAAGGCCGTCTTAATTGGAGCATCAGGCAATGTTATTTGAAAAGATTTAAATATATTTTCCGAGTTAAAATTAATTATTTCATTATCTGTTTTTTTCTCAAGGAATAAATATAAAAATTCGATACTCTCTGCTTTAAATAATATTTTCAATGCTAAATTTTTTTTTTAAATTTTCCATGAATGAAAAATAAAGAAAGCTAACGAATTGCGTTTATTTTACTAGTCACCACCTTTCATTTTATACTTTGAATAGAGACGTTTCTAATATCGTGAGAACTAGTTTTTGATTTTTCATGAATAATAAAATGTGTAATTGTTATTATTTTAACTCGAAATTTGGAATTTATTATACATTCTGCGAAAAATAAAACACACTATTACTGGAATGATTATTTTTAGAAGTGGAATTATTTTTTAATTTAATGCAGTGTATAATGTATCGCAATATATTAATTATTTAAAACTACATAATTATTTTTTAAATTTCACCTGATAAAATAATTACAATTTAATATTACATGAAATTAATTTATAGCGGGACCCATAAATTGAAAGAGTCCTAAGCGAATGCCCAAGAAAGTAAGACGTCATTGGAAAAAAAAATTTTCTTGTTGATATTCACATTATTATAAAGAATTTTTAGTAGTATTTGAAGGAATAATTAATCTATTTTTTTGGAATAGTGGAATACTACCAGTCCAATGTTACAATATTTACAAAACAATATTCTTGCATATAATTAAATATAACCAATACTGACAAACAATTATTAGCTTTCATTGTTAAAGTATTTTGTAGTAAATAAATCTCCAGCGAATAGTTTGTTTCAGTAAGAATAACAGGAATTTCTAAGCATTTTTATATGTCTGCGTTTCTGAGGAAGTTCATATGAATCTAAAATTTTCAAGCGATGTGCATGAAAAATGTATACAAAATTAGATTAAATAGGTGTGTATAAAATTATCAGTGTTTTTTTTTTTTTTTTTTATTATCAGCAATAGTTTTATATACATTAGGGATTTTTTAGAAAATTCTTTCAACAATCTCTCATTTCCATAAGATCCTATTAATAAATACAGAGTCTAATTGATGGGTTGTTGTAAACCCATAACTTTTTTGAATTCAAGGATTTTAATTATAGTTTTAAATACGTTTTAATAAAATTGAGAATAATTATAACAAAAAAATTGCTGGAATTTATTGGCTGGTTATTACTATTTCCATATGGTAATAACACAATTTACTGTGTTTATAAAAATATTAATATTTTTAACATCATACATTAAAGTGACCTTTTTTTTTCTTTTTAATTTTGCTTTCATACTTACAGAGTATCAGTTTGTGATTGATACATCTCAAAAATTTTAATTAACAGCGTCAAGTGGATTTTTATATAATTACTCATTTATGAATATTTTTTCTAAGAAATACAAAGAATTCAAGGATTATATTTATTTGCTCCAATATTAAAGTAGATATTATTAAATGTTTTGTTAAACATTATTTCGTATCATCTTCAAAAGTTAAAATAATTTTTGTTTTTCCTTCACAGGAATTTTCAAGAATGCTTGTGCTATCCACTTTGTTGATTCGTAAGTTTTATTTTATTTGAAATTACTTTTAGATCATTTTACTATAAGAAATAAAGCTGAAACCACTTTATTACATGCAAGACTATTTCACTTAAACTTCCGCTGTTTAATCGTTTATAGATAAAAAAAATTTTGATGGAAGAAAATGCAAATTGTGTGAGCATGGTTCAGGGAATGATTCTACTTAATTAGAACTGTTAAGTGATTATTTGCCTGAATTCTCTCAAATTTTACTCAAATATAAGTTAGTTTCCTTAAGAAATCCCCTAGAAATACTATCCATCATTACTCATGTAACTAGTAATAAATAAACACGCAATAAATATAAGTATTAGGAGCATACTGAAGTAAGAATTTATGGAATAATAAAAGTTAACATTCATTTTCAATAAAACCCTTCTATTTTTATTAACATAACACACAATTTGTAAACTATTCAGAAATACAAAATTCACACTGTTTGAAGCTTATATCTAACTTTTTTCTGGTTACACATGTTTCACCAGTCTGTCTTCAGCACAATGTGCAAATACGCAAGTAAAAGCTACATTAATGTATGTCCTATTTGATACTATTTCTTTTCCTATATTCCTCTTCAAATCGACAGATAATTAAGTCTTTTCCTGATGATTCAAGTGCTTTATATGTACTGACAAGTAAAAATCGCAATGGTTTAGATTAGAAAGCCGACATGGTATAGCATTAGATACAAATCGCCAATGAATGACTTCGTTTTCTGTTTTCACCTAAATATGACTGGCAGACTCTTTAACTAAATGATCAATGTTAGAAGAAGCACATTTAATACTATATTTAAATCCAACTGTATATTAATATAGCCAATCACGGTTATGTAATAAGATTTAGTCTTAATATTATTCATATCGATTTCGGTGTAAATACAGTAAACAGAGTTGGTTGACCAGAGAAAGTTTATTATAACATATTATTTTATGTACTAATATCACCTTTGAAAAGTTCATTTGTTTCTGTTATCAATGTAAAAATTTCAACCAGAATAATATCAATCCAAACTTTATTTGCAGTTAAATTCAGCTGAGATAAAAAAAAAAAGTCAATCATATGACCAATAAGCATAAAATACATTAATCAAAACTTACTTCTGTCCTAAGTGTTATTTAAATAGAACTTAATTCTGCTAATGAATTTTAAATGTTCATTTTAGTATGTCCTCTGGTTTCTCTTGGACGTTGCCAGTTCTATAACAATTACGACGAAACCGACCCAAAAGAGTACCAAACAGGATGGGAAGAGCCAGTAAATCGAAATCCTTCTGGTGAAGTAGAAAGAATACGATATGTCCCAGAACAAAATCAGGTACCACAACGTTCAGGTCAAAGAACTGCTGCCGCAACATCTTTTGATTATAACCAAGACGTTCAACCTCAACGACGTAGAATAAGAAAGTACCGAAAAATACTAAGAGAAGGCGAGTACATACAACCACCTCAACCTCCAGTAACATATTCTCCATCAGTATTCGAAAATATCAGGCTAGGAGAAGCACCAAATGGAGTCTACATACCCCAAGATTCTTTTCTTAATGTATTAAAAACCCCAAATTATAACAGGGATCCACCATCTAATCATTACCAAGTCCCTCAAAGTGCTTCCCCGTATGTAGGAAACTATGGCACAAGTTGGCAAAACAGCGAGCCAGAATATAAGTTTTTTGGACAGCCTTCATCAAGTCCAGCTTTACCACAACAAAATGTGGCGTCGACAATAGTTCAGCCAAATGTTATGTATTCTCCAATAAATTCACAATATAATAATGCACCTAGCGAAAGGATTTCCACTCGGACATTAAATAAGCAACGTAATCAGCGACGACCTGGTCGAATGGAACCAGTAGTTGACATTGATGTCTTGCGAACACCTCCTGACATCATGGTAGATGTCCAATCTCCTCCCCAGGTAAGATTAATATTATATATATATATATATCGATTCATTTGAATTATAATAGTATTCTAACTTAGATATTAAGCGATTACCGTGATTTATATATTTCTCATTTATCCGAAAGGCAAAATAGAACGAGAGATACACATAAAATGGAAATAAAATACATTAAAATTTTAGCTTTCATTTTTAAAGGAGGGGGGAATAAAAATTAAAAAACTATTCTGTTTGAAAAAATTAGATGCATTGATATATAGAAAATAGTATTCGGATGTCACAATATAGAATAAAAGATAAACACAATAATGAAACAAACTTTATTAAAAATAAATATCCACGGTACAGTTAAGCTATGGAGACACTTCTAGTAAAAGGCAGTGCATTTAACTTATGTTTTATTACATTAATTCATATTTCAAGTTCACGTGCGTATACCAAGAATCAGAATAAGGCATGCAAAAGTTTATACCTCAAAAAGTTTTATCTGGAGTAGTTCGTAATCCAGAATACGACTATTCTTAGTAAATTTACTTTATGTGTTTTTCAATTTTAACAAATTATGTTTTTATATAAGTAAACTAATAGAAACAATATATTCAAGAATATACATAATTTACTTTTTTAAATGAATTATATTCTTATTGTGTTGTTACTTTCCAATGGCAATTATTTTGACTCAAGGTCATTTACCACTACAACTGAAGTTATGCAGCAGTTCAGCGTTACCTAGGATGTCCCTCGAGCGACCTACTTCATTCTACCCAAATTTTGCCATCATAATTTGAAACGAATACCCCAAGGATGGCATCTAGGGAGTTCGCACTCTCCTTCCCTTCTCTTCGAGCCCAAAGGGAAGAACTTTATGATAAATGGATTTGTCGTTCCTATCACTGGAATATATCAAGAAGCTTTCAGTTCGGCATCATTTGTCGAGTTTCGAACTAAGCTCTTTTAGTTTGGAAGCTCAACGCGTTTTTGTGTTGTGAAGTGGTAATATTTCTATGTTTGATGGATTTTCTGTGGTTTAATTCACTAGGTACTGCAAATGACCGAACCAAGAAGCGTAACGAAAAGTCCACGAAGGAGAACAAGAGTTCGTAATTATGTGGAACCAACGTACCAACCACCGAAGGTATATGGGCCATCAGCATTTCAAAATATAGGTCTAGGTGAAGCTCCAGCAGGAGTACATATTCCTGAAGATTCTTTGCTAAACATTCTAAGAGATCCATCCAGACCCCAATCAAATCCAAGATATGCTTCTACAGATTTGCAACCGTCATCTAGTGGAGCAGACATAGCAGCAAAAAACAGCTACCAATCAGTAATTCCTGAACAGCCAGTGAATACCAGACGTCAATCGAGACAGAGAGCGCGATCTTCAAGGATTTCATATTCGTCTGATAGTAATGACCAAGAATCTGTACGTATAGCTCCTGCATCTAGTCAAAATCAACGTAGGAGACAGGCTACTAACAAAAATTCTGCCACAAATCGCAGACAGAGAATGAATCCTACATAAACAAGACCACTATCTGTTAACCGACAACCAAGCGCTCAGAAGTGAGCTAAATATTTATTTGAAATATTAATATCTCAAGAAATGCTATGCAGAATTATGTCAGATGCTTGGTGAAATAAAAACAATTGTTTTATTATTTCGAAGTTTCAATGAGAAGTTGTTATATTCAACATCATCTTTTTATATGAATGAATAAAGTATTTTAGTCGATCATAATGAGGCTTTTATTGTGAATATAATTAGTGTATATCTAATATAGAATAAACAATTGTGAAGTACATAATGTTTTAAAAACTGTGCTAAAATGTTATTATTAGTTGGTGGTGACAAGTAATTTATTTTAATCTATAATATAAAAACAGATGTATGTGTTCCAGTGGAATTTTAAATCTATAACACTTAAAAAACCAATTTTTTTTTCCAAGAATTTTTTTTCTTCTTTTTTTTGTCTGGCGCATAATGAAAAAACTTACAAAGTTTGTTTTCTAATTAAATTAAAATCACACTCTTACTAGGTAAAATTGCGATTTTAAAAATTATTCAGCTATGTCTGTTTTGTTAATTTAAATTTACCTAACAACAAGTAATAAAAACAAAATTTTTTAAGTCAATTCCTACTTTTTTTTCATTATATTGCTGCAAGTCTTTTATAAATAATTTCCATTCATTTTTTTAAGTTTATCTGGCGCCATCTATTGGTAGATATATGCAATTTAAATCTAAAAAAACTAAAATTAATTAATTAACTTTTATTACTGAATTAATATTTGAAAAAACTGCATTAACATCCAGTGTCATCCACTACAAGTTCAAAAAAAATGTATTTGAACTTGAGTGGATGAATAAAAAGTATTTTATTAATGATTGAAAATTTGAACAAGATATATATAGGGAACGAATGAAAGCAGACGATCTTTTAACTAATGCAACATTCGATTGCAATAAGGAGTTTTTTTTTTAGTAGTATAATTTTAGATACATTTTAATGACATTTTTAAAAGAAATAATTTACATATTTAATGGGAGATGTTGAGTCATCTCACACGAGGTCTGGGATCACTATCTGGACAAAACCGACATCCTTTGTTCTCTCGCTATAGTGGCAGTTCAGATGAAAAGCGCCTGTTTGGTAAAGCGAACGTGACAGATTGAAGAGCTGTGTCCAGTTTGAACATCACAGCTGGCAGAGAAATTTGTTACATTAATCATTTACTTGCAACGAATAATTCGTGTTGCTTTTGTAAATATTCTACAAATTTAACTGGTAATACGATATTTAATTAAATAATAAAAATTCTGACGTATTTATAGCAACACATTAAAATTTTATAATAAAGCTACATATTGTTATCATATTTTTAGAAAGTGCATAAAAATATCAATGTTTTCTAAGAATGTATTTTATAACAATATCGTTTCATATAATTTATACTAGTTTCAGTGCTTAATTACTTAATAAAAAATCAATGTACCTTTTTTATGGTTTTTATATTCAAATGTAACGAAATAAAATATATATTAAAATAAATTAATGAAAGAATAAATGAAACTATTACAAAATTGAAAAACTATAGATGGATTAAGATATTAAATGGATAATCTCAAGTTTTTTTTATGAATCCTTTATTGCAAACAATAATAAAGTAATACTTAATGAATATAAGGAAAAAAAAAAAAATTTTTTTTTCTTCTTCAGAAATATTGAAATCCTGAACTATATTTTTTATATACTAAACAAGACGCTTTATAATTCGTATGTATAATAAAATATGGTTATCGCTTAGACAGTGGTGACATGATATACATCGCGCAATATGTCGAGAGGATGATAATTTCAACGGAATGCTAGAGCTGGTGCGAGAGTTTATGGCGAATGCTTCCTATGGATCAAGGTCGATAACATCAAACAACAGCTGCTACACAATGTCGCATCATGGCCCAAGTGAAAGCGATCGGACATTCGAGTATACGGGAAGACGTGCTGGGCATTGCAAATTCAGACTCAAGCACAGCGAGAAAAGAATCTGTAACAGTGTATCATCCTTTCTGGTGGCACAGTTTCACTGCCCCAGAATGTCGCCAGTGGGGAATATTTTGAGCACCCGTAGATTCCACCACTTTATTTATTGTTTCCGCTAGATAATTTTCTGCAACTTATCATGTTTATAAATTTATGCGTATTCTTTAATTTACGAATGTATGTCTTAACACCGTGAATATTTCTTATTTTCAGGATATCGATTCTACATAATTTGATGTCTATCTTGCTTCATTTTTTTCAAACTTCCTCGTTTCTCCACGAAATAATTACTACCACCACGTTTAAATACTGTCCAGAGGCGCAATCATCTGTCATGTCCACTTACTATAAATTCACCCATTGCTTCTGGCCACTTTCGTCCTTAAAGGGGAGTTTTACCTTAATTTCAATCTCGAATTGTTTTAATTCATTTTATAACAGACCCCTCAATAAAGACCGATAAATTCTCTAACTTTGGCATTCAATATCTTGATCAATTTTTGACACACAATTTATTTTATTATTATTATTTAATTTATTTTTTATATTATTATAGTTTTTATTGAAATATAGGTATTGATATTACTTTGCATTCTGTATAGTTGTTACAGGATTAAACAACAATAAATTGTTTATTTACTGTGAACAATAAAATGTTTATTTATTAACAGCAATTAAATGTTTATTGACAACAATGAAATGCTTATTTATTGTGTTTACTTAAGTGTTAAATTGAAATATCCCAAATATTTCGTTCCATGTACTGAGTAAAAAAAAAATAATCTGAAGTGAAAACTCTTTCAGTAACATAATTTTTTAGCCATGACCAATCGCTTAAAATAAAATTATTATTTCTAATTTCTTAAGAGTAAATTTTATTTAAAACACCTGTACACTTTTTCATGTAGATCATTTCTAAGGTTCAATACAGTTCCTCCTATGCTAGAAATGATGCGAGTAACTAAGTTCCGATTATGCTAACTGAGAAAAACTTTTCGTTAAGCTGTATGAATATCAGCAGTTTTAATAATATACTAACATTTGTATTGCATTTATGATAAATTAACATAAATACTAGACACTGCATCAAAGAATAGTAATCCCCAATTGAATAAAATAAAATTGAATGTTTAAAAACTTACAATAACATTTAAAACGAAAGAATTAAGTGTTCGACCACCTGATAAAATTCTCGGATAGAGTTTAAAAAATATTTTTAGATCTCTCTTTCTGTATTTTAAATTTCATTCTGTTCGTCTCACAGTTTAAAAACATTTAAATACTTATTTTCAAATATATTAAATATTTTCACTTTTATAATACCCTTATGTTATTTGAATACATTTTGCTTCATATATTTTAATTTATAAAATGGGATCCTTACTGTAGGATAGATTTAATTTTATAACTTCATATTTCCGTTTTAAAGGAGTGAGAAAACTATTCATTCTTTCCTCTTTCTTATTTAATTGACTTTGGTTAAAAACACCATTTATCCGAAGGCCATTCAAACAGCACTACGTGGTTTTTTGAAAACAAAAATAATAATGAATTAAGTTATAAATACGATAAAGATTGTCAGAAATTTTAACTTGGAAAGAGCAACTAAAAAATGATTTTGTGAAGCATAAACTGTGTATCAACATATTGGGTATACTTGCAATGAAATATATTTTAAAAAGAATGATTTCAATAACCTTGAAACGTCTGTAATACCAATTTATATAAACAATGGCTGGAGGTTAGCTTAAACGAAAACGAGGACGATGCATATTTAGCAGACAAAACTACTCGTTCTGTGATGAGTCATTGAATTAATCAGTGCCTTTCTGAAGAATAACAATAAATGCTGAGGTAACAATGTCCAATTATCGTATTACACAAATAAAGTTTGATTAGTTACTTGAGATGTCACTGGTGCGGCCTTTTAAGTACTGTTGTCAACAATTTATGAATTTAATTCCTTTCTAGCAGATATCTATATTTTAAGGTTTCTTTTAAATATATATATTTTCCAAAAATATTTGAACTTGTGGAGTTAAATATACATCAGTAGGAAAGTACAGTAGGCCTTTCAGTAGGCCTTTCTGTAGGAAATTTAATTAATTTTACATTAAGAATGATCTATAAAATTTACAATTGTTTATATTGGCAAATAGAAGCATTTTAGTTTGCTATTATTTTGAGTCTGAAGCAAATATTGTGAAAAACATCCTGTTGAAAGGTTAAAATTCTAATATATTTCTTTTTAATCCTGATGTTGGTATTACTTTTGATTGAAGGAAATTACAGTCAAACCTGTTTTTATATTGCTCTTTTTTGTGCGGTTTTTTTATGTGCTGTTTATAAAAAAAATTTCATCAAATGCCTATTATGAATAAAAATTAATTCAAAAATGTAATTCAAAAAGAAGCTGTCAACATAACATGCAAATTAAAAACCACGATTGTTATTAGATGCGAGGTAGTGTTACATCGTGAGATTTGATTTGCATATTTTCTAAGTGGAACTTTTTTCTGAGGTCCATATATTTTATATAACGATTGTTATTAGATGCGAACAATATATTTTATAACTACTTATGAAATTTCAAGATAATTTTTTTATGTGATTTCTTTTATGGTCCCTATCCTCTTCACAAAAACAGGTTTGATTGTGCTAATAAAAAAAAAAAAATGTTCAACGTGAAAATACTTAAACTTCACGCTTCTTCACATTTGGGGCATGAATCTCTTAAACTTGCTGCCCACTTCGATTAGTCAGCATTCTTCCCTGATAAAAGAGCAATTTGGAAAGAAGTGAAATCAGAGCGTCGTAACTTTCAATCATTTTTTCATATAATAGAAGGAATTTTCCGATCTATCTAATTAACACATTCATATTCGACGTAAACATAACACATTAATATTTTCAACAATTCTCAAATTTCACATATTTCTGGTGATTAAAATTGAATATTTCAACAGCATTTAGTAACTTGCAAGCACTTCATCAATAGATCAATAAGCCTGAATTTTGTTCTTTCATGTTAACACATTTCTTTTGCTCTTTTTGTTTTCAAGGCTCTTGTTCATTTTAAACTTCTATAAATTTTCTCTACGCTTTCATTAGTCCACTTATTTTTTCTTTTTCATTGTGATTGTAATTGTTAAGTGCTGGACCGAAATTCAGTTTAAAATAATTTCTAATTAATAGTATGTAAAATGCATTAAAATAAACATATGTTCCCTCAGTATATGGGGAAAAGCATAGGAATCGGAAGAACACAAGGAAAAAAAGATAATGGAACTTGTAAGAAGCAGAATCATAAAATTATTGTAGGCCTCTGGGTTCTTTTTTTCTCTCCTTGAGTCTTTAAATTAGTCTCATCGAACAAAAAAGAAACAAGAAGATCTTAAGAGCGCATTAGCTGTAACAAAATATCATAAAACATATACATTCATGAATAGGTAAACGACAAAAACTGTAGAAGTTGAATAAACAGAAAAAAATATATACTGGTAAGCAAATATAGGATGAAAAACAAGTTATTAAGGAAATCAGTAAAAATTCATACTGAGATTGTGGAGAAATTTCCTCCACCTAGAAATGGTAGGGAATAGAATTGATATATTGTTATCGTAGACTTATAGAGTACTTTGCATTTTAAATCCTTAATACTTTGTATTTTCAGATTTTTGGATTTGGGAAGAACAACTTACCAGATTGTCAGAGATTGCCTTTTTCTTCTATTAGTGAACTTATTACCACTTATGTTTTTATATCCTATAAAAATATGAACTTCTTTAATTTCTAGCTTGGAGATATTGATGTGGAGTCCTTTAATAACAAGCTGAATGGTAGCTGGGACTTGAGAGGGTAGGGTGGGGGTGGGGGGAGTCATGGCGAAGAATTCAGTACTCTTATTCCTGAGATAATCACAAATCTTCCTGTGATGATCAGAATCTTTTGGGAAGATTTTGAATTATTCTCTCGAAAGAGAAACTTTCAAATCTCCACTGAAAGATTCGTAAATTTACTTCAGAAAGTCTTTGCTTTAACTATCTCTCCTCAACATAATAAGGAGAATTTTAAAAGCAGGAAGATCAGAGTTACTTCCATGTTATCGTCAATCTTGTCTAGTTCTTCATAAGAGTTCGAAGTTACCAACGGATTAGCCATATCTGAAATAATGGGGAACAGTGAAGTCTTCAGAAGAATTTTGTTTGAATCCTGCAGATTGTGGGCGAACAGTGCAATTAATAATGAGGCAATGCCCATGCAGGCTAAATCTGTGATCAATTCTTTCCGAGGTCTTTTGTGAGGTGCTAACGTTTTGAGTTTGAGCAATAACTACTTCATCGGAGTTCTTCGAGATTTGTTTGATCTTTTTGAGATCATCGATTCATGATGCATCTTGCATTATTTCAAAAAAGTATTTGCACAATTCGTCAGGAGTAAGATTTTAATACCAACTGGGTATATTGTTACCAATTGTCATCATCAATAGCAGAGAAGCACAGTGAGGTATTTAATATTAAATGTTGGTCATAACTTAAAAAAAAAAGAAAAGAAAAGAAACATGAAATTCGGAAGTTATGTTCCTAAATGAGTTTAAAGGTAGACTAAGAAAGCATATTTCGAAAATAAATCTCTCAGGGTGAATGAGGGATGCTAACGGGAAAATTGAACTTCACGCGGACTAATGGATAATAAGTAATAATGTATTTTCTCATTAAATAAAGCTGGCAATTATTATAAAATTATACATTTATTAAAATTATAATATATATATATATCATTATTATTATTATTATTACATATATATATATATTACTTGCTTCTGGAGAAAATTTTCTTGTGGGCCTTTGCCGATATGTATAAAAGATCTTATTTCTGGCTTCAGCAGCCTCTTCGGTGAGCAGCTCGATCAGCAATACGGCATAAATTTCGGCATCATGCACTAAAATTTTGTCATTCTTGGCATCATTGAATGCCTTTTGTATAAAGTTATAAACAATTCAGCTATTTGCAAAGCATATTTTTCGAATTTAACGACATCAATCTCATGTACGCTTGATATTACCTCTATATAATTTTCAAACAGCAAATTAAAGTTTCGTCAGCTTCTGTAATTTTGCATGTCAATTTAGTCAATATCTGATATACAAATTGAGTTTTCCTGCTCTTTTAAATACACTACGTAATGGTGAAACTACACCCCCATGAACGCGGGCGTAGAAAGTGAAGAAAATCGACAGACAAAGAAAAGTAGTGACCACGAAGGATAGCAATACAGGCAGCAACACTTCCATGTATAGACTTAATGAGCATTGTTGCCTAAGGGATGGACGACCATTCGCTGTCAACTATTCGCCACAATTTTCTCAGAAACTGGTGTTGTCAGCGCAGACAAACAATGGCCAATTCAGCTCATATGTGCTTAGTGGGGAAAAATTAGTGGATGCTGGTGGCCGAGGAAACACCTGGGTACTTTACAGAGCTTGTTGACTAATGATTGCTGTGTGAGGTCGGGCGTTATGCTGTTGGTAAATGACACTGGACATCCCTTCAAGGAAGAATAATGCCACAGACTGTATCACGTAACTCACTTGTCATTGAATCATTATAGTGCTCCTAATACAAACCCACGGTGGCCAACTATCATAGGCAATGCCACCTCAAATTATGAAGTCGCGTTTTCTGGCAGTATGACGTTCAACATTTAAGGTCGGAAAGAACATGTCACCATGTCGGTTCTTGACTCCCACTTACCGAATATCATTACTGAAAAAAAAAAGCGTGACTCGTTGAAGAACATGATTATGTTCTATCCCGCAGTCCACCTGGCTCTAGCCCAACACAATTGCAAACAGAAGCATTAATGTCATTGTGTCAATAGTAGTTCTTAGCGGGCATCATAAGTGCAAGTCTGCTGGAGACCAATAATAGTCCTCGACGATATGCACCTTCTGCAACCGTGAGAAGAGAACTGTGAGACGCTTTCTGGTGGATGCGTCGGTCTAAACTTGCTGACATCCTCGGTATACCTTTAAGGTGGCGCATTGCCTTCTTTGAATCATCTTCTCCACGGCCGGTGTACCGTGGACGCGTGTAGGTGGCTCTCTACTGTGATACGATGGAACTGACCTACCACTCCTTCCGAATACAGTCGACTGAGACGATAAATAGCACTGCTATCTATTTTCCCTTGCCAAGAAAGCAGTTCGATTATTGTTGTATCAATCGGTTTCTTTTCTTGTATCGTACTCTCGTATGCGGAACAGCTGCACATTTCAGTTCATTTACACTCAATAAGCTGAATCTACCCTACAACGTATGTTGATTTCTAATTACTGTTTCTCTGAGTTGCATTTTTGCTGTCATATAGTGTATGAATAAAAACCTTCGGTAGCTATCATTCAAATATCTAAAAACAAGCAAAAAGAAATTACAATTGGTATATCGCATTTCAAGAAGGGGATGTTTCTTTTATTATATTTATGTTTGATAAATTTTGTGTACATAATAAATGAAGTCCGATTAATTAATAATCGTAGCATAACCATTCTTAACTTGAAACCGTTTTGTGGCTCCTCTTACATTGGTGCCCTCAAGCCTTGCTTACAGCCTTCTGCTGGCCCTGCTACCCAGATTCTAAAATGAAGCGATTCCAGTTGGAGTTTTTTACTAACAAGAAGACAATAAATACTGCTCTCAAATAAAGATACTATATACTGCTTCAAACTAAGCCACTGATAAATCGGATCTACTTTATTACAAATATAAGAAAATTTCAATAAATCCTGCTCTTTATAATTTTATAATTTCATTTTTACATGTCAACCTCTTTTCTCTGTCTTTCTTCATACAGTGCTGTAAAAATAAATTTGTGCTAATTTAAAACTCATTTATCATGTACCGTATACAGAAAATAAACACGATATCTAATAAAAGCTTTTTTCAAAGAATAATAATATTTTTATAGCGCCTCTTACGTTAGATATAAAACAAAAAACACATCACTGTGGTTTCATTGTCACTGTGACAACTTGTGGTTTTGATAAATATCGCTGTGATTTTGTCACAATTTGAAGTAATTAGTTTACCATGTATTAGCAACGACATTGTAGTGCTGATAGTTTTTTCCAGAGATACCGAGTTGCTCAATGCACTTCAGAAAAATATTCATTAACTCAAAATTCCAATTCCACCAGCTTGAAAGGTTGCTACTAGGCAAGAGGAATTTATTATGTTTGTGTCATATTCTAATTCTGTCATCTGCATGATGGAGGAAGTAACGAGATTAATTGGACCACGAAACTTCTTTTCAATTTTCCAATTTTTTTTCTTTGGGATTCAATTTCGGTCCACTTGGGCTCACAGTTGCTATAATTTTCTGTTATTCAATGATAGCGTTGGCATCCTTGATGCCCTATTACTGTTAACGCTCATCAATTGCAAACTCGGCCATGTGATGTGTTCGCACATGATTTGTGCTGTATTTCAGTTGTATCGATCTCAAAATTTGTGTAACAGTTAAGCCTCGTTCAATGAAAAAAAATAATAATAATAAAAAATAATAATTGCATCTCGGTTTCAAAAGCTAAAATAGGCAGGTATTTAGAATTATGGAACAGTTATCATTTAATTATTATTTTCCTTAACGGAAGGCAGCTTTGAAAATATCTAATTTTTCTTCATTACCAATATTTTATTTGTTATGGCTGCGGTAGTTATCACTGCAGCGACTTTGTCACTGTAATTTTTCTGCCACATTCACAATTGTCACTGAGATTTAAAAACCACAGTATGTCTCATCTCTGTTATGCTTTAGTAACTCCTTTTTTTTTTTTTTTCTCAGATCATATGAACTCTTCTCCCCCCCTCTTATGGTAAATGGGCGATCCAACTTAATTTTATTATATTTTCCAAGATAATTTTAAGCTGACATCAAAAACATCATGAAAATATCAACATCATCATGAAATAAGATCACACAACTGTAATTATATTGACGGTTAGTAAAAAAGAATGTAAAACGTGTATCCATTTTATATTCGTATTAATTTACTATTATTATTATTGTGACCATGAAAATTCAAACTCTGGTATTTTTTCCTATTAAATGACATTTTTTAAAGAAAACGAGAAAAAAATTGTGTTTATTTCATTTAATTTTTTTCTCGTTTACACAAATTTCTATTAGTTTTTCACTATATGTTAAATTTCTCAAAAATAAAATGTAAATAACATTTACATACATACAAAGTATGCATTTCGTGTGTATGCAAAGTGAAAAAGTTGAATATGAGTTACGTGCTTTATTGCAGAAAATCAGTTTGTTTGATATCAAAATGTGACGTAGAAACAATTCGTATATGCAGAACTTCTATGATAGCAAAAACACTATTGTTTGTCAAGAGAACATGAACATTGTTCAAAATATGGCCAACAATCTCAATTGCTAAAATTCGAATTTCATGTATACAAACTTGAGAAAAAACGGTCTTTTGCTTGATCTTATTAATAAATCTGATAGGGTTCTGAAGATTTCCCTGACTCAACATAGCAAGGTTGGGCAAATGCGGCTCTTGCAGCCGCATGAGTTTCTTTCTCTATTTAAATGAGGCTCTCGGTGTATTTTTGTATTAAATTTGCCATAAAAATTGCAGCTATATTTTTAACTTGGTTTTTTGTAATACCCATATATTGCTCGGAACCTAACATCTTTACTTGTCAGTCAACTTCCTACCATTAGTAGAAAGGTAATTAGTACAGCCTCACAGCCGTTACTTGTTTACTTCGTGGAACGACTAAATTCTATACAAATCGACTAGTATTCTATACAAATATCAATAGTGTGAAATTTAAAAAAAAATAAACCTTAAAAAACCGTGTTGATGTTATTAATGTAGCTTTGTTCACTGTTTTCAAAAGTGAATTTATTATTCAATTCCTTCACTAATCTTTCGTAGCATCTTAAAGAAAAGTTGCAAAATAGCATTGACAAATTGCGCAGCACATTTAAAAAAATTATCAAAGGACAAGCGACTGAACTTATATTTATTCAATATTTTGTTTTTTGTAATTTTTTCCAATTGTATTTATTTTATAAAAAAATCTTGCCTATATATTCTTATAATTCATGCTGTTTACTTGATTTTTAATAAAGTTAATTAAATATTAGCTATTGTATCTAATTTTATTAAAAATATGACATTGCTACCAAAAGAAATATGGAACCTGAATGAGGCTCCGGTTAACCTAACATCTGCTATATAACAAACGTAATTGTTCTAGGTAGAAAATAGCGATACTTTTTGAAAATAAAAATTCAATGCAATCGATACTTTAATAATGCATACAAAATATAAAAAAAGTTATCAATCATTTCAATACGAAGAACCCCATTGCTCGTTATTTTAAGCATTTTCGGAAATTCATATTCGCGTGCTACCAAACAACCTGTTTTCAACAATAAAAGTTAATAAATCTCAATATCATTCAAGATTTACACATGTGATCTTCATACAATCCTTGAAATGAATGCAAGCGCTTTAACCATGTCCACATTTGCATGCGAAAGTTTGATCGGCGCATGGGAAAATCGGTTTGCTGCAACCTGGAAGGGCATGTTGTTTTGTTTGTAAGGTTTGAGTTTACAGCGTTGGTTCTGTGTCCCACATCAAAGGATTTACGACCTGTCGAATGGCGGCTACTCGCTAGCTCTAAATTTAGATAACGGGACTTTCTCTAAACTACAACGTACAGTGCTTTGGTTTGTCGCTCCACGGTCATCTTGTGTACATTTTAGGCTAAATAGGTCGGGACCTACAGTTTATCGTGGATTCCGAACCACCAACAAACATCCATGCACCGCCAGGATTCGAACCTGAAGTCATCACAACGTACAGAGCAGACGAAACAGCACGGTATTTTAAATGTGGACCTTGAAATACCGTGATAATTTAAAAAAAAAAAAAAAAAAACTTTAATGATATGATACAGTTGTAAATGTCCATTATTTCAATCTTCAGGGTAATGAACTGTTATTTGTTATACTTTAATTTAAATTTTAATGCATATTTTAAATTAGTTTATTTACATAAAACTAGTGTTTAACTGAATTTAGCCTCCACCTCTTTTACAAATTTTAAAAGAAAAATTAGCTTTTCAAAAAACAAGATTGAGTTCAACACCTCTGCTTTAAAAGAATATTTACATATTTTTGTTTATGTGTGTATACAGGGTGTTCTGTCAAAGACCACATAGACTCAGCAAAGCGAAAATACTCTGAGTACATGCAATAACAAAAACCATAAATTTTTATTAGTGGTGGTCAGTTATACTACCTTTGCAAGCCTCATTTAGGGAATATTAAAGAGTTACTGTTTTACCTGATTAGCGTTTAACTAAGCTTTACGAATTGCTTTAGCAAGTTGCCAATCAAATTTTCGGCAGCTAACTGCTAAAATAAATAGCAATCGAAGTACTTACAAGCAAATCTATTTTTAAAAATTTCCACCACAAAATAATTTCGTAGAATCAAAGGAATAACTTTTGCTGAATAACTTAGTAATAAGGAATGAAATAAAATAATTATAAATGGATACGTTTTAGTTTATCATATTTCATTTGCATAAAAGTTACACCACTCATCTGCGAGAGCCACGCTATGACATTTCCTTATCTAAAAACTAGTTTCCTGAAAAATGAGAAAAACTTTGACGTCACAAGGAAAGAAACCCGACTAGAAACATGAGAATATCAAGATAAACACTTGCATTATATAAAATGACTAATGTTCTTCAGGTTAAGTATTAAAAGGGAGTCACGAAAAGGCTTAAAGGTAGTTACTTATTAAAAGTGAAGAACTAAACCATCAAAATATGGCTGGAATTCGAAAATTTTTGGAAAAGAAATTATCTTTTGAAGACAACAATTTCTCTGAAATTATATGCGAGATGCAAAACGAGAGAAGATTAATAAAATATTCGACTTTGCTTAAAAATAGTATCTTTTAATAATTGTGTCAAACTTTTGTATATCTATTTTATTTTTCGTTTTAAATAATTTAAATATTTCAAAATTCAAGAGCCAAATGATCACAATTTTAACCCCTAAGTTAATGTGTAAATTAACTATGTTGTCATTTTCATAAAGTTATCATTCAATAGTTCGATTTCTCATTGAAAATTCTATGTACCAAATCACTATTCGTGATAGCAATGCATATTTTATCAGGCTATTATGTGTTCAGCAAAATTGAAGGCTTTTCTAATGACCATAAGCCAAAAAAAACTTTTAATTCCAGACTTCATAATAACATATGTTTTTAATATAAATTTAAACAATAATAAAATCACTAATAAAATCTGATGTAAGGTCAGTAATTTGTGAATACAGAAAAGACGCCGTAAAAAATTAATAAGGATTGTGTTTTAAGAAATGAAACACGGGACAAAGATAATATTGTTAAGAAACTTTTTTTATTGCTTATGTTTCAGTAGAAAATTATTTATATGGCCTAAAAAATTCAGAATGTCAGAGAGTAAAATTTTCACATTACAGAAGATATAATGCAAAAAGGGTGACAGTGAATTTACAGAATTTTATATTTCACAAAAATCAAGCAAGCGGTTAAAATGTAAAAACAATGCTTTTTTATAAGATAACATATGCAACTTAAAATGCTTTTGCATCTGTTAACAGAGAAGTACCAAATAAATTGTGAATAGAACAGTGTAAATAAAGCACTAAATATTTGGTTACAAAAAATAATGCACATTAAGTGTAATACATTTAACAGATCAGACTTTTGCATTATTGTCTCTTCAAAACACAATTTGCTTTATTTTTCAGATTAAAGCTTTTCAACATAAATATAAACTACTTTCAAATGACTTCATTTTATTATCATAAGGTCTGATAAATTTGTGAGAAGTTTAACAATTTACTTACTACACCTAAAACAATATAACAAATTAAACAACTATATTTAGAATGCATTTAGGTCTATATAATACTCCATGCTGATATAAAAATATGACTTACTCATAGTCAACAATAGTTAATAGGATATCAAGTTAAACTGCATTGGACTTAGTTTTAAAACAATATTAAATGTTAATCTTGATTCAGATAGAATATGATGGTAAAATGGCAATCTTGTCCTGAATTCTTCAACAGTTTAATATTGTTAAGTTATTATACTTTTGCACTATATTATGTGTTAATTTATATAACATTCAAAATTAATTGCAAGTTCTACTGAATCAGCAAGAAACACTTCATTAAGTAATTATGTACAAAAAATGATACATAAATGCATTGACCTAATAATGTATGTTGTAGGTATAGTCTGCTTAATTCAAACATTTCGACAAACGCAATATACTTTTGAAATAACGCAGTACTTACTAGCAGTCTGACTGCTCCGAGCACTCAAAGAAATAAAAGCATTTAAAAATGAAATACTTTAATTTAATAAAATATTCTTTGAATTATTATTTTCAAAAACATAATACTGTGTACACGATGCGTTTCAATATTTGTTCTATTCAAGATTGTGATCACAGTCTACCACGCTATATATTTTAAAAAGCATCCGATTTAGATAGTTAATGTTTCTGAGATCATAAATATAGGATTAGAAAATAACTATGACTATATTTCTTTTTTTACGTTAAGAAATTTATTGATTGCCTCTAAGGAAGAAAACAATTGATTCATATAATATATCAGGCTGCAAGCTCATACCAGCCAACTTCAACAGTGTAACAATTTTAACAGAAAAAAACTTATTTTAAAAATCTATATCAGTTTAATTATTTGTTAACATATTTAAAATGGAAAACTTTATTTTACAATAGCTATATGAATTTATAAAATTTAAACCTAAGATATAATAGAATCCATTTTTGCTGCATATTACTCAAATGAGAAAATTAAAAAAAAAAAAGAATAAACTTTTATTAAACAGACAAATTAATTCTATTTTTGTAACAATAGTCTTCTGAAACTTAGCATGGGACATTTATAATGGCAACAAAATATTTAATATTACTCAAATAATTATGCATTGCTTTTAAATTAAAAACTTCTGTATAAACTATTATTATACTTTTTTTAAAGCGATTGAAAAGAATTTTGTGAAACTGTAAAAATGATTATGCATTAATTCCTAAAGTGGGAAAATTTTCGTACAAATTCATAAAAATTGCCAAGTATATTAACTTATCCAAAGAAAGAAAAAATAACAGTTTTAAAGCAGGGATGTACAGACCATGGACAGCTTTATTTTATTTCCATTTTACTCAAAACAATATTGCAATTTTTTTTTCTTTCTTTTTTTGATACAAGATTAAAATAGGGGTGATTAAACTTTAATTTAACAAAAAATAAACATTTAAATATTAGAAAAATATTTTATTCAATGTTCTTCATGCCGTTGCAAAATATTTCATGATGAGCTAACCTGTATGCGGGATCTCATATACGCATTTTTTTAAAATCTATACCATATTTATAGCCAAAAACAGGCTACAGTTTAAAATTGTGCTAAACAAAGTACTTTAAAATGTGTAAGCCTATTTGACTTAATACATATTTGCATAAATATCAATATAATTGGAAAATCTTGTTACTATAACCAGCCAGTCCCTCCCAAAGGCCCACGGTACAATATAATCGGAAAAATAACATTTTACTACTCACTTCCTTGCTTAGTTACTACAAAAATCTAACTATACACTAAAACAAATTAAATTAATGTTATGTCAACAAAACACTTTGGTTTTTTATTATATTTAAATATTTATTCTTTAAAGAAATGAAACATTTGTGTGATAGATATTTTTTCCAAAAGTTTTGTATGTATGTGTGGGTGGGTGGGGAAAAGCTAAGTTACAGACAGATTTAACAATCAATTGCTATTTTTTTTTCCTTTCTGACAAAAGATTGAACACTACTATATTAGGACAATATTTCAAAACATTAAAATTAAAATTTTCAAGTGGATATCAATATTTATTGCAAATTTTAATTAATAATTGCATATAATTGGGGGGTGCACGTTCTTTTCAGTATTCATATTTCTATTTTACATAATATTTAGGCACATTAAAAAATTGTTTATAATGAACAAATAAAGTTTAAGAATATTTTGGGGCACCCCCCCCCCTTCTTTCCTTCTGAAATAGCATGCAGATCATGTGGCCTGCAGCCTTCCCAAGTCTGTGCATCCCTAGTTTAAGGAATATTTTTAAAGAATCCAGTTCAACTACTGCTTTAATAAATACATTTTTAATGAAAAAATTGAATGTTTCAAATAAATTACTACAATATTAAGATACAAGGAAATGATAAAATCCATTCATATTTGTTTATAATAGTTTGCTTCTTGAATGTTTAAGCACTATTCAAATTTTTATAAATTAATAGTTCTTAAATACTAAATCTGATGCATTAAAAGGTAAATGTCCATAAATATAAATTAATTACATTAAGAAAAATTCCTTTTAAATTTAAATGTTTTTTCTCTTAGCTGAAAAGCATCAAATAGAATATATTGGATATTTTCTAATGAATAAAAAGATAAAGTCATAAGGCTCTAGTTTCAATTCTAGGAGGGAGAGAAAAAAATTTAGTAGTCTGCAACATCTTCATATGTGAAGATAAATAACAATATAAATGTCTTTTTCTGCATTACTATTAAACAAAATCTAATTTTTGAAGACACTAAAAAAAAATTTTAGCTGTGGAAACTGGACCAATACAAATATTTAAGGCTAAAGAATAAAATCAAAATTAAATAATTACTTAAATACATTTTGTAAACTAAGAAACAAAGAATTCAAAATTTGCTGTAAGAGCAAAATAAAAAGCAGAATATTTTTGAACTAAATAAATGGCATAACACATTTATAAACTTTTGGAAAATGTAATTCAAGAGAGCACTTATGACAGATTAATCATTCAACAGCAATTGTTTCCTTACATAGCAAATTTCAAAACATTGAACACTGCTCTATTGATACAGCATTTCAAAACTAACATTTTCTACTGGATTTTAATATTTATTGCATATAATTATTAAAATAAAAATTCTGATTACTAATTGCATATATATATATTATATATTTGGGGCATTATTGTTATACTAAATTCGTCTTACTATTTTACATAACATTTAAATGTTAAAACGTAAAGCACAATAAAATATTTTTTTACAAAGAGAAAATATAGAATAAGACTATTATGTTTTTTTCGAAATAACATGCTGATTAAATCAAAAATTTAATATAAAAGAAACATTTATAAAATTTCATATGAAAGGAATACAAAATGCACAGAAAATATAACTGAGAATTTTAATAATTAAGGATGAGAAATGAAATATAAAACTTTGGATTCAACTTTTTGTACTATAAGTTATAAAATTAATATCTTTGGCATTATTTGAACACAAAATTTCAGCAAAATAAAAATACCTCTTTTGAAACTTGAAAATGTATACTTAAGGACTTATAATTGAAATTAAAGTCAAATTTAACCTTGATTTCCACATAATTTTCCAAAATTTTTATACTTAAAGTCAGTGGTACTCAACTTTTTACCTACGTGAAGGAGTAATTTTCTTGTTTGAGCAATGTAGATAGGTCTTTTTTTTTTGACTTGGGATTTGATAGCAGTCAAGTTGAAAAAAGGATATAAATGTGTTATGAAAAGAATTAGTAATTAATACCTTTAAAAACAAATATCGGTCATACTTAATTTTTGTAATTTGAAAAACACAAAAAATTGTGTTCACCAGAAAGTTTTCCATATTAATTTTTGTTTAATTCAGAAGATTCATTTTTGTCTGTAAGAAACATATGACCCCTTTCAATGTCATGAGCAGATGTTCTAGAATTTGTGAACCACTGATTTAATCAATATATTTTCTGATTTATCTGTTCATATATACAGGTCAAGCAATTATATACATATTAAAGAAGAAAAATATATAGAGAGCATGAAGTAATTTTCACAAAACAATTATGATATAAGCAATTATTATCATAAAGATGAAAAGGTTAAACATTTTTTTTATATTTTTTATGAAGCAATGAAAAAGGAATGCTTTCTGAATTTAAATGTTGTGTCCCTTAAATAATAAAAGGAATGTTTCTTTTGCTTGAAAGCATAGATAGAAACAAAAAATTTATAAGAATTGCAGTTTACAATTAGAATTTTTTTTTTTAATTTTACCAATTTATTTAAGTTGCAAAAAAATATAAATAAATAAAAGCTATTTTACATTATTTCCAGTTTTTTTCAGATAAATGAAACAAACATGAACTTGGAAAAATTAACAATAGAGTGTTCTTGATTCCCTTTAAATTTTTTTTTATAAATTTACATTATTCAGTTCAAAATAGTAATATGAACATACACAGCAATCAACACACAGGCAGTTTTATTAATAAACAACATGTGAATGTACTTTAAATTAAAATAATTTAATGCTTATTCCTTATTAGTTGTAAATTTATACAGAAATTCTGAAAATATCTATCAGAAAAATTAAAACTAAAAATAAAATAAAAAATTACTAATATTATTACAAATGAACAATCTTGCACAAAAGCCAAAATGCTGTATAAAAAATATTATTTTTAAATAATAATGTAAAATAAATTATATAAATCAGAATAATGCTTATGTGAAAAATAAGAGCAATTGATAAAATAGATAATTGCAATAATAATAGCAAAGTGATAATATATTATTTACTAATAATAATATATAATTATAAGAAATATATATTGCAATTAACTACAAAAGTTAGGAAAACTATTAATATTTCCTTTGTTATGGTTAATAAAAAACTAAAATTTCTAAGTTATTAAAACATAGATGCATCATTTTAATGATCAATTCAGGAGATTTGTAACAATAAAAATTCAAAACATATAACCAAATAAAACTGTTCACACGGCATACTCATGTCAGCAGAAATTTTTTTTTATAAATGTAAAATACACAGATTTCCTTTTTTGAGACAAGAAACCTTAATTTAAAAATTACTTTTAATATTTTTGACAGAACTGCTAATGTTAAATATTTGACATGAATGAAATTCAAAGAATACAAAATGCTTTAGTTAATGGAAGTACATTTCATGCAAAAAATCAATTTAGCTTATTCTTAATGGACAATTATCTGTATAAATAAAATATTTACTCATTCCTTGCAAAGTTCTTCAGATTTAAATTATCCTGTTTATTACACTCAAAACAATTTTAAGAAAATTTAGCTTTTAAATAAATCAGTTATCTGAATATTTAAAAAATCACATTAATATTTGGTAATTAAATGTGTAATATGAATCTAATACATAGAAAATTGTACACAAACTTTGTGACCAAAAGGCAAATAATGAATATTGCACAACATTTATAAACTAAATTTAGAAATTTACAATATTTTATAGGAAAGTTTATATACATCAGAGAAGGGATGTTTAATGTTTCTAAAAAAAAACAAAGAATGTATACATAAAATTTTTAATATGAATAATTAATATTCATTTCCACTAAATATTTAAAAAATTAAATTGATACACTTGAATAATGTAATCTACTTTATCTGACAGATAAATTTTGAAATAAAGCAAATTTAACTATAGCAACAAGAACTTAAGCAGATAAATTCAGCAATATGATAGATATTAAATTACTAAAAAACACCCATAATGAGGATATTCAGCAATGTGCATGATAAATGCATCATTCTAGACATTTGCTTTCAGTGAAATGATTAATTACTTTAAGGAAGTAATATGTCTGATAAAATTTTAAATTTCTACCAAAAGTCTTAAAAATTAATTTTTTTTATGATTTAGATCAAGTACAGAAAATTAAAAGGAATGATTTGTAAATTATTATTCTATAAAATAATAACTTTTAAATATTTTTATCATACACATGTAGTGTAGGCTTGATTATAAAAAGAAGGTTTTTAAAAGATTTTCTTAATAAGGCATGATACACCTTTTTTAAGATCACAAACTAATAATCAGAAATCTGCATTCATGACACTGTTTAGTGAATCAATCAATACAAAAGAACAAGTCATTTAAAACTTCATAGAATAATGTTTATAATTTTGTGTCACTAATATAACATACAAAATTGCTCATAAATTAAGTCTCTTTTTACTATAAGGGAATTGTTTAAGAACAAAAAGATATTGAAAAAAAATTACTAATGCATAATATTTATAAAAGCAGTTAGCAACAAGCTATAAATAAAATTTAAAAAAAATGTTCAATTTTTAACATATATAAATAATAAATTATTTATAGGTATTTAAATCTACCAACAGGAGAAGATGACAATAGGTTGAAAGTGACAAAAATGTCATTTTCTCTTTAGTTCTAATAATATACTACGATTTAACATCACAAATTTTAAATATATTTAACATGAACTAGAAGTAATTAATATATCTTTGTACATTTATATTCATAAAACTTTTAAATTCTTCTAAAAAATTCAAATGCAAACTTTAACAACACTGATTTTACTATACAATCTTTAAGTCCTCATCAAAGCTTAACATAATGCAATTAAGCTCCAGCTTAACTAACAAATAATTATTTGGAGACTATAAAAACTTAATTCAAAGATGTACTTATTATTTCATATGGCACAAAGACTGCATAAACATTAAACTAGCAACAGTAGTAAAAAAGCTTATTATTCATTATCTATAAAATTATAATTTAAATATAACAAAAAAAAATTACTATTAATAGGATGCATTAATAACAGTTTCAATAGATTTTCATGTTAATTAATAAAATAATAATAATAACAATAATATTTTAAAAAGATGGAACATAATTTAAAAAATATAATTCTATTAAATTCTTACAAAAGTGGTTTCTTTTCAGTTACAGAGCATTTGCTCCTACATGTATTATTGCACGCAATCTATACAGAATTGAACAACATTGAAGTAGTCAGTTGCATTATAATTAAATGTCAGTATAACTTAACGCAATTTAATTATATACTTTTAACTAATTTACATTGAGGCATTGGTAAACATGGTTCAGAGTATATATGAGCATCAGCAAAGTTAAAATACAACCTTAGAAAAATAAAGAGATACAGGTAATAAAATAATTTTAAAAAATCAAATGTACTTCGTGATTAAAAAAATATATTTATGATAAAAATATAACCATGCTTTTTATATTGAAAAAATAATAAATAAAAAAAAGGAATCTTGAATAACACTTATTGTCAATTTGAAAAAGTAATATTTTTCCTGGCAATTTAATTGTTTTATGAATTTTTTTTCCCTAAAATTTTAATACAACATAATAAAAAGAATTGTCATATAAATATTTCAATAAAAATATTTTATTGTTAAATAATATTGATTATTCATATTACAAAAACTTTGTAATCCTATTTGTAATTTTCCTTTGCAGTACAGTAAATTAATTATCCAATTTTAAAATACCAATGCATAAAAATTGAGAGTTACAATGTAGTATTATTGAAGATTTCCTTAAATAGTAACTTTAAATATTTGGGTGCATTTAATATTTTCAAGCATGTTTTTCATTATAAAAAAATTATAATTTTATAATTTATTGTTTGAACTTAAAACTATTATTAGAGAATTTATTGCATTTCTATTAAAAAGGTATTTAAGTAAATATTGCAAATTTACAATACAAAATAAATGGGATACTAGAAAATCGAATGATTATCAATATAATAATTAATAAGAAACTACCTTTTACTAATAGTTTTATAACTTTTATGCTGACCATAAACATATTTATGTAAAAAAGAGCATTTCAAAATTTATCAATATGATGCATATATGCTTAACTTAAAAAAATGAGCATTAAATCATTTTATATATTTAAACATGAGACACTAAAAATCAAAAAATGCACAAAAATAAAAATTTAGTTAAAGTAAAATGCACTTTAGAATTGTGACTTTCTTTTCCACTCAAATATATTTAATTATTAAAATAAGTTCTTTTATTTTATAATTAATCATAGTTATTCAACATTTACAACTTTCAACCTTGTAATTAGCATCAAAATATGTTAATTAATACACAGATAATAAATCCTATCAAAATTACACAGAATTTAAAGGCAAAATAATAGCAAATTTATTAAATAATCTCTTAATAAAGATACATTATTTATAACACTCCACTTTAAAATAACTATTCCATTCAAGTTAAATGATGTAAATTATTCATTTAATGCTGACTAGTATTTTCAGAAATGTAAATAGATTTCTAATACAATAACAAACAGTAAATTATAACATGATCAATATCAGTAATTTTCGCATAACAATAAAAACTAAACATGGCATCAAAAGAAATGACAAATTACGATTTGAACACAGAGGTGAACATTATTTTTTTAACAATCAGTGACAAAAATTGAATAAAAAGATGTGATCTAAAAAAAAAATTTAATAAATAATGTTTTATACAATAAAATAAAAGCAGTTGAATTATTACAGCTTTATATCCTTAGCAATAGCATTTATTGTCAGTAAATATTTTACCCTGCATGTAAAACTATTAATTTCATTTTTTTTTTTTAAATTTAGATCTAGCATTATAAAAAAATTAAATGGACACATCTAAATACATAAAAAGGCTTTATTTTCCTCTTGGAAAAAACATGCATATATAATAAATAATAAAAAAATAAAATTGTTTTTTTAAAACAAATTCTTTACATAAAATAAATTAACACAAAAATTAAAACAATGAACATTTTGAAATGAAAGATATAAAATATTCAAGCACCCAACACAATATAACAATTTAAATGCTAAAGTATATTAATAATTAAGTTTCTTACAACTTAAATTAAAACCACTGTAAATTTCCTGTCTATAATTTACAGCAACATATAACAAGGATGTGTAATTTTTGCCCCCCAAATCATATAATTCACTTACTGCCTATAATCCATGGATAATTTGTGCCTGTTCTTTCACATACATACCAATCAAGTTTATTTTGATACCTGTTGCATAAAACTAACATGATATTCTTCTATTTTAAGGAGCATTTTCTGCTACAACTATATACTAATATTTTATAAATTTAAAATCGTAGAAATGGAAAAGGAGATATTCATCTAAGAATTATGATGAAAAGTAAAGGAACTACACTTTCCCAATGATTTGTATTTGTTAAAGATAAAAAGCTAGATGAGTATCACAATTTTAAATTTGTGCTTCTGCATGGATTTTTAATTTTTATTCACAACTTTATTCCATTACTTTTTCATCCACAGTACACACTGATTAGGATGTGCATTGCATTTTGTCTCCTTTTGTAAAATCTAGAATACATCCCATCGTCCAGAACTATATGGCTTCTTGCTTTATTTTAGGAAATAGTTCCTTTTTTCTTCCACATAGTATTGTCAAAAAAGATTTTTAGGTGGCAATTTTATAAAATTAAGAAACTTCCAGGAAATATTGTACTACAAAGATTACACACAGTAGCTAATAATCATAACTCCAAAATTCTATGGCTCTTTAGTATATAAATCCACAGATTATAGCCAGAAAATCAAGGCAATATTAGAATATATATCAATGCATTAAAACATGCAATGTCACAAATATTTATATAAAATATCCATAACATTATATAATATATTAAACTAGATAAAAATTTAAATAATAAAAATAAATGCTTTTTAAAATACCAAGGAAAAATAAAGTGCACCTTTTTCTGGACAATAAACATATGTGCTTTATTGAACTATTCAGTGTCTTTCATCAAAGAAGTAAGTACTAAGTGGCACTCTGCCAGAAGGGAACTAAACCTCTAAACAAAATTGTTAAAATTTCTTGCTGACAAATAATTTTTCGTTAGCATCATAACAATAATTATTCCCTTTTAGATTTCCACAACTAAAACTCACAATTTCTTCCAGCAAAAAACATAAATCTATATATAAAGCCACTTCGAGAAGAGGGATTAAAAAGAATTTCTCCAAAAATATTGGGATTAAATTATAGATTAGATTAAATTAGGGGAATCTTCTGCAATTGTAGTAATATAAAGCAATAAATAGGCAGGAATAAAAAAAATTGCACATTTAGGGCAAAACATTGAACCTCAAAGAGTAAAAAAAAAAAGCTATTATTATCTTAACTGAGATGTCAATAATTAAACATATACTACTATAATATGGAAATATAGTAGTTTTATAATAATACCATAATATAAGGAAGCATGTTTAAAATTTAACCCAATATATTTCAAACTTCTAATATTCTTTTAAACATGAAGTAAAAAAAGCACACACATATTTTAAAACATATAATTTTTGGTAAAAACAACACAAATTTTTGCCTGAACACCATCAGCCTTTTTACATGTGACAATTCATTTTGATAAGTATATAGAATTTATTCATTAAAATCTCAATAGCATACAGCAAATAACAATGTAACCGAGTTGCTTTAAAATAATTTTAACAGGCTATATGTATAACTGCTATATCAATTTGTTTCCATTGAGCATCAGATGTAAAAAATATTTTTAATATCATTGATAGCATAACAAAGAGACCTGTTATAGACCTGTATAATAATTATCAATATTTTACAATATAAAAAAAAGAAAAACTGCAATATGCATAACAAAAACATGAGGCCTTTAAGGTAACGATAAATAAATTTTTCACTAACATTTACAAAATGTTATATTCTTTAAAATCATTAACAAAGCAAACAACATGTGTATAAAATAAATTTATTACAATATTTAACTTCTAAAATAAATTAAAATTTATCTAAACAAAAATCTGAATAAGATTTCTCATAGCTAAACTATCTACATTTTAACCATCTAAGAGTAGATAAAGTTCATAATTTTTTAGAATCCCTTTCAATAGAGATTCAACTAACACTTGATGGCAATACTGAGGTTCAGATGTTTATAAATACATTTGAATAGATTTAAACAACTATATAAATAGTTTAAACACACAACAAAGACAAAAAAAATCTGTAAATTACATCTGTTCTCCTTTACACAAAAATGAGAAAGATGCACTACCAAAGAAATGTGGCAGTTGACTAGTGCAAACATTTGGCATATTAGAACTTAATTTGTAGAAGTTCATAATATACAGTAAAAATTGTTAATTTACAATAAATATGTTAATTACAATATATATGTGCTTATTGGTATGTCTTTATACATACATTTATATGATGTATATATACATTGAATACTAATAAACATGCTTACGTAAGCATAATACGTATATATACATACATATATTTATGTACGTATAGATAAATATTGATAGATATACACTCACATACATACACAGAGAAATTTCAGAATAACTTCTTTTGTATGAGTAAAAATTTCCTAACTTACGCACCAGTAAGTAAGCAATGCCATCCAATTTTGTTCCTAGCTCAATTTTAAATGTCAACGAATGACAAAGAGAGAGAAGTGGAAATTTCTAACTTTGTATAACATGTGTATGTATAAATATAAATATATATATACATATATATATAACGAGTGTATAAAAACTCCAGAGTTCTTTTCTATTAAATAACAAAGATGTGAGCAATTACCTGCAAATAATATTTAACTTATTTTTATAATTTGAAAATAACAGAATTTTATCTTTTAATAGTTGAAATAGAACCATATCCTAATACAATTTTTATTAGAGATTTGCAAAAAAAAAACCAATAATACTAATATTTAGCTTATTTTTATTCAATTAAAATCACTCTTAAAACAATTTTATATTAATAAAAAAAGTTGAAAATAATTTTATAAGCTATAGCAATAATTTATTTTGAAATTTCAATGAACAATCATAGGCTTAAATAATCATTCAGTAGCATTATTAATTAATTTAAATTACACTTTTAAAAAGCAATTAAAAAGTTTCTAATTTTTTTAATCAGTTAATCACTGATGTGATAATGTATATTCCAATTACTTTGAACCAATAGAACCGAGGAATAATTTACTTAGTGAAAAAAAATTATACTGATACCTTCAAGAAAATTAATGTTTAGATTATTTATTTTGAATCTTTGCATATAAATGGAAAAGAACCGAGTATCATACATTCTCAATATATACATGCAAATCGTACTTTTTCATGAGCTAGTAGAACTAATATAACAATGCACTTCAAAAAATTACAATTACCAGCAGCAGTAAGCTGCAAAATATCACAAAAACTTCCAAAAAGCCTTCATACATTTGTAATGTAGAAAACTAATAGAGAACAAAATTATTCTCCAAGATAAAATAAATTACCATAGCTTGTATAACAGGATATTTTCTATCCGAGTTGAACAATTGTAATTTGCAACTCGACCTTAAAATATTTTTTTTAAACAAACATATATGAACTCAGTAATAAACTAATAACTTTTATACTTGACGATGAGGTATGACTAGCATGGTATACTTTAACATTTGTTGGCCTTTCACTTTTTTTGTATATGAATGTTACTTAAATAAAATCTTACGCTATTTTCTGCAATCCATAAAATGCAGAAATGGATTTAATGCTAAATAGGGAGCTCTATACTTTGAACAGACAATAGATAAAGTTCTGGATAAAACATTACTCTTCAGGCACAGTTTTATCCGTTGTCGATGCTAAAACTGGTTCAGTATTTCTTCTTTTCATTTTACTTTTCCGTAACATTGTAGCCTGAAACATATTATACTATGTAAATTTTAAGAAAATAGTTTTATAAGTGCAATAAATTTTTGTTTTTAATTATGTGAATTCTAATATTGAATTTTTTAAATCATAACTCATAAAAATTACATCTAAAACCAAAAATTAAGTGATTCAATAAAAAAATTTTTTTGAAGCACAGCAAACAGCCTAAATAAAGTCTGTAAAATCTTTAGAAAATATTGGTTTCTTAATATTAAAATAATTAAATGCTTATTTTTGCATATCAAAAGCCAATAAGCATTAAACTATTATATATGAATAACACAATTAAAAACCATGAAAACTGATTGGTTGCACTACTAGTATTGTAGTTGCTCGTTTTCTAAATTTGTAAGGATGAAATAAAACATTTTTCTGCAAATAAATTCAAACAATTTCTTTTAAGTTCAAACATATAATTCAAGACATGTGCAAAGAGATAGTACACAAAAGATACAAGTATCTAAAAGAATCATTAACTTACATAAAAGTTCTATTTTTATTTATTTTTTTTTTTTTTACACATTTGAACTCCACACACAGATTTCCTTTTAATATTTCCAATATTAAAAGGAAATCCAAAAGGTTTAAAAAGAGATAGCTTCATACTGAGGATGGTATAATTTAAATACCAGTCATCATTATGATTATTTTTTATTATTGAGTTATTTTATTATCTGAAGTATATTAAGATACTTCAGATAATAAAATAACTTTATGCAAATTTACAATTAGAAACTTTTTACATACGTTTACTTAATTTTTTTTTATTATGGAATATAGTAAGATTTACTAACATTGAATACATTTTCAATAACTTAAATTTCAAATTAGAGTTATTAAATAAAGTTGAAGGATATATATGCATATCTTGAGTATTACAATACATATATTCCTTTAATTTTTTTAATGTATTTATAACAGCATTTCTTTTATGTACAATTTTGGAAGAAAAATTATAGTTCTAAAAAATTATAAATAAATAAAAATTATACACATAATACGATTATAAAAATAGATGAACTAATACGCAAAATAATAAGAAAAAAAAAAAACTTGAAAAAAAAAAAAAAAAAAAAAAAAAAATAGTAACTTCAAAACTGTCCAAACAAATTTTAAAAATAAAACAGCACAAAAAAAAATTCCCCTTTTTCATTAAATGAGTATGTTTAGAAATGATATTTAAACACAAGATACTTAGTACACGATTTGAAAAACAAATTGAAAAATAATTCCTAATTTCCCCTACTTTTATTAGTAGATGCTTATAAGGCATTAATAATATGTTTGTTAATACAGGAAGATCCCTTTTTGAAAAGGTGCCTGATACTATGCATAAATATTTAGCTATTTTAGTAGCAAGGTCAAATTATTTCAACCAAAGAACTAAATTATTTCATATTTCTATTTGCAGTCATACACAAATACAAAATCAAACTGTATATCTATAAGCTACAAATTAGTGTAATAAAGCATGGTGTGAAAAATTTAGATACAAAACCATGCTATTTAATAACCTAAAAGACATTTTTGACCAACTAATTGTAATACTTTTTTGAAAAAAAAAAAGTATCTCAAAAGTATTTGTTTCAGACCATTCAAATTGCATTTATAGTTTATCCATACAGTTTTGATAAACCCTGTGTGTGTATGAGAGTATATATATATTACAAAACATGTTTGGACAATACAGCATAAACGGAGCAGGATAACAATCCTCACTCGGAGTACGGGGAAGTTGCCCGAGGAATCATTCCTCAAGGACAAAGTTTTCGAAAAAAGTATGACAGAAAATGTAAGACGTCAATCTTGTACACAAACAGTAAATTTTATTTCCTCAAGGACAAAGTTTTCGAAAAAAGTATGACAGAAAATGTAAGACATCAATCTTGTACACAAAAAGTAAATTTTATTGACATTGTGTAAACATGTAGAATGGAGGTGAAACAAAAAAAAATGTAAGAAAATATAAACGAAAATAAAAATTGTATCCGTAGTCTTGTGAAAGGAGAACAGTTTAAAAAGAGACATTGGTACATGTCTGTTAAGGAAATGAGCAACTGTCATTGTTTGAAACTACTGGCAATCCAGTATTCCAATCAGTTTAGTTGAAATTCATGATACTCATCACACTATTATCCTGAAGCTAATGCCATCTACAGGTTGAATGGCAGAAAGAAGTTCTGAAAAAGTTCACCAAACAGATGGTAATCGTAGGTTGGATTGAGTATAGTTAGCCACTGTTTGGAGCACAAATGCATGCCAGTACAAAAATAGTGACCATATTGAGTACCTTCTCATGCAAACATTATGTAATGTGCAATTACTGCTGTGTTTCTATTTAAGATAATTTTTCATGCACAAGAAGCAAAATTCTTTTTTCTTCACACTCTTCTCGAAAATTATGCATCACAGAGATATGGTTCCTTAGGTAACTTTTATGTACTCAGAGTGCTAAATTTCATTCTGCACAGGTTATATGCATTATTGTCTGAATATCATGTCAGTGTATATGTGCATGAGTTTTTATGAGTAAAAACAATTGTATTTTACATAAATTGCATAAAAATTTATACATTAATGATTATAGAAACTATAAAAATTTATTTTATGGTTTCTAAAAATTTAATTTTAATTAAAGATATATTAACTTGAAATGTTTAATTTAAAGCAAAAGATCTTTAAAAAATGCAATAAATTTGTCAGATTTTATGAACATACTTTAAAACATTGATCAGCCTTTTTTTTATGTGTGTTTCATTTACATCTCTTTAAATCATGATGCAAACCTATATATCCTATAATATTAGAAGAACTTTACAATGTATAAATTACCTATCTACTTTTTAAAGTACATTAGTAATTTATACATTACAAATATTTTATACTAAATACTAATTTCACTAATGGCGGAACATATGTGTATATATAATTTAGTTAAATAAATGTACCTTAAGTGCTGATCTGAGGACCACTACTTCACATGGACTCTGTACCCATGGTTCTCCATCAACTTGGATTGGTACTTCAGTATTTAGACGAATACGTAACTAAATTTTTAAGTATACAAGCATTTAATTTTAGAATATATACACCAGTCAATAATTTAATTATGCTACAGATTATAAATATTACTTTAAATTAAATGGAATATTTTATTGTTCTACAGTTTATGTTTAAATCTAGTATACTGGATAGCCACAAATATTTTTAACCAATAGCTAATTTTTGAGCCATTAATATCAAAGATATTTCCATTATAAAAAAATGGTTTTAAATAAGATATCTCAGAAGCAGTTTTATGAAAAAAAAAAAACACCCTATGTTAATTATATTTAATGAAAATATTTTTCTTCTTAATTAATCTATCACCTAACTACTAAAATTGGCAGTTACAACATCTTAAATATTTATTGAGAACTTAATTATATTACAAATATTTCAGACAATAATTAATAATTAACGTACTTAAATGCAAGGTATAGAAAATATCCATTACAATAAAAAATATGTAAGTTATACATCTTTGTTTTGATATATACATAACATGTTATATTAAAATTTCAAGTAATAAATAAAAAAATATATTTGTATTGAATTCCATGAAAAGAATTAATACTTTATTGACTTGTAAATTAAAACATAATTTAAAAGGTGATTACATTTCACAATCTGAAAATTAATCAAATAAAAAAACACATAAATAAATAAATAAAATCAGAAAATCTTATTATAATATTTGCTAGTAAATTACATCCAGGTTTGGAATCATATACCTATGTGAATGTACTTTCTTCATATTAAGGCATTCTGTGATGATGAATCTAAAAGACTTACAAACATCCAAGGATTAGTTCCAAAAATAACCCTAATTAAAAACTAATTTTGATATGTTGTTACTGTATATATGATTCCTTACTAAACCACCACACCACTAGCCTCTCCTTAAATTGCATTATACAAACAAGATCAGAAATAAATAGTTAAACCTAATACTTAAGTTTAACAATTGCCCTTCTCTCAGTAATAAAATGATTAAAAAAAAAAAAAATACATAAATTAAATTTTAATGAATGCATTTTTAATGGAATTAAAAACTAATTTGCACTGAAGCTTCAGAGGGGAAAAATCTAGATATGAAGCAGTCCTTAATCCACAATGAGAAATTTTAAATACATAATTTATGAATTACCGGTAGGAAATTAGCAGAAAATATATGGTTCACAATGTTATTTGTACCTACCAACTCCTTTTCAAAAGAAAAACTACTAAATAAAACACATAGATAGAAATACACATGGTTAGAAAATTGTGTTATTTTATGTATTTACCTATGTCTTATAAACATAATAAATATAAACGTTATAAATGAGATAATTTGAAGCTTTAAATTATAAAATAATTAAATAAAATCAATCTTAGTAATATTTGCATTAAGCACAAAAAATTAAGCTAACGTAAGGTAAAAATGAAAAATAACATTAAAGTAAAAATGACAAATAACATTAAAAATGATCCTAATAATAAGGATGAACCTGATGATCGTAAATCAATGAACTAATTCTCCTCTCCTTTTTATTAGCAATATTCTAAAATCACTGTAATTTGCTATTTTCAATTGGTTTCTTTTTTTTAAAGCAAATTTTTGACCATACTAAACCTATTATTATCCCTGGTTAAATATAATGATGGAAATGCAATTAAAAACTTTTCTATTATTTGCCCATAGTCCAGAATAAATTGAAGGTTTACATTTCAATTTTTACACATCAAAATTAAAAATTCCATACATTTTTATCTACATTTCCTTCTATATTGCCCCCTTATTTTTTAAATGCCCCCAGGCTACTGTTGTTTCCTTTGAATGTTCCAGGCGCCTTAGAGGAAATATAGCCAGCTTTAGCAACAAGTGAGTTAGAGGGACAATGTATTATGAAAAGTATGAAATAAATAATGCTATTTAAAAAAAATTAATGACTTTGTTTGACTACTTTACTACAGATATTATTTTGAATTTATCAATATGCAAGAAAAATAAATGCATTCATTAGAATTTTATGTTAAATTTTCAGGATTAATCAAATAAGCATTTAAATAAGAAAATGTGAAATTTTAATTGGGTGGAATATCACTTATAACATACACATTACAGAATACAACATTGAACTGAAAGATACATTCTACAATAACAGCATTCAACTGAAAAATAAAGATTTGACTGTAGATAACATTAGAAAATTTAATAATAGTTTAAGAATTCTTACATGGCCCCCTTGTGCAATGCGAATGGCACTTCTTAATCCACTTTGTATTTGACCCATATGTACAACACCCATTACACCAACTATTTCCAGCATTCCATCATAATGGGTAGGCTTTGAAAAACTGTCTTCTCTCTCTGGCCCCCAAGGATTAGCACCTGATCCCCAACTATAAAATTTTTAGCTTTAATCTTTCATAAATCCCAAAATTTTTCAAAAATTATATTTTATAAATTAAGGATACATACCTTAGAATGTTAAGAATTATTATTCCCTCCACAGGAGGTAAATCTATGATTTTACCATCAACTTCTAATCGGATTTCTTTATGCAAATCTTTCCATGTTTTTCGACTGACCATTTTTCTAAGACCCATTTTTACATAAACACCTTTGTTGTGCAATCTGAAAAAAAATGTATGTTTTTATGAACAAATCTCTCCTGTAGTTACAACTAAAAAAATACTTATTATGATAAATCTATAACTCAATACAAGAATTTTTCTATAATTTATTTAATTGGCACTATAAATGGCATGACTTAACTGATATAAAAATAAGTCATCAACAAAAATCAATTAGCATTTAAGGATTTATGCTGATAATGATCTGACTGTCAACTTAAGGATGAATAAAAGAAGCCAATTTACTCAATCACATATTATTAAATTATGAATTCTATCCACTAGTGATGAATACAAACCTATCATACTATATATATAAACTTCATGTAGAGGGTTGGTTTGTCGCTCTACGATCATTTTTTGCACACTTTAGGCTAATTAGACCGAGACCTACAGTTTAACATGAATTTTGAACCACTAACAAACATCCAAGCCACTGCCAGAATTCGTACCTCAAACCTGTGGTATCAAAGGCCAGAGCAATAGCCATTTGGCCATTATAAGTAGAGGAAAAAACATTTTTTAAAAGTATGGGCTCGCGTAACATAGTGGATGGTGTGTTGTGTTCCTAAAGAATGGCTGCTCCTATCAAAACTTGACAACCAATGTTAAACTGAAAGCTTTTGTATCTACGAGGGTAAGGTGAAAAGTTCTCGTCCTGACGCTGAGATGGCGCTCCAATCAGCAAAAATTTATGTTTCCTGCCTGGATGTACATGTTATTAGTTCATCTGACAAGTTTCAACTTGTTCTCACAATTAGTTTGTTTACACGAATTTTTGCAATAGATGTTTTGCGTGTTTTTCGTTAAAATGGATAAACTTGAATATCGTGCGGTCATAAAATTCTTGGATGGATTAACCCATAAGGAAATTCATGCGAAGTTGACGAAAGTTTACGGGGACTTCGCTCCTTCCATGTCAACCGTTAAAAAGTAGGCAGCTGAATTTAAACGTAGTCGCAAAAACCGCAACACAGGAAACCATCGAAAAAGTGCATGATATCGTGTTGGACGATCGGCGAGTGAGATAGCTACAGCTGTGGGATATCGGAAGAAAGGGTGCGAAAAATCTTACACGAAGAATTAGGGATGCGAAAAATCTTACACGAAGAATTAGGGATGCGAAAGCTCTGCGCAAGATGGGTGCCGCATTTGCTGATTGCCGATCAAACGCAAGTGCGCAAACGATTTTCACAGCAATCTTTGGACCAATTCAATAGGGATCCGACCGTGTGCGGCGATTTGCCACCATGGATGAAACATGGGTCCACCACTACACGGCAGAAACAAAACAGCAGTCCAAGCAGTGGGTGGAAACTGGTGGTTCAGCGCCAAAGAAAGCGAAGTCGATCGCATCTGTCGGAAAGGTCATGGTCAGTGTGTTTTGGGATGTGAAAGGGATCCTGTTGATTGATTACCTTGCAAAGGGCAAAACAATTATAGGCGAATATTACTCCAACCTCCTTGACCAGCTGGATGTCAAAATTCGCAAGAAGAGGCATGGATTGTAGAAGAAAAAAAGTCATCTTTCAGGACAACGCAACTGTGCACAAGGCTGCGTTGGTGATGGAAAACTGCGGAATTTGGGGTACGATTTGCTTGGCCATCTTATTCTCCTGATTTGACATCCTCAGACTTTCATGTGTTCCCAAACTTGAAGAAATTTTTTTCTGGGAAGCGCTTCGCATCCAATGAAGAAGTTGAGAGGGCCGTAGATGAATATTTTCACAACTCTCGCTTCTGGGAAGGAATACTAATGTTGGAGAAACGTTGGACCAAGTGTGTTGAAGTCAAGGGTGATTATGTAGAAAAATAAAATCATTTTTTAACTGAAAGTTGCCAGGCCGAGAACTTTTCACCTTACCCTCGTAAGCCAAAGACAGGCACGAAAAAAACAAGGTCCAGAATGTCATTCCATTTGGCTCAAAGTGTGTATGTCACCTCAGATGATAAATGCCATCATTCTTGAAACTTTGGTTCAAAATTACAGTGGTATAATGTGTGTGCCTGTAGTGCACCCTGAGTTAAAATCAATCTGCTACATGTCTGTTGATCTAGTGGGAAAAGATTAGATCCAAGTGTCCAGTATTCAAAAATTAAATTAAATTTTTTTAATTACCTGCTATTAAACTTATTAGGATTTTCTTCCCTAGCATTATGAAAATCTAAACACAAGTCAGCATCTATACCAATTCCAAAGTAGTTATTCATGACAAAAATTGCAGTGTTATCTTCAGAAGCAGAAACAGCAGTGTTGGCCACAGCTGTTAAACCTTTATCATCGGGTTTATCATCAGTATGAAAGACAACGGTCCACCTTAAATCAAAAATAATAATTTATATTTAAATTCATATAATCCTACATTCATTAAAATACAGTACAATTTCTCTCTGACTATTTCAAAAGTGGATATGGTTACAATAAGCATTTATGGATGTTGTCCCTCCAAAAAACATTTCATCAAATATATAACTAAAAAAAATACTTTTTAATACATAAACAAATATATTTTAATTGTGTATATGTATTTAGTAATATACTAAGTAAAATAATAAATACGTTAGTGCATTTATCTTGATGAATTAAGACATAGTTTTGCCTGAAGACAAAAACATTAAATAATAATATCAAGACTTGATGATTTAATCTTTTCTTCAACTGCACTTTTTTTTATACTAAATTAATTACTACATGTAGTACATGTTAATGCAGTACATATCTGATTTTATCCCATTAAAAATGTTTCATATGTGATTCATATCTAATAGTAGTAAAAGATGCAATATACCCCTGTCAATAAAAATTGTTGTTAGAAAGGAGTGCTTATCTTTGTAGTTAAAAAAAGGTGCAGTTATGTAAAATTTAGGAATTTTTTATTTTCAGCTATCTTTTTCAGTTCTTTTTTTTTTTTTCTCATGTTAAATTAACTTAATAAGCAAATCAAAGGGTAATACCATGTACAGTATAGCATTATATACATAAACACATGTGCAAAATGTTTCTTATTAATTTTAGCTTTCAGTTTTTATATTTTTAACAAAACACCTACTCCATTAAAAACAATTTGGAAATCATCGATAAAATAAAAGCAGATAAATTTAGAACTAGTTTATCTAAGGAATTATGAGTGTAGAAAGTATGAAATTAAATGAAAAACTAATGGTGATTAGAAAAAAAAATAGAAGATATATTTGGTTCTATTATTGAAACTAAGAATAGAAGTACTACTAATAATCTAGTACTGTTTTTTCATTCTGTTACTACTGTATTGCATTTTCAATTAGGACAATAAGGAAAATGTTTAAAAAAACTAGACAATTACTGTCTTATAATCTTAAAAAAATCTAGCAGCAAAAATGTGCAACACATACTCAGAACTATACTTTTACTTTTCTTTTTTACCTTATTAATTCTTTCATATTCTCCGTTTTAAATGAAATATCCAGTAACATTTTAAATGTATTATGCTATTATAATGCAAGAGAAATTGTTTCTTTTATTTCTTATTGTACCTTTGAAATAGCACATGTATAATGGTTGCCTATCAGGAAGCTGCATTATAGCAGGGTCATATTGTAATTGTACTGTTTATTCTAATCAGATATTTAGTTATTTAAGTATAATATTTATCTATAAATGTTATAAAATTTATTTTTTTACAGATAATGACTAACAATCAATTCTCATAAATTATTGAATGAACTTTTTTAAAGAAATTTAAAAAAAACTTGAAATAGAGAAATGGTTGGTTCAATAACCTTAGGCAATTTAACTTCCATTTTAGGGAATTGACCAGCATTCCTATAAAATATTTACCAGCATACTTTTCTTGCTAAACATTTGATAAAATTTCAAAATAAATTTTTTAAAAATGCAGCAAAACTATCATAATTTTAAAAACATATCCACATTATTGTCTTTTATGATCAACAATAATTGTTAAAGTTGAATAATTCTGTAATGAAAGGAAAAGAAAATACATAAAAATTAAAACTACTAGTACTAAAACTTTTTATTACAGTATTTTAAAGTCAGATTATTAATAATTAAGAATTTAAATTATTAAGAAACACATTTTTAAAAAATAAGCAGTAATTACCTGTCTAATCTAATTTCATCAGCTTCAATAATATCTTTCAGTAGTGAAAGAGGATCTTCACCACCAGTATATCCAGGTCCCCAACGCAAAACTCTTGCAAGATCATTACCAGTTCCTAGAGGAACTATTGCACAAGGTGGGGACTGGCATTCAGAATCCTGTCCTACATTATCTAAACACTGAAGCACCCAGCCAACAGTACCATCTCCACCACATACTAAAATTTTATAATCTTTAACATGCCTAAAGACATATAACCTGTACAAAAACAAAAAATATCACTATAAATATTAAAATTATTAATAATTTATAAAATAAGAATTTTAAAAAGTTACAGATAATTTTTTTTTTATTATAATAACAAGCATATTTTTTAACTTACCCAGGTAATGGGCCACCATTATCTAAATCGTAAACTTGGTATGGATTCAACAATTTTCGAAATGAGCATATCAGTTCCAAGCCTTGGCAACCCCCACTTTTCACATTGACAAACACTAATAAAGGCTAGAAAATGCATAGAACATTAAATAAGTAACTGAATGTTAAATAAGTGAGATTTTCTTGAAAAAAATACAATAAACAAATATTTTTAATATTAAAATATACTCCACATATTCAATATTTTGACATAAATTATGTGAAACTAGCTAAATTAAGAAGAAAAGGAAAAATCTAATATAATAAAATTCTTCAAATATTTAAAACCAAGAAAAACTGTGAAACATTAACAATTTACCAAAGGCAATTAATATTACAGGGGAAAAAAAAAACTTTAAATATACAAAATAACAAATAAAAACATTTCTTACTCTAGTTCCTTCTGGTATCATTTCTGGGATTATATTAGGCAGTAAAAGAACCAATAGATTTTTATCTTCATAACAAGTTTCTCGTAACATGTAAAAAGCCTTCACTGCTATATCTGCATTGTCATACGTTATTATGAGAGATCCATATTCATAATAAATAGGACCAATCTGACGAAATTTGTAAGCTATAGGAGAAAAATTAATAATTTAGAATTATTTCTCTCTATAGAAATATGGCCAAAGTGATGTTCTATTCATATTAAACATGAAATGCATATGATTAATAAAATAAAACTCTTGCACAATAATCTTATATGAAAGTAATTAGCATTTCCAAAACAATTATTGAAAATAGTAATTTAGTTTTTTTTTAAAATTTAGAATATTTCAAGCAAATTAAACATATTTGTAACTTTCACCCTATAATTCATTAAGAAACCTCAGAATTTGTTGTAGGGGGGGCGGTAAACAAACTGCTATCAGTAAACTTTCTTGAAAATTTTTCTGAAAAATGTAATTTAACATGCTTGAAAAATTAATTTTTATTTTCTCTAAATAAATGCTGTGTTTAAGTTGAAGATAATAAACAAAATTTCAGTATAAGAAAGAAATTAAACTTATCTTAAAAATATAAAGACATACTTTTTTGAAACTTCATACACCTAGTAAAAATCCCAGGATTACAAAATATTTTACACTACTACGTTTAATTTATAATAAATTATAACATTGATCAACATTTTTTCTCTTTAAAAAATATGCAATTTACAAATTGCAAGAAAAAAGTAAAAAATTTCTTCCAGTTAGACCAATAGGTACGTAGAAATTTCCAATATTTTCTTTTTAAGTTCATTTGTTCACTAATAGATGAAACTTTTTAATTTATTAACATTTACTGCTTTGTTTTCAGGGAATAGGTCTAGTGATTACTTTTTTCATTTTAACGATAGTTCTTTCAGTGTACATCTAATTTGCAGCTTCGCCTAAATAAATACATATAATTTGTTAGCTTTTTATATTACATTTAAAACTCTTAAAAATTGAGAAATGCTACGTTAATTAAAGATCTTAATTGTAAACAAAACAATTAAACTTTGTTCTTAAAGCGATACGTTAAAGAAAATAAATGAATAGGGGAAAATCATTCACAGATATATTACAGCATGTTATAAAAGATTTTTTTTTTTTTTACCATAAAAAGGAAGCAATCTCAATTGCAGATTATAAGCAGGAAGTTAAGACATACCTAATTTACCTGGTACTAACATTTTTAACAATAGGGCAATAAAGCAATAATTTGAAAATGTTAAAATATACATAATTTTTAATGATCATTAAAATTTTAAGCAAATAATGCATAGCAAAAATAAATTGGCACACTTACGTTTGCCTAATCTGTCAACAAGTATTGTTTCATACATTCGTTGAGATAGATTTGGAGGCAAGTTACCAACAAAGAGAGCCACATTTGAACTGGAAACATTTTCTTTTTTCTGCAGATAAAATCTGGTCAATTCTTTTTGGCGCACAGATTCCTGCAGAGATAAGTTTTATTCATTTATTACATTAATTTTAGATAAATAAAAATAACAAAGAGTTAAATAAAAATAATTATAATTGCTCATAGTTTAAAAAACAATCACCAAGGAACAACATTAGCATATAGAATCAAGAGATGTCAATCAGAACTCAAAAACTTCCACACTGTTGTTCATTGCAGCACACATTCTAATAATAGCCATGTCCATATTTTATTCATATGAAACAAATTCATCATGATGCTTATGAGATAAATTATAAATTTAACTATATTATTTTATTAAATTTACAAGACTAAATTTAAATTGCATTTCATAAAGCATTAACTTTATTGATTATGGCAGCAAAAACTTAACATTTCATTAGCATTGCAAAGATTCAACAAAACTTTATGCTTGTGAGCAAATTTATTCATTCACGAAAGTTCTTTCATTTTTGTTCACTAAAAACGAAAACTTGATATGGTGTGATGAAAACAAGCAAAATATGATGGGACAAAAGGCACAGAGAAAACCAAATATATTTAAAAATCATTGAGCTCAGTTAGATGTTAGCTCAGTTAGTTAAAAAAGAGCTCAGTTAGTCATTGAGCTCAGTTAGTTAAAAAAAAAAAAAAAATTACTTTCGGGATTGTCAATTAAAAATAGTTCATGTTAAATCTGATAGTGCTACTAGTTGATGTTAACATAAATTACAAGAAAAGGACTGAAATATATTATTTTATTAATAATACTTTCTTAGTTTTGATTTTTCTAATTCATTTTTTTCCCCTGTGAAAATCCAATAATATATTGCTGATTTTTTCAGAAATTATATGATAAAACAATTTCTTTTTACCAACAGCAACAAATTACATTAATAGTTATTTGTAAAATCATCTTTGATGTTTGAAAATTACTAGGATTAGAAATACTTTTCTTTACTGTAGAATTTAAAATAACATTATTTAAAAAATGAAAACAGTAATTTATAATTAAAAATACATAAGATTATACAAAAAATAAAAGAATTAAACAAATATTACAACATTCATTGCAATAAATTTTTTTATATAAGATCAGAATTTAAATTCAATTAAAACAACATGAAAAATAACTTACTGCAATTTATAAATTGTAGTAAGTATAAAAACATGTAAATAAAAATTAGTTTTTAGGTCTTTAAGATTAGATATTTGTGATAGCAATTCATAATTTTATTAATATAAGGATTGCAATTCCTTACAATAGCATTTAATTTTTTTAAAATAAATTAACAATTTTACTTACTACAATGACTTTTTAATCAATTTATAATAATAGGATTTCATAAAATATCAAAAACAAAGAAACTGATTATAAAACTGGAAAATTAGAGGGCTGTTTATTCAGGTTATTTTAAGAGTCTACTTATTAAAAGAGGATTGAGAGCTGTCCCAAGGGAGCACTTAATAAAAGAGTTTAAGAGGGCCAAACTTTTAGAGATGTGATTAGATTAGTGTTAAAAGAGGAGCAACAAAGTATGCTTTAATTTCCACTTCAAATAACAAATGACACTGAAAAATTAATAAGCACTGCACATTTAATCATTTTCTATTGTGTGTCATGGAAAATTAATTGAGGTTATTCATAAATTTTTATTTGTATTTATCTGACACATAAACAGCTGCATTACTTACATTAGACAAAGATGTCATAGAATATCATGTATTTTTGGCTTCTATTGATTTTGAAACATTGTGTATTACAATTTTTTTTTAATTAAATCCCCTCAAGAATACCAAATATGTTGCTTAAAAAAATTTAAGCTACATAATAATAATAATAGTAAAATTTTTTAAGAACAAATATAAGATATTTAAAAATTGCTGTTTTAAATTAAACTGTGATATAAAAACAATTTGCATTCACTATTATAACAAATGAAATATTTAACTTTAAAAAAAAATTATCAAAACATTAGGCTTCAAAACTTAGTAAAAAGAATTTAATAAAGTTTGGGCAAGAATAATTTTGCTGAAAAATTCAAGTATTAGTAAGTAATTTATATTAGATATTTTCTCAAAGGAAACTATTTTAAAAGAATTTTCTGACACTCCCACATCTGTCAATATTTCTTAAAAGAAAAAAAGTAAGAAGTAAATATATTGTTACCCGAGCTATATTCTTCAATAGTTCCCAAGGTCCTTCTTGATTGTCCATAGCTCTTTCATGGACAGCTGTAAGTATAATTTTGAATCAAAATCACAATAAAAACATGGAATAATTAAAAAATAAATACATTACAAATATATGAGAATTACACTAATTCAGAAATATATTTTAATAAACTGAAAACATTAAAAGTATAAACATATGTGATTTCCTGTTTATAATCCATATATTATATACTAAAAAACCCCCTTTAAACTTTGTGGTTTAGATTAAATGCTGTGCATACACTTTTCCTTCTCAGAAGTTTCATTAAAATCAATTTAGTAAACCTACCACCCAAAAATCCGTTTTGCCAACAAAAATTTACAATTTGTTTGAGTTAAAAATAAACAATCTTCTAAATGTAAAGAAAGAATTGTAACAGTTGTGAACGATGCAAGAGAAACGAACTTTCATGAAGTGAAACATGTATCATACACATCAGTGTGTGCTAGTGGATGAAAAATTCCCGGAATGAAATTATACAAAATAATTTTAAAAAAGACGCTTGAAGCAAAGTCAAATTAGTAATTAACTGCAATACTAATTTGTATGGCTTTAATAAATATGAGGATTACAAATTGTTAAAAGAATGCTATCTATTGTTTTCACCATAATTCTTAAATGTATACCTTGTTTTCTGATTTTCACTAACCTAAATTTTATGACAAATTTATATTGTTGATTCAAAATCTTTTTTTTTTTTACACCATGAATATATATATAAAAAAACTTGATTGGTATATTTTATGTCAAAAAACATGCATGAATTGCAGATTATGCAAGCATCTATTTTTTAGAACAAAAATTATGGCCAAGCAATTTATGACATTTCAAATTATAGGAAGAAAACTTGGTACTTGCACAATTCTAGAGAATTAAAAGCAAATAATTTGTTTTACATAAAAAAAATAATAATAAAATAAACATTTAGCACAGATTAATATATAAAATTAACCAAGAAAGAATATTTTCTAATTAACATCCAATAAGAAACAGAGACAATTCTTACCATTGTGCCATTATTATTACAGCAAATAAAAAATAGTCAACATAGAATCCTTTTTTCTTTACTATCATTAATAACAAACTTAAATGCATTTATTTGTTATGAAAGTAATTTGAAACTCATTATCTTACGTTATTAATGAATTATTTAATATAATTGTGATTTGCCTGAAGGAGTTTCATACATTAACATTAAAATAATATTAGGTTTTAAAATAGTATAAAACAAAGTCAACAAAATTGTCTTTTCCTAAAGAGTTAAAAATTGCTAGTATCTTCATTCTATATTAAATATGCAATGTAATAATCTTTATATTTTCAGTTCTACAATAAATTCCTATCATTTATTATTGCACAAGAATGTAAAATGTTATTATCTAACGTGTTTCTCTTTTCATGTGTTACATTACTTGCAAAATAATAAATATGGTTACTTTTACAAATATCTAAAAAGACATACATCGTTTTTGCAAAATTCTATATAAAAGAAGTGATGAAATTTTAAAATTACCAAAGCAGTTTTAATAAAACATTATCACTTAAAATTTAATACTTGCTTAAATTTGTTAATGTTAAAAAAATCAATTCAATAAAAAATTCCAGCTTGACTAAATTTTATACAGATCATGGAAGTTATGAATAATTTTTTCCCTTTTCTTATCATTTCTTTATCAATTGATAACATTTCTAATGAATATACCATCTAGTAATAAATAATGTAATTATTTTCCACTATATAATTTAATCATAAATGCATAGCTGCCAATCAAAATTTCCAAAAATGCAGCAGATTTTACATGCTATTTATTATTAAAAAGCATACAACTAAAATAAAATTATAAAATTTAAATTCATTTACGTTAAATAATTATTTACTATTACAATTTTAATATACCGACAGTTTAAAAGCTGCAAACTTTCATATCCTAATCATATTTAATGTACAATAGTTATAAATTTCCATTACATTAAAACATAAATGGATGAATTAGGATACAATTATTTTATTACATTATTGTATTTACAAATGTTTATTGAAATATTTTTGAAAATATTTCTGCAAAACTGTATTAGCTCTCTTGTGTAAACGAGCATAACAAATAACGGATAAACTTAAGAGAAAGATATAAAATTCGTCTAAAAAAAATATAGCTTTATTTTAAAGAGAACAAAGAAAATGAGAGTGTTACCATTTGAGCACTATACTGGCATAATAAATATTATCTATTAAAAGGATTTGTTTCTTTACAAATTAAATCTTTAAAAACATAAAATTAACATAACTTGAAAATAACAACTTTCATTTTGTAACAAAAATTTTTTATCTTTCTGATTAAAATAAAAATCATTGATAACATTTTTTTTTTCTACAAAGGAAACACTTTTTTACTTTTATTAGTTTATAACAAGATGTACTTTATTTACACTTAATTAATAATCTTTCTAAAGTATTATTTGGTATTGATGAGTGAAACATAGTTATTATTTTAAATTTGAACAAAAAGAACTAGTTTTTCACATCCTACATTGCTACACAAAATTGCAGAAATTTCCAAAAACACTTCAGGAATTCTTCCACGGTTGGGAATTCCTGTAACATTGCAAGCATCATGCAGAAGGAAGCATCAAGAGAAATCTTTTGACTAATGTAACCATACAATTGTCTAAAGTTTTCAAACTTGTAAATAAAACTGCTCTTTTATACAACAGATAAGGTTTATACTGAAATTTATTGAAGTTCTGCTTCATATTCTCATATTATAATTTCTTTTTTTTTTCACCTTTTCATCATAGTAATCTTATTAACTTTATAAAAAATAAAAAATAAATTGGATTGTAAAAATGCATTGTTTTTCATAATTCATTAAAGAAAACAAAATATACAATTAAATTTGAGGAAAGAAAGTAAATATTATTTTCTTCTCTTTTTAAACAATTATTGGAGGTCTTATTTTTTGATGAATAAGACCTTTATCTTTGAATCTTTTTTTTTTTTTAACCTGACAATTGAAAGACTGCTTGTCTATTAGATCATAACTTGAATAATTTAGGATGAACAATGTTGAGATTTTGTTATTTAATACAATTCTAAGCTTAATAACAAACTTTTCTTACTTCAGTAAGGAAAAAACTTTTCTCACTATGCCAAGATTCTTTTCAACCAATGTCTAAGAGAAAGCCATCGAATTGAAGACATGTTTTAGTAATTTTCTGATTTAAACATTAGGGAATTCTTTAATCACATTAAATTTTTCTTTCCTGTTGCATAATAAAACATGTCAATGATCTACTAAAACAGAATATCATAATGGAAATAGATTCCTTAGCTGCAGGCATTGGTTGCCAATAATAATGAGTTTTCTTCATTGTTCCTTCAAATAATTCTTTTTTTAGCCAAGAAATTTCAGTTTAGAGAGAAAAAAAAATTACAAAAAGGAGAAGCTAATACACAAAAGGGAAAAAATTTGATTTTTAAATTAAAAGTATAGAGCACATAGTGATATTACTGATGACATAAATTTCAAGACAGTTAAGAAAAAAAAAATTACTTTCAAGATTGCAAAAAATATTTTTAAATACATAGTTAATTATGATAAGTTTTCATTTTTTTAATTCAGAAATATAATTTATGTTAATTGATAAATTTAAACTATCCAAAATACAAGGAAAATGCAAAACAGGAAGAAAGTTTTTAATAAAATTTTTTGATTCTTCTGCAGGGGAAAAAAAAATACAGAATTTTCCTGAATACAACCACAATGCCAAACATTATCATTTTAAAAAAATTAATGTATTATAAATCTAATGAAAATTTTCTTTCAACTTTTAAGCAAAATGCTACATAATGATAAACAAAAATACTTACAGCCTCTATCTAAAGTGACCTCACTAAGCCTATATTTATTTATATCAGAAGTATCCAAGCCAAATTCTGTAAGAGTTGCTGCCATTACATCTTCCACACTGGTATCACTAGTAACAGGAATAACTCTGTGTGTATCTGCAGCCCTGAAAAATGAAGCTGGATATTCAAAAGTACAAAACCCTCAGCCATTAGTGTATATTAAAAAAAAAAAAAAACAATGAAAGTGAAATATTTACACTATAACAATATTAATAAGTAACTGGTGAGAAGGATCACTCAAATGGTATCATATATTTATAAGTAATGACTGACGAGAATAGCAATTACTTAATTCATTCAATATGAGATTAAACTTTTAACTTCTGCCCAGAAAAAAAAAAAGAATGTATGCTTAAGTTTCCATATTAATTTTTCCTACAATAAGATAACTATTATGAACTGATAAGGCAATTGCATAAAAAGCATAATGTCAAACATTTCACAAAATAATTTTTAAGTATAATTTATCATTTGAAGAATAATTCTTAAATGATACTTTAAAAGTAAGTTGTACAAGCATGCAACATCTAGTTGTGTAATAATAAACCAAGGAAAGGAAAAGATTGTATAACAGTAAAGCTGCACATAAAAAAATATTTAGTAGGGGTAGAGAATGGAACTAAAAAAAAATAATAAAATTGATACAATAAAACCAAATATAATTCAAATTAACTTTTCCATAATTCTATTAAATATTTCTAACAATTTTAATATGCTATTTTAATAGAATATTTCAACAGGATCACATCACGTTCAACAACTTACTATTTAATTTCATATTATAATATTTCTTAACTAAATTATTCTGCTCCAAGAAAATGAAACAAATATTAAAGTAATGTCTAGTAAAATTTATAATAAACATGTTTTGATTGAAAATCTTATTTAAGAAGATTCATTCTAATTTACTTTTAGTAGGATATTACAGATATATGTTGTGGGCAGAGTTCATTTTCAACATGAAAAACCATTCATCAGTCTACTGATACAAATGCAAGACTTTTTATAAGTGAATAACTTATAACACCATATTTCTGCCCTAATTTATATTATGTTGTTCTTTATTCTGTTTACTGTGCCTTACATCTTGACCATTGAAAATAAATGTTTTGTACATCCAGTTTCAATTGATGGGTAAAGAAATTTAGTAAGATAAAACATTTATCCAATCAAATCCATGTGATAATTCAAATGACAGTATATTGATAAAAACATTATCAGTCATTTATGAATAACTAGTTCAATAACTGTTTTTCATGTTTCTTTTACTATAGATTACACAATTTAAAAACAAACATCAAAACTATTTATTCTCAGAAAAATTTGGTAATTGAAAAGAGAAATAATGCTTCTTTAAATTATGCAATTCATTACATATGCCACAAGCTTAAAATTTAGTTTTTCTAATATGCATAATTAACTTTTCTTCTAAGGCAAGAAAGAAAAAATGAAAAAATTGTTCACTTAATAGTCATATAATTAGAACCATCCAGTATTAAAAATTATTTTAAGCAACACTAAAGAATAATGAATTTGTTGCAATAAATAATTACCTAAATTTTCCAGGATAAACTTTCACTGTACCACTATCAGAATCAGGAGGTCTATATCTTAATAAAATTGCAGGTCTTTTGCCTTCTTTTCTAGTTAAACTTTGAACTGGCATAAATTCTTCAATTTCTTTCTCTGGTGGATCACCTAAACAAAAGTTTAAATTAATATTAAGCAACATTATGTTAACTAAATTGGGTTTCAATTCAATAAAGTCCAAATATTTCCCTAGAATGAAATATATTGTAGCTGTATTTAATATAATATTTCTTTTAAATGTGAAATACACTTTGTCTACATCTACATAATAAACAAGCTGAAAGGGATATTTTTTATCTTATGTAATTCAGGGGTCTTCAAACTATAACCTTCAAAAGTACAATTAATCTAGCCTCCATAGTTTATTTTTATTACATTACAAAATTTACAAAATAATAATTAAATTATGCACAATAATAATCAAATGTTTTTATGTAACTACCAATTAAGAAACAGTAACTGACCTACATAATGAAATTCAACTTATTAACTGTAATTAATGATATAAGAATTGTCCTGAAAACTTAAGAAAGCGACATACATAGGCAATTCACATAATGAAATTGAATATCATAATTATGATTAATGAGATTTATGTAGCTGTAACTTTCTGCTGACAATCGTTTGCAGTAGTGGTTCAAGTTTACTAGAATTGAAGATTACAAGTTTACTTGATGAATTCCACATCAGTTTAACATGGATCTGAAATTTTTTTGTATGTTTTGGAAATTTTTTTTCACACAGATAAGTAGTTTTTAAAGTAGAAAAAATAGCCATGAACAAATTTATGCAACTGTTCAAATTGTATAAATTGTGGAAGACTCTTATAACATTTCAGCAATGATAAGTTTCAATATTTTTATTTAAAAACATTGCTACACTGCAATTCAATAATTTCTATTTGAAGTTCTGTAACAAGGGTTATATGTTGACGTTAAAAGGATTTTGAAAAATCTTGATGCTGTTTGCAACTGCATCGAAATCTTAAATACAGAATATTTAGTCTCATAACGACATTTCAAATTGTATTCCTTGTGGACAGTTATTGTTTCATTGCAAATTATACACATTGCCCAGTTATTTGACTCAATCCCTCACTATCTAGGCATGTAAGTTCAAATTGAGATAATGCACTTACAACTCTGAACTCAAAATTTGAACAACTCTGTCCCAACTCTCAGCTATCCTTTCAATCCTCAGAACACATTTGCTAACACTCAAATCATCCAGATAAATGCTCACGCAGCAGAAGTTTTTCAGGACATGCTCTAGCTCAGCTATTCGTTACAAAATGGCACTGTATACTTTAAGTTTGTCTTTTTGTTTAATTCTTTCACTTCTCAGAAGATGGTGCTGTACTACTGTAGCACAAAATAGCATTTCTGCCGCAATGACATGTCCCAAATACTTGCCGAAAGTGTCAACCAAAATTCATCCTAACCCCATATATACCTCACTCGCTGTTAGTTCCGAAACAATTTATGTTAATTCAAAACTACAGTATATTGGTACAATGAGCTAATTAGGTCTTTGGATTTAGTGGAGGAGTCAGTGTGGTCTTTATGTTTGGAGACATTTGATCTAATATGGCTTACAGCTTTCCCATTTCCTAACTAAACCCTTTTTAATGAAACTTATGCATTTCATATTGATTATTGTTTCAATTGAAAACATGCTTCTCTATTCATCAATTATAATTGTTGCAACTGCAGCGATGCTTTTTGTATATATTTACTGCACAGACACATTTGTTGCGCCCATACAAATGATCCTTTACACATATTGAATCCTTCTTTTTCGTTATAAATTAAAATTTCCATAAGCCACATACAGATTTGAATGCACGAGCCATAAGTGTTTGCTTGCAAATAGTCTTTCTGAACTTTTATGTGACCTTGGAAAAACAAACCCTTTATCTATCATTACTGGTGAGCTCAAGTTGCATTTCGTAAGGTTGTAAATCCTTTTAAACGTCACCAAAACCAGATTATCTGGAACAGCGACTTTATTTCCTTGACAGTTGGGAAATATTCACCCTCATTTTGTGTTTCTTTTACACGAAAACAACCCAGTTTGGAAAAGCTTTCACAAGAGCGGCTTGCAGCACTCTATGGGGGGCTTCAGTAGTATAATTTCTCTGGCTTCAGTAGTATAATTTCTCTAACTAAACACTTTCTCAAAAACACTTTGAAGGTTGATTTAATAATAAACATACCGAAGTTTAAAATAAAAAATGTTTAAATCTCACACTATTTACGTTTTGAAAGATGCAATGCTTCTAACCAATGGTGACATTTAATATAAAAATATACATACAGACAAGTCAGTTAAATTAGAAAACACTTTTATAAGAACTTTTCATCAAAAGACTGGGTTCTCTTATAAAAAATTTTGGTTCTATTAATTATTATATAAACTTGTATTATATATATATATATATATATATATACACACTATCTGGAAGAAAGTGACGGGACACCCCTCGAAAAGTAGAAAAGTCGACAATACAGCTGACACATGCGCAATAATAGGTATCACGTGTCAGCCATATCCTATAAATACTCTGTAGAATCGATTAGAGTTGTTTTTTGTCAAGATGCCGCCACGGGAAGAGTTGTCTGAGTTCGAGAAAGGTGTGTTGGTTGGATTGCATCTTGCCAAGGTGTCAATTAGGGAGATATCCCGTCTCCATAACTGCTCAAAATCAACTGTAGCACGTGTTGTATGTCGCTACAAGACTGAGGGACACTGTCAGAACAAACTCCAAAGTGGACGACCTACAGTTCTCACCAGCAGGGACCGGCGGGTGCTCGGAAAGGAGATTCAAAGTAACCGTCAAACATCCATGGATAACATCGCTAATGAGTTGAGACAAGCCACAGGTGTGGCCGTTTAGACCAAGACTCTTCGTATTGAGGCCCATAAGTTAGGTTACATTGGACGTTCGGCGGCCCATAAGCCCTTGATTACGAAAACCAACAAGAAAGCGCGCCTTCGATGGGCCAAAGACCACCGTACTTGGACTCTGGATGACTGGAAACGCGTCCTTTGGAGTGACGAGTCACGATTTACCCTTTCCCGTTCAGATGGATGTGTTTGGGTATGGCGTTTACCAGGAGAACGCCTTTTGCCCAAGTGTGTCGTCCCAACTATAAAGTTTGGTGGAGGAGGATTGATGGTATGGGCCTGTTTCTCCTGGTATGGGGCTGGCCCACTGGTGAAGGTTGATAGTGCGATGAATGCCGATAGATACTGTGATATTCTCGACAATCATGTCCTTCCTACCTTGTGGGCAACGTACGGTATGGATGATTGCTGGTATCAAGACGACAACGCAAAATGCCATGTTGCAAGGAGGACTCTTGATTGGTATGTGAACAACAACGTTAAACGCATGGAGTGGCCGGCGCAGAGCCCTGATCTTAACCCAACTGAACATCTCTGGGACGAATTGGACCGTCGGTAGAGGGCCTGCACCCCACTCCCCAAAAGCAAGCCTGAACAATGGAACTTCCTGTTAAACATTTGGAAGGAAATTCCTTTTGCCACTATGGCTAATTTAGTGGAAAGCATGCCCAGAAGGGTTGCAGCTGTGATCGCAGCCAAAGGAGGCCCTACCTCCTATTAATTTTAATAAATATGGGTTTATGTCGTTATAGTGTCGTGTCCCGTCACTTTCTTCCACATAGTGTATATATATATATATATGAAACTATCCTATATGACCCAGTATTGCCCAGCTCCCATGAAGTGATATATTTTTTACATTGGTATATTTAAAGAAATATCAGGTTAGAAGTGAAAGAAATCCATAGAAAAATCTTAAATAATAGCAGAAGTTCACCACTCAAGATGACAGAAAATAAGTTTAAGTTAAGATATTAAATAAGTTTTAGTTTAAAATAAAATAGCCAGGTAAACTGGAAAGAGAATTGTTATAAAAAAAAAAAATAAAAAAAAAAAAAAGACATTTATTTGTATCCATTTTAAATTGCTCAAGACATGTTAATGAATTGACGACAAAAATAACAAATATTTAATTTATTTTGTTACGGCACAATAAAAATTAAATATAAATAAAAAGAAAATAATAAACAATAATATTATTATACATTTGCTACATACAGATATATAAACAATAATATTATAATACATTTGAAATGAACACAAACAGTACATTAAAAAAAATAAAAAAATTGCAATATATTTAAATAATTCTTAATCTTATTCATTCAAATATTAATAAATTATTTGTAAATCAAAAAATTCCATGAGTAAAATAATAAAATAAAAGAATAAGAATGCATAAAGGGCTATGATGTCATTTCCCATTAATGATTCTTTTGTTCTAATGCAGCTGTCAAACACTTAGACAATTGTTTTCGATGCCTCACTCACTTAGCACTACCATGCGTGTAGCCCATTAATGATTCTTTTAGAGATGATTTTTTTTATCTAAAGAGTTTCAAAGTGTAATCTAAATATATATATATATATATATATATATATATAAACTTTTTCATGACTTTCTAGCTATGCACTAGTTTAAAAATAATAAATTCCAAAAAATAATAGTAATTCTCAAAACTATATCACTTATTACCACATAAATTTCTTGCTTTGCATTATATATAGATAAAAGAAAACTTTAAGGATGCTTAATAATAGTTATTTATCTACCATTTTTAATGATGTTTAAAATAAGTTAAATATTTTTAGTATTAAACAATTTTCATTTTAATTAGAATTAAATTTATATATATATATATATATATATATATCATTTTCTTCCCTTTTTTTAATAACAAAAATATTTTTAAAATAGTGTTTAAATTATTTGTTTCAATAAACAGATGAATGCATTTTAAAATAAAAAGTGACTAGCAAAAACAAGATTTACAAGATTATTATTTTAATGTTTTTGTAAAATAGTAGTTGATTCTTTGTTAATTTAGGAAGATGATGCCATATGAAAACTATTGGATGTAAAAAAAAGATTTTATTAAAAAATAAGGAAAGGTTTAAATATTTAAATCTCAATAGCTACTTAAATAGACTTTTTATATATTAAAACCTTTCATTCACTTTAATACAGTAAAAAATTTTAATATTTATTTATTTTTATTAAAATTTTTTGTTTATTTTTAATTTTGGATAGAAAATGTATATTACTTACAGAACAATAATTTTAAACATGGCTATGGTAACTGGAAAATATGATAAACATACATACCATATACATCAGTCAAATAGTAATGCTTTGGATCATCAGATATATGGAAAGCTCTTAATGCAGCACACTGAAATTAAACAAATTTTTAAATATTTTATTTATGCTTAAAATTATATAAATTCAAAAAGATAAAACATTTTTATATGTGTGGGATGCTTTTTAAATATTTTGATACAAAAATAAACAAGAGCAATTTTATTAATAAATTTATACTTGCATGAAAACCTCAACACGTAATTTACTTTTCTAATTAATTTCCTATATTAAAGCCCCTATCATATTGCATGACAAACCTTTCAATTTATTCCTTATAGATATGTGCCACTTGATTTCTTAACCAACATGTTCATTTGACCATTGTCAGTGTAGCAATCACTGCCAAAATATTTCTTTAAATACAAGAAAGAATAATAATCACTTGGGCATAAGTAAAGACTATAGAAAGGTAATCAAGTAGTTCCCAGTCTAAATAATGTAATGAGATCTTAGGTATGATCAGCCAGGTCCGTATGAGCACCACAGTTTATACATGGTCTCACAATATCTGTCAGCATTGAAATATACACAAGTAAAACACATTGCATATTCCAAAACTCAGCACACGAATTTTTTGGCTGAAATAGTTTGATTGAACTTCACTTTCTTGGTGAAACAGAAAGTCTCCATTCCAAAGAATTGTTGTTTTGATTACAGTGTAAGGTGAGCAACCAATATTTTGTCCCAGGACAATTTGTATTCCCTTCCATACTGTACCACTCGAGGAAAGTCAAAGCACTGGCTATACGATTACTTTTGTGTAATTCAGTTAGCATTTATTAAAACCCAGAGTGAATAAAGCTTAAGAAAATGTAACACTTCTTTAAAACTTGAGAAAATGCTTGATGAGAACACTTCTAAAAACTTGAGTGAAATCATTAGATAATGATGAAGTCATATAGCATGCTTCTTTGAATTGTTTCAACTTTCTGCAGCAAGTCATCATCAACAGATGGTTACAGCTTTGTTCCTCACTGGAACATTAATGCATCCATCTTTAAATTTCTACATCACTTTCTTTTCATTCCATCAATCATCAATCATTCCTATTTTTAATCATGAGACATTTAAATACACATAAAAAAAGTTGACACAAGCAAATTCTTGTGAAATGGTATCTTTGAATAATTGAGAGATGAAGATACTTAATGCTCATGTGTGGAACACAATTGCAATGCTGCAACAGACACATTTTAAAATGAAACTTACTTAAAAGCATACCTTGCAATTTAGAATTTCAGTAATTGCAAACTACCAAGTTAATTGAATTAAACAGATTCTTTGTATATCATGGAAAGTTGGATAATAATTTGAGACACCAGATTAATGGATTATTATTTCTTATACTACACTAAATAGCTATCAAAACTGCAACATTATGAAGGACAAAAAATTTAGGAAAAATTATTTGTTTTATAAGACTAGAAGAAATTGATAAAAAATTATGGCTCTGTTGAAGTAGTAAAATTAAAAAGTAATCAGTATTATGTGACAGTACCATTGATAAACATAAATATCTTAGAAAGTTTAAATTCAAGACGAAAATAAAAAAATCATGATGTTAATTCTTTGAATGTTCGCCAAAATACAAATTTTAAAGCTAATGGATGTTTCATTACAAATGTATATTCTGATAACCTGCGGTGTTTCAAAAAAATACTATCAAATACAAATGGATAAATATTAATACACCATCATTTGCAAATGGATAAATATCAGTATAAATTATTTTATAAAAACTCTTGAATTTAAATCTTAATAAAAATGTTTGCAATATTTAATTAAAATTCCTTTCTCTATGATATTCAATTCAGGAGTTAAAAAAAAAATCTCATTTAAAGTAACTTATAAATTTTTTTAGATGTTAAAGAATTTTTTAAATTATGCCTTTATATTTGCACTTATAAAACATTAAAAAATGATTTTTCATTTTGGACTGCACAAAAAAAAATTAATCAAGATGTGTCTAAAACCTAAACATAAATGAAAATCCTTAACTTAAATGGAAATCTTCTGTGATATTGTGCATATTTATAGTTGAGTAAATACATAAAGATAATTAAATACTTAAAATTGTGCTTTTAATATTGAACCTGTTCTTATAATAAAAACTAAATATTTCAATAAAAAATTAAATCATGCAAACAAACTATATTTCACAATTTCAATTCTTATTTTTCTCTCTCAATCTCAAGAGAAATAACAATACTTACTATCATTTCCTCTTTTACAGCATTTCGAAGTACCGTGATTGTCCTAAACATACGTCGCTTCAGTGATGCATTTCCATCATATACCTTAATGACTTCTACAAAATAAATTGAGCTTTAATATATATATATATATATAAAATTTATTATATTTAAAGCCTATATAAATATAAGCTTACTGAGATTAATTCAACATTTCATATCAGCAGTATTTCTTAATTCTCAAATTAAATATATAGGAAATTAGTAATGTCCAGGAAATATAGTCAATTGCTTTAATCAAAAGACCAAACCATATCTAAAACTTTTCTACTGAATAAATTGTAGAACTTGATAATGATGTCAAATTATTTATACAAAACTTATAACAGTAATTGGCTTACAAAAAAATAATCCTTGTAGTTCATAAAATTACTTGCAAGGATAAAATTAATGATCAATTTTTGCAGATAATTATTATCTAAGCTTAAAAAATTATAATTATTATCTAAGCTTAAAAAATTATAATTTATATGTTACAAAGTTTTTGCTATTAATTTTCAACAACTTATCTAATACAGTAATTAGGATTGTACTAATTGAGCAGGAAAAAAAGAATGGTATCGTTTTGAATTTTCGAATGTACCTATTCTTTTCTCAAATAATATAAATGGACCCCTATTATACAGCTGCAATAAAACATATCAGTAATTAGATAAAAAGTTAATGCAACTTCTATATAATAATTTTCAACATTTTAGTTTCTAATGTAGGGGTTATGTTTGCTATATCAGCTTTATGACTATATATAAGGGATAACAGTTCTTGTTATCACTATTACCTAAACTGGTGTCCAAAATTTATGTTTAATTGGTAATTATGTGAATAATGAAAGAAATTTACGCCAGAATGTCAGGAATGTGATATGAGAGTGTAAAGTTATAAAATATGAAAATACAAAAAAAGACAATCCCCTTTATTAACCAAAGAAACAGTTTGAAAAAAACAAACATAAGGAGTTCACATTTTAGTGAAAAACAAAAAAATAAAAATAAAAAGCTGATGCTGCACTTTAATAAGATTTGTGGTAACTGGTGGCATGTTACACAATTTCCCATACTTGACATTGTGGATGAGTTGTAACTCTTAGAGAGCTCTTTTCAGTTCTAGAACAGAACTGGGTTGGCGCAGAAGGGCTGAAAATTGTCTCCTGAGAATATCCCATGCATGATTGATAGGATTCAAATCAGGCCAGTAGACAGGCAATGGCATGCACTTGATATTTTCCATTTCAAGGAAGTCGCTGGTCAGGCCAGCACACTGACAAGGCACATCATCATCCATTAATATGAAGTCAGTACCAATAGCACTTCGAAACATATGAATATAAGGCTCAAAAATTGTGTCTATCTTTTAGCAGTAGCATAACTCGTTTCAAAGATATGGAGTCTGTGCAGTTGTCCAAGCATGATGCCTGCCCATACTATGACACAACTTGGCAGCAAATGTTGACTTTCATAATGATTTCTGGGTCAAAATGAGTTCCATGTTCTCTCCATATAGATGAGGATCAGTGTTCATACTAAAGCAGGATTCTTCATTGAACATCGCTTTGGCGCATTGTCCCAAACTTCAGTATTGATGTTCCATAATTCAGTTTAAAAGAGTGTGTTCATGTACAGACGCGAAGACATTTGGCACAGAAAAATACCTGACTGAGTCTCCTGTGATCAGTTTGTCCAGAAATTAGTATTCCTAGGGAGGCCATGAGCGCTGAACCCAGTTAATTCTCTGGCAAAACTGTACCTCTGATGTCACACAATCATTGACAGATATCAGTCTAGGTGAACCATTGCAACTTCTGACCAACCTCGTACTGGTCTTAAGTAAACATCTCCTGCCCTTTATGAATTCCACAATGAAGGCCCAGTCAGAATTCAAGATACCTCAATTTGTTATCACAGATTCCAATGACTCTTCTTTTCATAATAATGTCCAGTTGGTCTCTTTGTGACAAAATGTATCCTGTTTGATCGTTAAGAACATTCTTTCACACATCAATTGCATGAAACTTATCTGAACTGCCTATGCCACATGAGCAAATTTCTCTGCATTTCAAAGGGCGCCGGTGTTTTGTGCATAATGATGTCAAATGAAAACCTTTGATAAAGACAAAATTTCCCTTCTAACAAAATATTTTTCACAAGTTATTTCAAATAATTTTACCAATATTTTTTTGCATTTTACAAATTATGCTCAACCTTTGGAAACCAGAATATAAAGGTGATTGCTTTAAGGACTAAATTTTCAATGTTTTCAAGATTTCAATCATTTCTATTATTCACTCATGTACTTTTTTTTAACACCAGAATACATATATTAAAATTACCTGAATGGTTTTAGATTATTAATTTATTTTAGTTTACATACTTCAGCAAAAATTATGATTTTTCAATGTTTTCATTTACAAAATAAAGAACTAACCGTCATCTTTATCTTTTTCTTTTGGTGATGGATAGTCATCAATATCTTTGTTTCTACATTCACCAGGTGAAAATTCTTCTGAAATACTTCTTGCTATCAATAAAAAGTACCTTGCTATCAATAAAAACTTGTTAAAATACAGATGAAATACAAAAAAAAAAAAAAGATATTAAATAATAACATATATGAAAAACAAAGAACTCATACTTATACATATTTTAAGAACATCTCTTTTCTTTATTTCAACACCTATAATTGTTTCCAAAGGAACATCTGTCCGAGGAATGCTAACAGAACTAGGTGGAAGCATTATGCTTTCCAAGCATCCAAAGTTACATTCCATTTGTAAATTTTTATAACATATAGGATGAGCCTATAATACACAAGATCAAGCTAAGAAATTAAATGTATTAAATAATATACAAACATGTTAAATTTCTACTATTAATCAAAAGTCTAACTTAAACATTTTTTGTTAAGTTTTATCTACTAATGATATTTGACAATTCTGAAAGTAATTTCTTAAAATAAGCATTAATTAGCACATCAAGTTAATAACCATCAGTCTCCAAGAGCTAACATTTTAAAACAAAATTTTTGACATAGAATGTTAAACAATACATCACCAGTTTTAATTTATTATTTAATAAAAATAAATTGCAGAAGGACACAACTTGCTAAATCTTGTTTTAGATAAAAATTTATATTTAAATCTGTTTATTAAACACTTACAGTCATTCCACACCATTCACATCTCATACCAGCTAGGCACTCAGATGACCAACATGTTTTCTTACAGAGGTTACATTTTGAGTTTCCAGGTAAATTTCCTTCTCTCCAGTGATGATACTGAGTAACTTTTGCCTGTATAGCACATAACATGAATAGTATAAACAAAATGCTAGGATTTTTGCCTATGCAGGCTTATGTTTTGACTTACACACTTTTATCTATGAAAATTAAGAAAAAATAGATATAATAGGAAATGAAATATAATTAGCAAAAATTACTAGTTTAGAAATACGCATATCAGGAAATATAAAAAAAATATTTATATTTCATATTTAATAAAAAAAAAAACAGATTATACATTTTAAATTAATAAAAAAAATGTTATAAACCTTACTTTTACAAAACTGCCAGAAGCACGAGGTTATTTAGAATTTTGCGATAATTTTTTATAATTTAAAATGTTTAATATATGCATTTATATAAAACATAAAATCCTCCAAATACAAATTACTCAATTTTGTTAACTTAAGATTTTTTTTTATTTTTTTTTATTGAGTTTATAAAATAGAATTTTTCTGGAATACAAATGTTTGATTTATAACTAAAGAAAAACACATGAATCAGCAGAGAAATGCTGATGTTTTCAGAATTTTTTTTTTTCAAGCATCATTTGATCATATCATATATTAAGTAAATGAATAATTATACTCTCTAGAAAAATGTGAGTGGATCAAGGGAATACATAAACGATGTAGAGTTGATAAAAAGAATTTCAAGGTTATAGTTGTTGTGTGAGGTCAATACCATCATTTTTATTTTTTAATCATGCCAATTTTTAATTAAATTCAAGAAAGATGAGCACACTTAAGAATCAAATACTGCAGGTCCTAACAGACTATTTTGCCTTAAGATAAGTAGATGAAACATCAGCAGGTATATCATTAATTTGAATAACTAATCAGTGTTAATCCATAAATTAACTTCAAAAATTTTACCAAAATGCCAACTTAGTATAAAAAAACTAAAGTAACATGAATTTATATAAAGTGAAATGTTAAACAGAACACATAATCAAAATGCAACAAACTTTAAATCATAAATTTTAAATAATCAAAAGCCAAATAATTGTTTTGTTAGCATTACATTAACTGCATACAAAATATTAATATAAATATAACTTTAAAGAATAAATTGGTACTATTGGCTAGAATCAACTAACTGAACAGTCCATAAGGATGAAATAAAACTACTGCTGATAAAATGCCATAAATATAAGTTTTCTAAAAATTAATGACATTGCATGTATACTTACTTGATCTCTACTTGGAGCATATGTTGCACATTCTTTACAATCAGCAACACTAAAATCTTGACATTCCGCATGTACGCAATACTCACAAACTAAAATACAGAGAAAATTTGTTTCTCTATCAAGAATAACCGGAAAACACTAAAATGCATACTAATACTATACTTCAGTATTGTATTTTAATTGCTTTTATGCAGAAAATTTTGCAATTTTTTTTCTTTTTACATAAAACACACATTAACTACTTAATTTCTAAATATTTTTAACTTTTTTTCTATAAGAAAAAAATAAATATTATTTTAACTTAGTTACATATAAAAGTGAACAAAAAAATTATTGCAAATTTGATGACATCTAAAAAATTGAATGTTTCTGGAATAATAATGAAAAAAACTGAATACTTATAAGTTATATGATACAAAACAAATATTATATCCAATATTTTATCAGATTTTAACGATACGACGACGAAAATAACAATTTTTTTTTTTTTTACTTATATACTTATCTTAGATTGCTAAGCCCAGATGAACTCTATGATAATAATTTTGATTCAAGCAATACAACTAATTATTCATAGTTTTATTTTTATTTTAAAAATTAGATAGAAGTACACTTGTAAGAAAAATCAGACCACACAAACACCATCATAATAACATAATAAGCCTTTTCCCAAGCAATGAAATGGAAAAAGGGGCAATTACAGATTTTTTAGATAATATTACTACTTAAACTAGTATTACTACTGTATATCATATTATTAATAAAATAATAACAAAGTAATATTACACAATTTATTCAGAGTGCCCCCGCTGGCAAGAGTCAAATAGAGAGGACAAAACACTTAACCATGAATCCAAAAGTTATTTTTTATAAATAGTTGGTTAGATTTCATTGTGTAGAACAACCTACAACCATTACATATAACTGAATATTTTTCAGTAACAAGTTCCCAGGCAGCTTTAATATTGCAGCAATCATTATCAGCAATTAAAGCAAAAAAATTTCTACTACAAAACTTTTCAATAAACTGAATCAATATATAGCCAATATAAGATAAATCATACCAAACTTTACATAATTTTAAACTCTATAGAGAGAGTGATAGATAGATAAAAAAAATCATAAATAGACATAGCTGCAGCTTATGTGCACTTTGTATCTTAAACAATTTCTTTTAATGGTTCTGAATATGAGGCACTTCAGGAAATTTGGTATTGTGAATGTTATGAAGGTTTTGTTATGCAATTTGTGCTTCTATGAAGCACATGATAATTGGCTTGTAGTAAATATTGTTATGACTTTTGTTGTACAAAATGGTTCTTTCTAGCTCATCCTTTGTCAGTTCTCCTTTGATTTCATATTGATTTGTTATAATCTTATATATGCATATATATCTATATACATTACAAATTAAAAGCATTCCTTTATATAAAACACACAATTAAAATGCAAGCTTGCAAATTATAATACATGATGAGCACAAAACAAATGACTTTTAATTAATTTTAAGGTGATTTAAATTTAAAAATGGAAGTAAAATTACAAACACATACATATATACGTTTGATAACTAATACACTGTGAGGTCTTTAATTGAACTAAGAAATAAAAGTATATTGAGCACAACATGTATATATGGCTGAATTACTACTAATTATTAAGAAAGCATGTTTAAATTTAATTTATTCATAAAAAGTTATAATAATTATACTAATGAGCGTTTAAAACCTACAAGTGTGTTAGGGCAAGAATTTGTCTTCTTAAAGGAATATATAAAAATTTGGTCAAATATACATAAAGAATAATTACGCATCATTTTAGGACAACTTGATTCAAAATTGGAACAACTGTCTCCTCCCACCTTCTCTAAACCACTCTATGTTTATATTGCTCAAAAATAAATTTCATCATAAAAGTAAAATAAAATATTCAAGATCAACTTTCCCTCCCTCTCAAAAAAAAATCCCCACAGCTATCTGCATAAAATTTACATCTATAGTCAAAATATCTGCTATATAAACAATACTCATCAACCAACAAAGGGTCATTGTGGTTACTAGTAAAATTCCATCCTTAATTTCATTTCAAATTTTCAGCAACTGTGCATTCAACCCCCCTAGTTCTATTAGATAAATGTAATGAATCATCTTTTTTAACACTCTTCATTTAATATGCAGGATACGATATCTTTCAAACAGTAGGTCTCTCCAATTCTAAGAGCTTTAATATTATAAGCAATGCCATATCTTACACAAAATAATATTTCAGTTGAATTTAATTTTCCCTTTTAGCAGTTTTTCTCATTCGAAACTTTAATTTTCTACAAGGGCTCATATTGTTTCTAAATATATACATATATATATATTGTTCTACATAATCAACGATGAATAGATAAATGAACAATCTGCTATGAACATGGCTGAATCTATTAAACCATCAGAATTTTTTAGATAAAACTCATTAAGAGTATATCTTTTTCAACAGACATAAAACTCTCAGCACTTTTTCTTTTTGATGCAGTTTTTGATATCTGCTTATTGATATTACATTTGGATGAAACTGTAAGTAGCTGTCTATCCACAGAAGTGTCAGACGAGGTAGTAGCTCTTTATCTTAAATTCCCTGTCTTTAATCAAAAATTCATATGTAATTTTTGAGTAATAATTAAATATTTTAATATTAAATGGAAAATCGTAATAGAAAAAAAAAAGGTCATAAACAGATGTGTAATCCAAAAATGAAATTAATAAAAGTCTCAATAATATAAAATATTTTAATTAGCTAAATCCTCAAAATAATTATTTGATAAAATGTTTAATAAAAATTATTGATGAAGAAATAAAGATTCAATATATTTAAAATCATGTATAATAGTTAAATTTCATACAAAAAAATGTTCAGTGTATATATAAATAAATTTACTGAATATTAGAATAAGAAAAAATTTGTAATTATTTTAAAGTAGGTACATTACAATTTTCTCTTTATAAATATAGTTAAAAATATGCATTCCCATCACTTAAAATGAATGACTAATAAAAATAAAAAAAACTTAACACAGTTAAACAAAATAATATCATTATGCAAATTATCCTCAAAATATTTTTAAAGAAATATAAATTGCTAATATAAAGAAAGACCTACCCATTTA
>BPLQ01002342.1:75187-106612 GCA_021605075.1 Caerostris darwini | reverse complement strand
TACACAAAATAAATTATTCTATTCGTTTTTAATTAGAATAATTTATTACAAAATAAATTATTATATTATGTTTTAAATCGACATGTTTTTATCAATATTATTACAGACAACTATATGGTACACATTTAATTATTTTTCTCAGAAATGTCTGCACATTAAAGAAAATATATTAATGCATATATAATTTAAATTTCAACTTTTTAATTTCAGAACTGGTTTAGTTTTCCGCAGTTTCAGTTGGAAAATCCGAATTAATAAAATTTAATGTGATCATAAAACTATAATTAATTACATATAATTATAGTTTTAGAATGCTGTATTATTCAAAATGTTTTAATTTTTTAATTGAAAAGCATGATAAAGAGATATTTCTTATTCAATTAAGCATAAAAAAAAATCATGTCAAGGCATGGCGATGGATCCCAGCTAAAACTGAAATTTCAGTATTTGATAATATTTTGGGGCATTTTCAAAAGTCAGTTTAACTTAAATTTGCATGCAACATGAAATATTACATACTCCATAAAATTTTAAAATTAAACTCTTTATATAAAAAATAAACCATCTGCTTACCCTTACTGATATATATTATAGGATTAATAATTTATCAAATTTTAGTTGTGATATAAAAAAAGCATATTTAACACTTAATTTGAATTTTTATAAATATAACTTACAGAAATCAGTTTAAAAGGGAATAAACTTTCAAATTCATAAATATTAAGAGTCATAAATTTTTAAAATTCAGGAAGAGATGAAATATTTGTATTTAAAAATTCTTTGCCTTTTCATACCATAAATTAATTTATTTAAACTAATTTAGTAATAATCATATACAAAAAATACACTGTTATAAAAGAATTCTAGCCAGGAACTCTAACATATGGTAGAATTTTTACTATCCACTAACCATCAACAGAGGTAAACTAATAGCTAAGATTAGTAATTATGATGAACAGAAAAAACTTCACTTTATTAATCTTTAGACATTCTATTACACAAAAATAATTTATTTAGTATCTTTAAAAAATCAATGGATCTTAATTCTAATGACAATAATTTTAGATGCATGCTAATTTAAAATTTCCCTTTCTTAGTAACTCATACGTATTCTATTTAAGAATATTTAGAACATCAAAATTGAAGGCATTCAACAAATAATTGATTAATTAAATAATTTTAAAAATGCACCTGAAAATACACAGCATATGATATTGTTTATATTCAAAGGCTACTAAAAATATATAAAATAATTCAAATTATTCTTGCATAATTTATTCTAGATGTTTAAACTTAAAATCCAATTTTAACTGAAAGAGATAGCTGATAATTAGTCATTAATGCTTAATTTTTTTTTTACTATTCAGAATATTATTCAAAATCAGAAATTAGACAAAATGGAAAAATTCAAACGGGTCATTTTAGGCAAGACAGAAATTTTATGAATTATACATAAAATTTTTGGAAACTATGCTTGAAACAAATTAAAGGCTTGTCTCCCCCTTCTTGCCACTCCAGATAAATTGCAACTAAAATTTTGAAAGAATATCATATGCTCAACTTATTTTTTACTATCAATTTACCACTACCAACAAAAATCATATAAATAAAAATATTTATTTAAGAAATAGAGAATTTTCTTAAAAGAAAGATATATTTTCAGAATATGAAAAACAATAGAAAATTTTTGGAACAGGTAGCATCAAATTTTAAAATCAGAGCTCAATCACTGCTGCATTAAAATTACAAAGAAAATAAAGAATAATTCCATTCTATTTTTGAATTATTCATGACTTAACGTAATAATTCAGCAGCATATTTTATATAGATTCATAAAAATTATCTCCTGCTCCCCTCCCCTTTCTGTTTCATATTTTTTAATATCTGTTTTACAAATATTTATAAATATGTAAGAAACTGTTATTCGCAAGGAATCAATCAATAGATAATATTTTATTAATCATACATCTGTCATTGCAAAAGTGACTAATAGCACAATACAAATTGTGTTAAATTAATGAATATGATTTATGTGCTTATGATCCTCTTAATTTGTTGTTTCCTTGACTCTTGAATTATCAAAAACTAAAAATGATTTATTGGTAATTTATAAATGAATTACATTTGTAATAGTAGGACTAGCATAATTATGATTTTAAAAAAGTATGGATAATGTCATGAATACATTCATTAATTTTTTAAAACATTGATTTTTTTAGAGACATCAGTATTAATTTGAAAGAAAACACTCTAAATAAAAACAGATTCATAACTACTTTAACAAGTTAAGTATTTAAACAAAAAAATTTATTTAATCAACCACTAATTCAATTAGTTCAAAAAATAAATATTTCGAGAAAATTCCAAAATGTATGCCTATTTTAATATCAGATGGTTTATATCAAATTTTGACTGCAAAATGTAATAAATTCCAAAGATGCCAGTATATGTCTGAATACTTTGAATGTCATTGTAGTATACAAATAGATACCAAGAGAAAGAAATTATTTTACAGGTATTAATGACTTAAGATATCTTTTAACTATATACAGAAAGTACAAAAAGATTTCGGCATTTTAAATAGCAGTATTCCTTTTCAAAATATGTCATGTTACCAAAGATTATAATAATAGTAATAACTGTTTATAGTAATATTCCATTAATTAAATAATAATCAATACTTCTCATTAAGCAAAAATTTATAAAGCTACATATTCAAAAAAGCAAAGAATTACATATCCATTATGTAGCAAGTACATCAAGAAATAAAAAATTTGCATCACTTTAATTTAGTTTCAGCTCAAATTAAACTAATTCGAATGGAATGAAATTAAGTTATGTATTGTATAAAAATTGAGCATGTTCTCATTAATGATAATGTCATGCAAAAAGCTACATTGAATTCATAATGAAATTTTTAAGTTTGTAAATTATTATATTTTGTTTTGTTTTTTCCCCTGAAAATAAAAGAATTAAAATCATGTTAAATAATCCTATAAGGCACTGAAGTGCTAGAAAATTATACTTAAAAAAATAATAATCACAAAATTTTAGTTTTACCAGATCAGAAAAATTTAATTCAAAATATATATAAACAATTTTATGTCATGCTTTACTAATTGGAAATATTAACATACTTCCATATAATCAATCATCTTTAAAACTGATAATTCAAGTTACTAAAATGTCCATATTTAGAAAAACTCTTCTTTTCAACTTATTCTTCCTCAAAACCAATCCTATTTTTATTTTCAAGTGAACAAAATTTTATGATAAAATTATAATTTTAACAATATAACTTTTAATCGTATCCAATTTTATCTTAATAATATATAAATTTAAAAAAAGGTGCATTACAAATCAAGATTGTTTTCAAAATTTCAAATATTAGTCATTTCATAAAGCAAACAAATACTTAACAAAATTGTTTTTAAAATAAAGATTTGTACAAAAAATGATGTATCAAGATAAGTAACATGATAAATCAAGATTTTATTTTTTAACCACTTTAGATGCCAATCATTTAAATTTACATGCAGAAGGAACAAGGAAAATAAATAACACCTGTGTAAATCTAATCAAACATCTTAAATAAAATACAGAATAACTATAAACAATCTTGAATATTATAATAAAATGATACAAATAGAATTACAAAAAAAAAAAAAAAAAAAAAAAAAAAAAAATTTGCATAGTTTTCTAATTTGAAAAAAGCTGTTTAAAGTTTGTGAAAATTAAGTCTTATACTTAAGATTTTTTGCCAATAATATTGAATTTCTTAATTTTCTGTTTGTATTTCTAAAATAAACCAATTTCACTATATCATACATAAGAGAAGGGAAAAGAGAGCCATAATTTGTCCTTCTTGTTAATAATTATAAATAAAATTCAAAATCATTTGCCAGGAAAGAAACATATGCATGTCTCTTCTTAAAAAATAAATTAAATAATAAATATAATTTAAAATCAGCTGTAGATGTTTTCATTAAATTTCATTTGATTCCCTCATTTGAAAATTGTAAAATACATGCATGCATGTTATACTAGAAGTTGAAAACCAACTTTATCTTAAGAACATCTCACAAATCTCAATATATTATCATTGCTGTTCATGAATCATTGTACAAAGCATGCATGTTCTAGGTTAACAAAAATATTTTCTAAATCCTTTTCAACATCCTTCAAGCTTAAATTGTTTAAGGTTTCAAAAATGTATTTTTACTTCAGCTTTAATATTAAAAATAGGATTTAACAGTTTATTTTAAATTTATAATTCCGTAATCCATATCAGAACAGCATTGAATAGTTCCAGGAATAAAAAAGAAAGAGAGAAAGATGTTAAGAAATGAAATTACTTTTCTTAAAAATCCTAAAAAGTAAAAATTTTTACTCTTTGTATAAAATTACAGAACTAAGCTAAATTCAAAGCAACAATCTCATAATTCAAATCTACCTTAAATAAATAAAATAAGGCATTCTAATACAATGAATTTGATGGAAAGATTTCAAAACTTACAAAAAGTTGCTGTTTTGTTAAATATTGTCTTGTCTCACTACACATTTCTGCATTTATTCAATATTAAGAAATATGAGCCAAATAATTTATTTAAAAATAGTATAAAATTAATTTATTAAATTCATATATAGGTTTTAAATATACAACAGTAAATAACAAATTTGTTAATGTTGAAAAAAATATATTTATTTACTATCCTCAGCATGAAAGAAGAATTTTTGTTTTTTAAAATTATATATAACATATTAGAAGAAAATTAAATATGATTCCCTTTTAAATAATATTGTCAATTTAATTTTAAATATAGATATTAATGAATCATAAGTTACAATACCATCTACACTACATCTTTTACTGTAAATAAAAGTTACATTTTTACTATTTCATTCTGAAAGATAAAATTATATAAATATTTTTTTAAAAATAATAACATAGAAATTTTACAAAACATTAAAAGAATAGGTTTTTAGAAAGAGAAATCACAATTAATATTTCAACTGATATGAATCAAGTTCTTTTTAAAGCTTAAATGTATATACATTCATTAAATTTTAACATCAAATTACAAACGCTTAAAAAAAAAGATGTAAAATATGAAACAGATGGCTTTTTTAAAAATAAAGTTTCAGGGCTATTGGTACAGTTTAGAATTATTTCAATTTTTTTAATTAAGAGAAAATGTTCTTATTGTTGATTTTTAAAAGATTACTTAATGAAAAAACAACCATTTAGAATTACTCAATTTGTCACATAAGTTTTAATCTACAGATATTTGATAAGAAATACTGCACAGTTTATTAAAACAAGTTAAACATTAAACAGTTGCTATGAAATAATTGATATTTAAAAATTTAAATTTACTATATTTTAATTATTGTATTCTTGCAGAAAAGTACATCCGAAGTCTCAATTCAGCAAATTGCTTTTTCATGAAGTATTTTATCTAAATGCATTAATTGCCTATATATTAATATCTAAATAGCATATTCACAATTTTACTTTTTTTTAAATAATTTTAATAATTTATGCTACCTAAAAGCATTTTATTTTTCAATATTGCTAAGTACCTATTTCAACATACAAATAATTGGTAAAAATCTTGAATGCTTTGAATAAAAATCTTAAATCTTTATAAGCCATCAAATGTTTCCTAAATTATTTATACATTTTTATTCAATAGCATTGAGATTTTCATTACAAAACCTCCAAAAAAAAATATGCTTTATAGTTTTTAACTGCAAATTAAATCAATATGTTAACCAAAATTCCAAATTAAAGAAATGGTTACTTAAAAATACTCAAACACTTAGCAACCAATTGGAAAATCACACTTTTAATATTTATTCTTTCATAATTCATATACTTAAAGGCTATTTTGACAAATTTATTTCTACATGGAACAGCACAAGGCTATTTACACAACAATTCAGTTAAAATTTTTAGATGTACAGCATGAAACTCCATGAAATTACATTAAATGGTTTTCGGTTTATTAGTAAATTATTTTTTGTCTCAATAAAGATGAAAATTTAAATATAGTCGTTTATAGTAATATTACTTTTCCCCCCTTATTTATCCAAAAGGAATTAAATAATGTCACATGAAAATTATATAATTTTTTTGACATTATTATGTTTTAAATTAAGAATTATTTGATGCTCTATTTTTAAAATTAAAATAAAACGTCAAGTTGTTTTGGATATCGAGAACTTTTAGTCTGTTGTCATCTTGAATCTTTCCTTCTCTGCAATGCACAAACCGGTTCGAACAAGACCTCATTCTAGTAATAACGGGTTGCATTCTACCAATTCTTTCTCATTGAGTAGGGGAACAATTTGCAAGGTAAATTTTGGCATATATATACTACGATTCCCACAAAGTTTTGAAATTTCGTAGAGAAAATTCTTCATTACTAATCCGCAAATTAGCCTTTTGAATTATTTATTTCCCATGAAACAATAGCGTGAAATCAGAGAAAGGAAATGAATTTATTTAGTTTAGATTGAGTTCAGGTAAGGTGCTAAATTTGCCATGCAGACTACAAGGGATGACTTGGATTCAAGCAACTAACCTTCACAGACATAGCCTTGGCCTATTAGACCCCAGAGCATATCAGTACAATGGTGACAATACGTTGGTTTATGGAAAGTTTTTTTCGTAAAATAGTGTCCGTGTCCATGCTCAAAATCTGGAACTGTATCTGTAGATGGGCTTGTCTGATCACAGGTTCTGTCAACAGTATTAGGCCTACCGGTAGCAGCCATATTGTTCCACCGGCGGAATAAACTTCTGAACGCTTGGAAAGCCAGTGGTTCTAAGCAAATTAGATCAGCTCAAAATCAAATATGTGAAGGCATCTATTTGTTTACTATTTTCAGAAACAATTTTGCATATCCCTCTGTATAGTATTCAATGCATCATCCAAGAGGATGATGAATAATTTTCATTCCTGTTCCCCTATCCAAACTATACTTAATGTGCGCCATGATGATCGCATACATCGAATCGAACGGTAGAAGGTTACGATGCGATACGATACATTACGATAGAACAAAAGTTGTCCCCCCCCCCCCTTTTTTTTTTATTATCTGTACATTAACCCAATGTGTTACGTAATTTATTTATTTTTTATTTGAAATATAACCAGTCTGGTTAGGCTTTTATCTTTAATGAAACAAATATTTTTCTGAACCTAAAAATTGCTTTATAGTACTTGTCAAGCTGAATATTATTTAAAAGAAAATGCTGAACAAAAAATAACTACATAATATAAAAATCCTCAGAAAGAGAATATTATTTTCATTTTTAAGAAAATTTGTAAAAAAGAACGACAGAACAAATAAAAACGAGAGCAATTAATAAAAATTTAAATTAAGGATTGGAAGTTAATTTGTGATTTATTGCAGTAACAGTTACGTTCTCCTTTTCAGGGGTGTAATTTGCCCTGATTTCATTTCAATGTATGATAACGAGCGTCCACATAGGGCTTATCTGGACGATAAATTTAATTTCTAAAAGTATTAATTAGTAAAGAATATTCTCCAGATGAAACAGTCAGCCAGATCTCCAAAACCAAATGCTATAAAGAATATCTAGGACACTCTTGCTAAGGCAACTGCAACTGGCCTTCCACCTCCGAGAACTATATCAAAAGCTGAAATCAACGTTACTGGAGGAGTCAAATCAACTTCCCTGTATTCTCAACAGCTGTCTGATTTCCAGTATAAATTAACGTTTTGGGAGTTATATAACTAGAAGAGGGGACCATATCCCCTTATAGTTCATTTTTGTGTTCGATATTGTAGGACCCGTTTTAAATCTTCAGGCGAACGAAGATTGGATGGGAGAGTTGAGTACCTGCACACGTAGTGCACAGAAGTAGTAACTGCTCAGAATCAAATAAATAAAAATGGTAGCATAGAATTGGCTGAAATATAATGACTGATTTGAATTTGAAGTATCATAAAGAAATGTATAATACTTAGTACTTTATTAACGCGCAATGGCCAGTCAATTCTGAGAAAATACCTTCATAGTTACAAGTGCAGCTTATATTCTAGTAAATGTTTACTTCAAGGCAACAGTGGCATAGTTGGTGTAATAGTATTTAGCAGTATCTGGAGTAACAGTATCATCCCTATCTATTAGTCTGTCAGGGTTCGATACTGCCTTCGAGAAATTTTGTTTTTAATTTGGAAAAGTATATGAATTTATATAAAAATTATATATATTTATAGGTTTCACACTGTCTAGGAAAGTACTATTTGAAGTATTTGTTTACAAGAAGCAACTGTTAACTTTGATCCTCGAGTTCAAAAAATGAATGAATACGCAAAAAATTATAAAAAATGTTCTTATTGGGAAAAAAAACCAACAATTTCTATTATTTATTAAATCTCGTGGTGGCTAAAAAATTTTTTGATTTATGCGACAAAATCTCTTGGGATGGCTAGAAATCACCGACTTGTGCATTTAAAGTGATTATTCCAAAATGTACTCCTGTAGTTCAACCCTATTATCTGATTGAACGTAATAGAGAAATCGAATTCCGTGAAGACTATATAAAAATACAACAAATAGTTTATCATAAACTGTCACCAGAAATTTTTCAGACACTGTATGCCTGGTATCCAGTATTTTGATGATCCGATATGGCTGCTACGATTTCAAGTTTTTTTCATGCTAACGAAGTATGTTTTTGTACAGATCTCTCGAAAAAACGTTGTTTGTGTGAACAATAATCTCTAATTAATTGTGCAAGATGTCAAAATGCTTTTTGTTTCCAATGTTTTTATAATAATTATCATTTTCGTTCTTGTATGTAAATCAAAATTAATAAATAAAGAAGTTTTTAGAATTTATGAATTAACAGAATCCTACTGAAAATTCTTTTATAATTATTATTAAAGTTTCAATTTACTTCCTATAAAAATGTATTTGAAATTATTTAACTATTTAAAAATAAAATGTTAATTTTAATTCAAATTTCATGAACTCGAACAGTTTTTTTTTTAATAAAATAAAATTATTTATGATTTAATCTAAAATATTTGTAAACTGTTAATTTTATTTAAAAATTCATATAATTCACCCCTAGACACCCACTGCAAAAGTACAGCCACTGTTAGACTGGTAGAGAAGTCTAACAAAACTGTAGGTTCGGCCGGGATGCATCAGTTGAAACCGGTGTAAGTCTACATAAATTGGGGTTTCGCCCGAGATGCGTCTTTTGCAAACGCCCGACCCTACGTAAATTGGTAGGTTCGGCCGGGATGCGTCTTTTGCAACCGACTAAATCTACATATATATATATAGTATTCTTAAATTAGCATTAAAATCTACTTTGAAGCATGGAAAACTTAAAAAAATAAATGCAGGACAGTGCTATATTTAAAAGGAATATAAGTCTTTTATTGTAAAAAATCTGCTTTTGCTAGACATTTAAAAGAAGGTGTGAATATTTGATGATTATGAATATTCTGTACGTAATTTTGCATGTCTACCAGTAAGCAAAAGTAAAGTTTTGCCTAGATTAATTACATACAAATATATAATTAATATATAATGTTGATTTGCATACAAAAATAAACCCAAAACAAAAGTAGATTTAGCCTAGAAATTTATTATTAGATTCGTCTTACAATTGTGGGAGGTGGTTGTATATTTTCAAAAATTAATTTCAATTCCTTAAATGTTTTAGAACATACCATTGAGGTACAAAGTAATCTTAATTAATGCGGTTTTTATTTATCAAAAATCACGAACAATTCGTGTCACCATTTCATTAAAAAATATTTTTAATGAAAAAGTTGGATATTGAAAATGTCATCAGTATTTAAAAAAAAAAAAAAACTTTTCAAATCTATAACAATAAAATTAAGAATCGAATCAACGTGATATGAAACATTTTTATGTTTAACAGAAACTAGAAATTACGATCAATCAATAGCGACTTCATGATTGATTACTCTATTGTTAGACAGTCCAGAAAAGTATCTCTTTGGAATTCAATTCTGTTATCATTTGAAATAGAAAAAAATTCAAACTCCAAATGTAAATGGATTTAGGAGATAAATCCAAGCCCCATTTATCTCCTAAAAGTAAAGTGTGCAAGCTAGCATATTAGGGGGTATGATTTTCTGTTAGCGTTACACTCGGTGATTTCAGAAATAAGGAAAATCGATGGCATTGTTATAGTATACGCTAATGTCTCGCATCTGCAATCAGGTTTCTTAAGGCACGTAAATTTAGGGCACTTATCCCTGAAGGAAATAACACTCTTCCACCCAGGATCTGTTCAGGTTTTTACTAAGAAGAATGCAAAGTTCCTAGTGTAGAAAAAGAATAAAATCCAAATATTGCCCTTAATTTAAATTTTAAAAATATATATAATTTTATATTTCCAAAACTGGTAAAAAGTTTTAAAATCATTGTCTGGCCCTGATACGAAAGAAATTGTTTCCAATGAAAATTCTCTCAAATCAATTAGTTCTTAATTAATACATCACGATCAAATTAAAAATTTCACTACTTTATCTGGCATCAGCAAATTTGTAAAGATCTTAAATTATTCTTGTGGTTTGTGTATTCTTCTCATACAATGAAAAGCTGCCGTAAATGGAAATTTACAGTATACTTTATTGTTGAATTTAATGTGGGAATTAGGTCCATATGTTTCTAATAAATTGCAAATAGTTTCATGAATTAAAATCTTTATTTCAAAATTGATGCATGGCCATCAAATTCATTAATAATCCGTTACAAATTTCTGTGCGATTAGTTAGTACGAGTTTACGTCACATAACATCTGTACAAGAAGATGGCGACAATGATGTGGGAAAAACTTGAGTATAGGATACCAATGCTTTATACAAAATATGAATCCATGTATCCAAGAATTGCAGAGTTCATCAGTAGGTAAAGTACTGAACCGATCTCATTATCTGGAGATTCAAATTTTAATCAAAAAAGAAAACTATTAAAATACAAAATTGCTTTAACGTCAACAAAACAATGATATACAATGTTAATAAAGCATCAATAGTACAAAAAAAATCTTGCCTGTTTAAGAGAATAAGAGTAAATAATTTGGATGATATGTGGTATAATAAGCAGTAAAGGCAAATAATGTAGAAATGGCAAAATTTGGGTGTATTTTTTAATTGTAGAACTGCAGGTTGGATATCTAATCCTGTTTTTATTGTTTGGATAATATTTGAAAAGCTATTAAATTATATTGGCATTATGTAAACTATATAAATTTGTTTACGCGAATAGGAAATAATTAAGAACTAACATAATAAAAAAGCTGCATTTAGATTAGTTTGAAAATGATCTAGTTGAAAAAATGAACAATTGACCTCATATTGCAAACCATGATAAAATAAGTTTAATAACTGAACTCTTATTCCACTCCTTCATGTTTACTATTCCTGTTCATATCATACTTTTCATTCATCGTATAAATTAAGTAGTCATTAGAAAGATTATCGGCTTTCAATAAGAGCTTGTGTCTACTAGTTCTGCTTTAGTTTTAAACTGAAATTAAACAATCATATGCCATATGTTTGACTGACTTCTCCTTGCATTTCATATCATTTGATAATTTAAAAAAGAACCCATTCTTGAATAAAAAGCTTCTTTAATAGTGAATTTGTTTACTATTTTCAAAGTGATACAGAACTGATATAGTGATCTTAGTGTAATTTATATTAAACACGAATTCTTAGGTCCATTTAAAAACCTATATTTAATGAAAAATTCTAGTTAATTTGAACAAATCTTTTATCACATTATAAAAATGATTGTCGCGATGCAACCTCCATCTTCACTGAAAAAAATAGCTTTCATGTCTATCCGTGACTATGGGAGGATAGGAAAATATTTACGTTTTCAATTCATGAGTGTAGAGAATGATCACTAATGTGATTAACTTAGGGCTTATAAGAAAACTAGTTAGGAGTAGTTTTGTAGCTATAATGTGAAATTAATTAGATGCATTTATTCTGCATTATTATAATTTACTCATGGAGTACACAATGGGCTATTGGCAAGTATTTGAGATTATTAATTCAGAAAATGGACAAATCATTCATTCTTATCAAGTTGATATTCAAAGAAAAAAAATTACCTTTTGCAACATGCTTTTTTTATTTCCTGTTAATTGAATTAATCAAATATGCGATTTCTAATGGAGTCTGGATGTAATTCTTCAAAAGATTGAAATATTTTTTTCATTTTGAATTTCCTTTCGGAATTTTCATTAACTTAACTTCCTATTATCATTAATTAAACTTTTTAAACTTACTCTGCCTGACATACTATATGATGATGTTGAAGATTATTGGAGCTCACTTGCTGTGTCAGGGGCCTCAAACATAAAAGAACAGGTGGTGACAAACATAAAAGAATGAAAACATTGGCAATTCCCAGAGGTTAAAGGAAATAATGAGAATTGAAAAATTTTTTAAATTGAATTTAGGTAGGTTAGAGCAGAATATTCCTAGGTCTTTTAAAATTAGAGTGCGGTTCATATTGTTCGATCTCTTGAATGGGTATATCGGTTGGTGGCTGTCAATATTATTGAAGAATATTTCTGAAAGTTTTCTCCGGTACTTTTTGAGAGGTAGCAGGAAGATGGATCTTAGAATATCATCGTTTCTCAAGAACCAGTTGGCATTCGTTATTTGTCTAATAGTCATATTTTGGTGAACTTCCAAGATTTTAGTATTATAATTAGTGGCATAGGCCCATACCGGGCAAGCATAGGTGAGGAAAGGACGAAGCATAGAGGTGAACATCAGAAGTTTATTATGTCTACTCATGATCGAGTTTCTTGCTATAAGGGGATAGAGTCTTCTAAAGTTTCTTCTGTATTTTTCTTTGACATACAGTGGGTAAAAAAAGTATTGGCAATTGCCTTAATTTATTCATATTGACAAATAAATAAAATGTTATGCGATTTTAGCTGTTGTAATTAAATACAAGACATCTTAGATATATAAAAATAGTAAAAATTTTATTTTAATTTGCATTTTCTACGATTTTTTCTTTCAAAAACGAAAATTTGTATGTCAAAAAAGTATTGGCAAAGTTTTAACTGCATATGCAAATTTTGTTACATTGAAGTCACGTGTTTCGACTGATAAGAAACTTTACCGGTATAAAGTCTGCAAAACTACTCCAAAAGTGTCTATGCATTATTTTGCGATTACTGCAGTAAAATGACTTCGAAACCGAAGGAGTTGGACGTTAGTGTTAAAAACACGATTATTAGGCTCAGATATGAAGGTTTAACTTATCGTGCTATAGGAGTGCAGTTCAATATAAGTTTATTTACTGTCAGAAGTGTTGTAAAAAAGTTCAAGGAAACAGGATCAACGGAAAATAAGACTAGAAGTGGACGACCTCGAATATTTTCTACAAGAGAAGAACGTGTCATTATTAACAAGGTTAAGAAAAAAACCTAAAATAAGTGAACCCCAGATAGCTAGAGATGTTGCTTTCATTTCGCAAAAGACTTTCAGCGTACAGACTGTACGGAATGTTTTACACGAGAGAAGTTATTATGGAAGGGCAGCTAGAAAGAAACCATTCATCTCGGAAATAAATAGGAGAAAGAGGTTAGATTTCGCAAAATCCCACTTTGATTTATCTGAAGAGTTTTGGAACATAGTTATTTTTTCTGACGAATCAAAGTTTAACATTTTCGGCAGTGATGGAAGACGATATGTGTGGAGGAGGTCAAATACTGAATTGGAAAAGCAATATTTAACTGCTACTGTAAAACATGGTGGAGGCAGCGTCTTAGTTTGGGGCTGTATGGCAGCTAATGGAATTGGCAACCTGCATTTGACAGCACGTACATACATTGACATTTTGCGCCATAACTTAAAAATCAGTGCCCAAAATCTTGGCTTGGGAACATCATTCGTTTTTCAACAAAACAATGAACCCAAGCATACAGCGAATCTCACCCGTGAATGACTACTCTACAATGCTCCTCTAGGAAATGCAACACCATAAAAGAGTGGAAAGAATGTGATGGAAATTGATATAAAGAGAGAATGCATATGTAAATAAGTAATAGTATTTTCAAGAAAATTTTATAAAACTATGAAATATACAGGGTGATTAGTAGGAAGTACACTACAAGAAGCAGCTTAGATATATATCCTACAAGGTGCATATTTCATTAGGGTGCAGATAATGTCCTAAGGGCTGGAAATCCATACGCTCTCAACCATCCTCCACAGTTCGTCCTCCATTCGAGGCTTGGGCAGAGCAGACAAACAACGGCCAATCACGTCTAAAATATGCTCGATGCGTGAGTGGTCAGAAGGCATTGCAGACCAAAATAGCAACTAGACATGCTGCAAGATTTGTCTGCTGATGAATGCCGTGTGTATTCTGGCTTTGTCTTACATTACCATTACTATTGACCATTTTACAGCCTTTGAATGAAGGTACAACCTCCTTATCAACGTATCTTCGTGTTGTTAATATGCCTCTGATGAGATCAGGGGTGGCCAGTTTTCGTATCTGATGACACTCCAAACTATTATGCCACGTTGACGAGTGGTATGACATTCATCTATAGTCGTCGGATTGGCTCTATCTACCCTATGCCTTCAGACTCTCACCTGATGGCTATCGTGAGACAAACAGAACCAAGACTCGTCGTTGAATACCAGATTTTGCCCCTCAATCGTCCAAGGGGCTCGTTCCCAATATCAAGTCTGTGAATTAGAGTCAATGGCAGTCTTCGGAAAGGGCGGTTTGTATGCAAACCGTTTTCATTCAGTCATCACGAAACTATTCTTCCAGATATTGCAACACCCTGCACATTGCACAAAATGTCGAGAGTGGTTAATTGTGAGGCCACCATCGCTTCCCTTCGGATGAGTCGAACCGTGCGTTTTGTTGTGCACCTAACTGGACCTGGTCTTTTGCAACGATCACAATTCGTTTGTCGATCCATTTGGTCCAAATTCTATGAATACAGTGGACACATTTATGTACGTTTCGGCTGCGATACGACGATTTATATGGCCGAATCTTTATGATGTTGTATTTTCTATGCTGGGAAGTGTATAAACAGTGCTTTAATGTAACATTAATTCCAAACATTTACTACGAATAAAATATTTTCAATTTTACACTGCTATTTTGAACGAAATAGAAGGAAACTTCTGAAAAAGATTTCCTCACAATTCAGATCAAAAGTGGGTATTGTGGGAAGTTAGAAGCTCTGAGAAGTCATCAAAATAATAGACAGTATTTACTCAACGACATAATAAGAAAATTACCTTTACTATTAGTTTTGTTTTCCAAACCCTTTTATTTGTATTTGATAAAATTTGTATTTATTGATTTTAAAAATAGGAAATTTTAGATTGATGTAGCATTTTTTATCTTTTAAAGACTCTTCTTATTCATTCAGACAAAATGTTAATTATTTGTCCATTCTTTCGTGCTTATAAAAATCTGAATAATAATTTTAAAAACAATCATTTTCTCAATTTATAGCTAAAAGTGTAGCTAGCAGACGCTAGTAGCTTTCCTCGAGTTGTCAACAGATTATTTTGGTTCTGCAGACTAGGTACTAAAAAAAGCAAGTTCTTCTTTTCTATATTGAATTAACTAATTAACTATCCACTCAAACTGTTAGTTATCTGTTCGTTCTTTCATGCATTCAAAAATATGAATAACAATTTTAAAAATTTTATCTTCTTTTCTTCCTTCTTTAAAATTAAATCTTCTCCATCTAATTCTACAAATAAATCCAAAGGGAAATTCCTAGATATTTGTAAGCCAAACGATCCTCAAAATCTCCTCAGATCATAATTCAGTGTCATGCTGCAGGAAGATTACTGAAATTATATTTATCTAAACATCAGTCGTTCGTAGATTTTGATCCAGCCGCTATGGATATTTGTTTAATATTAATTTATGGGATGTGTAACCTGTATTAATCTACATTCTATGCAAAAATCTCCAAGCATTAAACTTGGCGCGAGGTCTCGTTCTGGATTGCTGTGCAGGCTTGAGCTAATAATAACGTAGCTGTTAATTTAGCTATGTTGGCGAGAATTAGAGGTCAACCCCAGTTGACGAAAGGGAGAATTAACATTGTGGTACTAAGCTTCGATGCCAGTTGGTGTCAAGAGAAGCTCTAAAGTTAGTACTGGTTGAATTCACCTCTTCGGAAAGAAAGGGGTTCATATTAACGGTTGTTGGCATAGGCCTTTCACCATGTGGAGAGTATTGAACATTGAACCTTGACCCCAGGAGAAGGGAACAGATATCTGTAGATGGGAAGAGGAGAAAGAGATTGGCAGCCGACGGGATAGCTGCAGGATGCAGCAGAAGAAAGGAAATGGAGTTTGTAAAGCAGAGTTAATCAATGTAAATAAGTGTGTTTAGTTAAATGGCTGCTGGCCTTCAAAGAAACACCCTGTTTCTTATTTTTGCTTAGAAATTAATCCCTAGGCACCACAGCCCCACCCTATAAAAGGTGGAGCTTCGACAGAGATGAGTTCGCTGTACGCGTTTGGAAACTATAACACACACACATATATATATATATATAAACTCATGTTTGTGAAAATTGCAACACCATGAAGGACTTACGCGAGTAAGCTGAAATTTTCAGGAAATACAAATTAGAGCATGATATGTAAATGATTGGAATTTCAAATCCGTAGCGCATGCGGATGCTGAGCAGCGCCCTCTGAACGGCGGATGGATCCGAATAAACAGACGGCTGTAGCGAGGCGTGTATGGTTATCGGTGGTTATCTGCTAGTGGTAAACGTTAGCTCAATCGTTGCTTATGCCTCTTCGACGAAAGAGAGCGAGATTTGAACAACTTACAGAGTTTGAACGGGGGAAAATCATCGGCCTTCGTGAAGCTGGATTGTCTTATCGTGCAGTAGCAGCTCGGGTGCAGCGTAACAGCAGCACAGTGATGCGTCATTGGAAGCAGTGGACGGACGAGTGTCGGACAACTCGGAAATCCGGGAGTGGACCCCGAAATGTGACGTCAGCTCGCGATGATAGACACCTGTTCCGCATGGCGCTGACGAACCGTACAGCTTCCTCTAGACAATTGGCAGCACAGTGGTCATTGTTTCATTGTGTGCTTCATCAATTCGTAGACGTCTGCTGCAGCGTGGACTGCGCGCAAGGACTCCTTTATACAGGATCCCTCTCACGCTAAACCATCGCCGCCTGCGGCTCTAATGGGCCGCTCAGCATAGAGACTGGCGTGCTGATTAGAAGCATGTCGTGTTTTCTGACGAATCCCTCTTTAATTTGTGGTACCATGATGGCCGCATTCGTGTCAGACGCTATGCTAGTGAACGCCACCTTTCGGAGTGCATTATCGAACGCCACAGTGGACGAACACCCGGAGTTATGGTCTGGGGTGCCATAGCATATCATGGACGATCTCAATTGCTAAGAATTGTGGGCAATCTGAACAGAAACCGATACATCAGTGAAGTTCTACAACCCCAAGCTGTTCCCTTCCTTCAAAGCTTGCCAGGCGCTGTATTTCAACAGGACAATGCCCGCCCTCATATCGCTAGGACTGTTCAATCCTTCTTTGCAACGCGGCAGGTACAGCTTCTTCCTTGGCCTGCGTATTCCCTGGATATGTCACCGATTGAGCATGTGTGGGATTTCGTTGGTCGGCGTCTTGCTCGTGATCCTCGTCCTGTTGTTTCTGCAGACGAACTTTGGGTGCGCATACAAACAATATGGAATTCTCTTCCTCAGGCAGACATTCAAAATTTGTTTGACTCCATGCCATGTCGTGTAGCAGCACTTATTGCGGCGCGTGGTGGCTACACATAATACTGATTCCGATCTCTTGTTATTGTTTGTTTGCTTTGAACATTTAATCATTTATTTGTACCACTAATACTCAACTGTGTATTAAATTTCATTCAATTATGACGATTGCTTCATGGTGTTGCAATTTTCACAAACATGAGTATATATATATATATATATATATATTGAAGTAAATTAGTATGTTTTTATTTTTGTCTGAAAAAATTCTATTTCTTTGCAATCAGTCCTTTTTGTAATATTTGCAGGAAGAAGTTAAAAGTTGTGACCGAAATCATACTTTCTATTCAACAGAGAGATTTTTCTTTCATGTTAAAAATTACTAATGAATTATTTTTTAATTTTTGAGGTGTAATGATTTTAAAATAACCTTTTTTTTTTTTGAGGTTACGTTGAAATTTAATAGGTATACTTGATTACATAATTCAATATTCTGATGTAAAGAAATAATTTATTTGTTCATATTATAATAATTAACATTTGTTCTTTCTTTAAATGAATTTTCGAGGAACGGGAAGGCTCGAATTCTAGTATTAATAACAATAGCAAGTCACGTAAATTAGAAAACTTTTTTTTTCCCTAAGTTAAGCGAATTTCAGTGTTCTGCTCTAATTTGGTGAATTCCAAAAATGTATTTGTGTTATGAAAAAAAAAAGTTTTTGTTGTCCCTCGACTGCGGTAAGTGCTATAAGCAAAGTTTAGGGGACTCTGGATTTTTCTTTATATTTCGCTGAAAATTAAAGGACGTCGTGTGTATTCCCTATAGTAACTATGTTAGGCACGCTTACTGAATTAGAAATTTTGATTTCCTGCACATAAAGAAATTATGAACAATAGCTGTATATAGAAAATAAAATTCAAAAATTTAATGAATTTCTCCTGATAGGATCCTCAGTAAACATATTCCTACAATTCAAAATTAAGGTCAGTTGAACAGTATTCATACACATAACTTAATCTATGCATTTCGAAGTTAAGAGGCCTTAAAATTAACGGTCAAAAATAACCATTAGTTCATACTAGCTTTAAAAGTTAACCAAAATTAACTGCCCCCCCCCCTCTCTATTGCTGTAAAGAAATTTTATAAAGTTTAATTAATCAATTTGGTGTTTTTTTAAGGCTAGAAAGTATCCATTGAAACCGTGCTTCCTTCTACACACTAGCAAGAGCACCCCCTGTGGCGCTTTGGAGAAATGGTCAGTAGGCCTCAAGACTCTCACCCGAGAGGAAGTACAGCTCACTCTGAGAAAAGTTTAGTTTATAGAATCACATTCAAATTGACAAATGCTTCGCCTAAATTCCACTCCCCTGAACCAAGGGTCTCCAAACTACGGCCCGCGGGCCAAATCCTGCCCGCCAGTGTCATCAATCCGGCCCGCGACAGCGAATAGCTTATTGTTGCTGTAATAAGTTGGATAGAAAAACACAGAATGATAATAACTCGGTTTTATTTACTTGCTAAGTTGTAGTAATTGAACCAGAAAATTTAGCAAGCGTATGCTCGCTCAGAGCGCGTATTCGGCGACTAGTCTAGAAATTATAGATAATGTCAGAAAAATTAAAACGGTTTTGGCCCTTGGTACTTACTGGAGTAAGGTTGGAAAGTTAGGAGACCCCTGCCCTAAACTAATGTTTCCTAAGTGTTGGAATTTCATTTTCCAGCAGTATATATTTATATATTAAGGTAAATGTGATTAATCCGGTGATTACGTATAATTGCGGGTTATTATACATAATCACCACTAAGATTGGTAAATGTGAGGAATTCTTGAATATTTATCAAATTAACCGGCGAATTTGTGTAATTCCCAACTCGTAATGACGAATGTGATAAAAAAATTCTTACTGTTCGTTATTGGCGGTCTTTGTCGATGTCGGATGTTGTCTTAAGTGGTCCTTTTGGAGAGGGTTGAAAGCTCATGATTTCGCTCAACTCGGAGTGCCTATTTGTGCCAGCTAGCGTTCTTTTGCTACGCTCTCGTATTTTATAAAATATTGAATGATGGTTGGTACGCTTGAGCGTTTTAACTTCAAGTGAGATTAAGAAAGCAAACAGTGGTTTTCTGACGAAAGAAAGATATAGCAAGGTGGCTACAGAAACTGAGAAAAAAATTACCATGACGTTTCCCTGATTTTCCTGACTTACGGTTGCTAATTATATTAGTTTCCTGGCTTTCTCCCTACTCAAAATCTCTGTATGTGTAAATATACGTTATTAGAAACATTTTTACCTACCATTTATACATTTTTTAAAACAGTTTATTACAGAAAATCCCAAATTATTATAAGATAATCACTCTTACTAAAATAAATACAGATCAATTATTTCATTTAAGCTATTTTTATTAAGAGACTGATCATTTATTTAAATTCGTGTGAAAGTTGTCAAAAAAAAAAAAAAAAAAAATCAAAGGTACCAAAGATTATTTATTTTAACAATTGTTTTCTTTTTTAAGTAACTCATGAAAGAAAATAGCAAAACATCACGAAATGGCGAAAGGCAATTCTTTCTGAATGCCTTTTTTAAAGGCGACACCGCACCATTGAATTTTGCTTTTTTTCCTTTACGTACACATATAATGGAAACCCAATTTAGGATCACAATTAGTAATTAAATACAGAAATAAAAATTTAAGGAATGCATTCCACTCATACACTAACGAATACTTGATTAAATAATTTAGGCTTAATACACTTAATAATATATTATAATAATTCATTAAACTTAATTTTCAAAAATTAAATACATAAGTAACAAATACCATTCAATGCAAATGCTAAAGGATTGTGAAATTAGGCTTAAGGAATGAATTTCCATTTAATACACAATAAATAATTAATTGTAATAAAATAAAATATTTAATTTTCTAAATTGGCTTATGTAGCTGCATGAGTACTACAGAGCACAAATAAAAGCAAACACACACACACAAGTGAAAGACAAATTTAGAATGAGATAACATAAACTGGACAGACCGTCATAAAAAAAAAGACGTAAGTAAAGTTGCCGTAAAATGAGTAACGATCCGAGTTGGAAAGATGCTTGGCTACAAATCGTAGATTGCACGCATGCTTAATTGTCGATAGCACGCGTGATCTCTTTTGTAGCGATCCTACAAAATCACAGATCGCGCACATGCTTGGCGCGAAATACTCTCGTCAGAAATTTTTCTCCGATTTTCAGATATTTTTATGAATTTTCCTGACTTCTCGGTTCTGTGACCACCTGTATGATCACTTGTTTAAAAAAAAGTGAGTAATAGTAAAAACAAAAGTAGATGAAAACTCAGGAAGATTATCAAAGACTAAAAAGATACGACGCAATGAAAGTCAGAAATGTTAAAAAAGTTATATTTCCCATAACTAAAGACACCTCCAATGTTAGATTTTACATGCAATGATTTTACGTTGAACTTTTTACCATAATTCATGAAGCATACTTATCAACAATAGGCCATGATGGCAGAAAAAATAAATAAATACTATCGAAGAAGTGATGATTTATCTAAATTTCTGTGTAAGTTGTCAAAAAAAAATAAATAAATAAATAAAAGATGCCAAAGAAAGGCCTTGTTAGACCAACGGTCTTTCAGGAAATAAACTCAAGATGCCAGATATATTTAATTGACATACAGCCGCAACCATCTAATGACTTTAAATTTATATTGGTCTATCAAGACCGCTTGACGAAATTCTTGCATTTGAAGCCCGAAAAAGGATTGCATGTAATCCATTTGATATTTTTACTATGTATGGAAAGCCTCCAATATACTGCAAAGTTACAATGGCCGTAAGTTCAGTAACCGAATTGTAGAAGAGGCTTGTGCAATAGGACCGTATCTAAAAATTGTGCACGGAAAACCTAGGCACAGCCAGATTCAAGATTCGGTCGAAAGTGCAAAACGGGATATAGAAAATACACTAAGTTCTTGGTTGGAAAGCACTCAAACTAGAAAATGGCCCAAAAGGATACGCTTTGTGCAACTTATGAAAAATAGGGCATTCATGAAGGCATTAAGTGTACTCCTTATGAAACAATGTTTGGGACACCTGCAAAAATAGAATTATTCGGGAAAGACGTTTTCAAGCCTATCGAATATCTCCGAACAGAAGATGAGCTTCAGGCTCTAATCAAGACAGTTAATAACGCTTCCGAAAACAACAGCAAAATAGAAGATAATTCCGTTATGAACAATAACGACTCATTGCAAAATGATTATTCACCTGAAGTTACATTTGAGACTCAGAAATATGACGAAACAGCTATCCCTTTAACCCAGACATATATTTTAAGCAGACAAGAAAAAATAGAATGAGTGCTAAAGCAATCAAGAAGGTTTAGAATTCGAATATCAAGTCAAATAAATGTTAAAATTCTGGTAAACTTTGTAATTTTAAATGTCATTACTTATTTGATATATTAGATTGTTAACTCAAAATATTTAATAATTTGCAGTAGTCGCAAAAAACGTTACTTGGAAAAATGGGTTTTTTTTTCTTTTACTCTAGATCAGGGATCTAGATCTAGATCTCCAAACTACGGCCCGCGACAGCGAATAACTTATTGTTGTAATAAGTTGTATAAAAAAACACAGAATGATAATAACTCGGTTTTATTTACTTGCTAGGTAAAGCTTAATGACAAGCATAATAACTAACAAATAATTGAAATGAATCCCACTAACATTACAAACTAGTGAACATTACCTGCGGTTACCCTTCGGTAGATATGTTGGGGTAAAGAATATCGCATATGTATGTATATCGATGTTTGGAATGTATATATCCTGAATTAAACATATGATTTTTATCCTGAAAATCCCTCAGGAACGGAAAAGCTAAATTAACACGAATGAAACCCCAGGGTATCCACTTGTAAAAAAATACTAATGAGATTTATGTAATTGTGATTTTTTACTGACAATAGTTTGTAGTTGTGGATCAATTTTACTTGTACAAATTATGAAAAGAGATTTAAGATGCTCATCGGTTAACTTAGATCTGTAAACATTCTTTGTGTACTTCATTTTGGAGAATGTTTTCTCACACAAGTAAGTAGTACCAAAAACAGAAAACAGCCCACGTGCAAATTTATATAAATTATCAAATTGTATCAGTGGAAGACTCTTATAAAACACCAACAAAGAAGGGTTTTGATATTTGTTTTTAATTATATCACTGCACTGTAAATCAATAATTTCTATTTGAAGTTCCGGGGTTAGAGTTTCAATGTCAGTATCAAAAGGATTTTGAAAAATCTTAATTTCATTTGCAATGACATCAAAGTCTGAGAAACGAGTATCAAAATTTAACATCTAAGCACTCAAAACTTCGACGGGAAACTCAGTCTCAGTAGTGCGGCTGAATTTTTCACATGTTTTAAAATGTGTGAAACATTTTTTACGTAATTGTGATTGAAACAATATTATTTTCTGCCCGAAAGATTTGATATTAGTGTATAGATCAGGGAGGAGCTGGTTTTCTCCTTGCAATCTCACATTTAGTTCGTTCATATGTTTTGTAAAATGGACATAGAATGCCAACTTCCACAGCCATTCGCTATTTTGTAATTCAGTAAGAGGGCGATGCTTTTCATTCAAAAAAATTTCGATCTGTGCTCGAAGTTCAAAAAAAGCGCTGCAGGACTTTTCTGCAACTAAGCCAGCGTACGGCAGTATGATATGGTAAATCATTTTCTCCCATATCTTCAATAAACTCGCAGAATTGTCGGTGATTCAGCCCAGTGGATCTGATAAAATTAACACCTGATATGATTGGTTTTAGAATTTCAGACATATCCAAACATTTTCCGCACAAGGACTGTTGATGAATGATACAATGTAAGACTAATGATTTTGAACCACCATCATTTTCTACTGCCTTTGACACAAGTGCAACCACTCCTTTATTTTTACCACACGTTTTTGCATCCATCAGTTGTAATAGATTTCAAGTTTTTCCATCGTAGGTTCTTTTTATTAATGGCATTATCAACTCCCTTAAAAATATCTTCCCCAGTAGTCGTACCGTGAATACTATCAATATCAAGAAGTTCATCATACACTTTATTGCTTTTATTTACTCCTCGAATAAAAATCAACACCTGAGCCATATCTGACACATCCGTTGATTCATTCAAAGCCAGAGAACACCATTCAAGATGTTAATTTTTTTGTCCGACAGTTGAGATGATATATTTTCTGCGATGTCTTGTATTCTCCGTGCCACGGTGTTTGCTGACAAACTGACAGTTTTAAATAAATTTACTTTTTCGGAGCACATTTATTCGGCTACTGCAATTACGCATTCTTTGGCCATTTCTTCATTAGTGAAGGGTTTTCCACGTTTTCAGATTTCAAGAGCCACACGAAAGCTGGCACGAGTTGCAGCCTCTTGCTCGGTATTGACTTTCGTAAGCAAAGATTGCTGCAATTTCAATCAGCGCTTCAAAGTTTTCTATCCGTAAACTTCCTGTATATTTTGAGTAATTTTGAAAATGTTTTGTTTCATAATAACGTTTAATGTTATATTCTTTGAGAACGGCTATGGTTTCATTGCAAATCAAACATTGCATCTTATTACTGGACTCAATCACGAAATATTGAAAGTTTCATTGATCTTTGAATGTTCTGCATTCACTGTCTATTTTTCGCTTATTTTCCATACTAGTAAATCACACACACAAAAAAATTACAAGTTAAATCAAAATACAGTGACGTATGGGCGTTGGTCGGATCGGTCTTTTAAACGGAATTACGCACTACTTTACTTCACAATAGACACAGTTCTGCTTCCTTCGCCTTCCCTAGGTAGACTGAGTCGCGGTCGCGCCGATAGTTTTTTATACTCCAATTACTGCGATCTCGAAGTGAGTTAAATACACCAGAATCTTCTCGAACCAATGAGGTTATTCACGAATGTTTAATTATTACTGCGCTTTCGATACTACTAGCACCATCTGTTGCGATAAAGGATATTACCTACCTACTTCCGCTTTTGATCACCATATGCCAAGTGTCACGGTCGTATCGATACACACAACCAGAATTTAGCAAGCGTATGCTCGCTCAGAGCGCGTACTCGGCGACTAGTCTAGAAATTACAGATAATTGCAGATTTTGGCCCTTGGTACTTACTGGAATAAATAGTATGGTCCTAAGGCTGGAAAGTTTGGAGACCCCTGCTCTAGAATATGGGTTTAGTTTGTTTTCGATATGTAACTGTTTTGTACAAGTTCTAATAATAAAATTATTTTCTCTACTTCGGTCTTTCATTTGACAAGACATAACAGTCCCTTATTCAAATTTCATTCAGGCAACATCCACGTGACTTGGAAACATATATTCAATTTTTAATTGTAAATCATAAAATAATATTTGCAGCTTCTCGTGTCCTAGTGTCCAACGGAAAACTATCCTTCTGGCTAGTAACTACTCATATATATATATTTATATAATTCACAACTTGGACCTAACCCAACGTCGGTTAATTTGATGAAGATTCAAGAATTCATCACTTTTACCAAACTGAGTGGCGATTATATATAATAACCAGGATTAATCACATTTACCATAACACACTAATCTAAATTTTTTCTTCCGAGCCACCTTTAAGCTAGTTAAATAAAAAAATTTCATGTAAACTTCACACTTGTTTTCCTCCATACTTCTTTGGTTATTCGATTAATCTATATATTTTATAATTCAGTAAATTCTTAAGTTCAATTAATTATTAACAAAATTATTTTGTTGCACTAACATTCATCAAACGAAACCCGTTAATTCATCAGTAAGTTATTCCCCAATGGCGCAATAGTTAAAAGCACGGTCTAGAGACAGAGTTCATTTCTCACCGAATTATACTTGATCATAACTTACTGATTGAGATTGCAAACCTCCCGATTACTTCTCCAGTTAGCATCAAGTGAATGAAGGCGGATAAAAAAGATGGTTGAGTGGTAACTCCAGAGAGAAAAGTGGTCAACCGATGGTTCTTTATTCTCCCCCGTCACTTTGAGTAACTGTGATTTACAGACTTGTGTTCAGAAAGTTACGTGGGACTACTGAACAAATAGTTTTTCCTACACAACGCATTAAAAATCGGTTCTAAACTAAATCAACCCAGATAGTTTTTTTATTATTATTATTATTCTAGGTTTGTACGCCAAGTTCTGTTAAAAACAATTCATCGGAAAATGATTGAAATTAACTTTATTGGAAATTTTTTAAATTAGTTAAGTCGTGTTCCAAAATACAGAAGTGTTAAGGGGAAGAAATATAACAGCTTAGAGACTGCCTTTCTCAGTCGGAGCTATGCATAGCTGTACACACTAACATCATAATAAAAAAATTCTGTAATTCAGTACTTGTCGTTTGCAGATATTGTTATAAAAGGTACAGGTTGAAATTTTCTTCTTAATAATGCTCCATTTCAAAACTTTGAAAATTAGATTTAGAACCAGACCTTCAAATTGCATTAATAGAAGGCATCCAACCTGATAATTCCGATATTACTAAACAAATCCAATTGCATTGCTCATATTAAATTCTAACTAAAAAATGTATGTATATTGTTTAAAATAAATTGACCACACATACAACATATGGGACACAATTTTTAAATAAGCTATCTCCAGACGAGACAAGCGAGTCGATCCTAATCTGACAGTGAGAAACAAGCCACGTAGTCTTTGGTTGCGAGTGACAGCAGGTCGAAAATGGCATCCGCGACAAACCCTTTTCATGCGAGGAAAAAGCCGACTCTGATTGCAGAGGGGGCTGATACAGCCGACTCACTCCTAGGATTCCACCCACAGAGACAAACCTGTTTATAATTGATTCGAGAGAACGACTCGCTTCTCGTACCGAGGCTATCAACAGTTTGGATATAGGGGGCAAATTTTTATACTAATAAAACAGCTTTTTTTAAAAAACTTTATCAAGGTTGTGTTGTTCAAGATTGTCTTTTATCAAGGCGAACCGAGGTTTGTTTTGTTTAAATTATATGACCACAACAGTGATTTCATACCTAATGTCTAGCGGAGATTTCGGGCTTCCCAAAAAGTTCAATTACAGCCAATGAAAGGAAAATAATGAAATTCGTGGAACCATGATCATTTACAGTTAAGACTATGAATGGATAAATCTGCGACTATTATAGACGAAATATTGTTGTCACGCAGATAGTCGATAATTTAACCACAAATAACGAAAGAGGACAGGATGTCAAACCCTAAGCCGAACACGAGTTTTCGTAGAATTGCAGGAACTTCAATTCTTAAGACAAATCTGCTAATTGCAAGATTCTTCGAAAAGAATGTAACTATCTCTGCAGCTGTTAACACATCTAGCTGCTCGGAAAAACTTTCACTGCAAGTTGGACATAAAAACGGCTGTAAAGCATATGGATGGACACTGAGCATTCTAATTTAGATAGGAAAATTAATAATTAGAATTGTAAATAGGTTGTTGTTTAATTACACAAGGTCCAGATTTGACTAAGATTTTTAAAATTTGGATAGCAGAAACTCCCCCTATATTTCTGTGAACTCCTTTGATCTGTACTCGCAGAATAGTGGAGTATTTCACTAGTTTAAAACGAAATTGTGTAAAATTTGTCATTAATTTATAAATATATTTTTTTAGAGAAATCGTGTTTCCGACATAAAAGGTGCATTTACAGCGCTTCATTAACGAAATCTTTTTTTTACAATGCACCACTTAAAAATTCATAAAAATGATATAGTTCAACAAATCGGATGTAATAAAACTGTTCATTAGAAAGAACATAAGGTAGTAATATTAAAAAAAAAAAAAAATTTGCTTTTTATTGGAATGAAGACTGTTCACAATTAAAGTTAAACTGTTTACAGCCAAACTATTCATCTGAATTTTTTGAGATAATTAGAGAAAATTTAAACTCGATTAATCCTTGTCAAACCTAAAAATTGTTTTGTTTTTCCACACTGACCATCTTCATGTTTCATTGTTATTTTGATTAAAAATGTGCTCTCACTCCTTCAATTGCATAGCAAATTCATTATAAGGGTACCGCGATCAACAAAATCCGAAAAACTAAAAAGAAATTTCAGAGGCAATTAAACGGTGACAAACACGTTCATGCTAGTTGGCTGCAGTACATTCAATAATTAAGAAATTCTAGACGCACACTTCTCATGGATCACCCAAAAACTTCCAATGCAATTTTTCTCTTCAAGTTTAATCATATACGCTTTCATATTGCGATGTATTTGAGCCAGCAAAATATTTATCATTTCATAGATATATTATTAAACGTTGACAGCTTTTTTTAATACTTTTTAGAGAATTCTGTTGCAAGCTATTGGGTACTACCTAATAAATCAACATCATAACTTACATAAAGGATCTATGTGATGATCTATTATGATTATGGGTAATGTGTTAAATTTTATTGAAACAAATATAAACAACTTGTGATATAATGAGTAAATGCTAAAAACTTATATTCCTTAATTATCACACAAGTTTCTAGATTATGACCTATGACATGATTTTCAAGATTTTTGGTTTAATTAGTGTCATTAGTATGCAAAAATGTCATGAACGGCTGGTTATCCAGATGCAAAAAAAGAAGATGAACAGATGACACTATTTTTTCCAAATACCTTATAAAGATGTTACTGAAGTATACAAATCACTTTGTTATATTCAGCTTCATAATTTTTTCACCTAAAAAGATCTTGCATTGTAATTTGTAAAACATTTAAATTTTGCAAAAAATCAAAAGAAAAAATGCATACAAATTAAAATACATCCATAAAAATAAATTTTTAATTTAATTTTTCAACACATCATATTTGAACTAATATGTAATACAACTAAACAGTATAGCAAATAGAAAATGTACAAAGGTAAAAAGACACTGAGTGCAGAATATTGTTTTCTAATTATTTTTAAGCACTAACTAGAATGACAAATGGAAACATGTCCCTTCATAGTCATCACACAAAGGCACAAAGACTCAATCTTTCACAAAAACACACCCCTCTCCAAATTGTACCAGTACCATGGACATTTTAACTTCAATTGAGAGTTATCTGACATACATTCAAAAGTTACAAATAATTGAGGACCCAGATATGAACAGTTGCCAATAACACATATTGGGGGTTTTGAACAGCCAAACGAAATATTTATAGTCTGAGTTCGGACAAACATGTTGATATAATTTTAACATTCGTATTTTACCCAGAGATTTGAACACAGATATGGCAATAAACTTTTCCAAATATTAAATATATCTAGGCATATTCTATTTGTAAGTGTTAAAAATCGCCTTAATAGTACAAAAATTTCAGCATTTAAGTTGCTTCCAAATTGTTAAAGTAGCATCTGCAACTCTCGATATTATACTGATAGTACCTAACATACATCAGGGATAAATATAGATTAATGCATAATTTTTATTTTAAAGTAGAGGTACAAATTTCATATAGAGTCCTGTTAATAAAAATAATACCTTTAATCCTGGAAATTCATTCGAATATGGGTTTTCACGAATTCCTTAAAAAAAAAAAAAAAAAAACGCTTGCTTCTAACTCTATTCTAAATTCCATATCACAGTATTTTATTCTTACTTTTTATCGAGTTAAACAAGCTCCTATTAACAGTCTTGTGTATGTGCATTTAAGATTGTTCAGATTTATCATAACTTAAATAATATTCTTTCTCGTGTTTCCTAAAGTAAGCTTTCATGGTAATTTCAAGATAATTTAAGGCATTAGTTTTACTATTAAAAAACAAATTACTTTAAGAAAACATAACTTGCATTAAACATCTTCCTTGAGAAAACTTTAAACTATAAATTTTTTTTTTACTATGATACAGAACATAATTTATAATATATAAAAACTTTAACTACAGCATCTGAATCTAAGATATTAAAATATAAAAAAAATTCCTACTTATAAATTTTATAAGTGTTTTTTATTTTCCCATATCATTTTTCTCACATTAAACTTCTATTGAGAAAAGAAGTTTAATTCTTTTTAAATGTTGATCTCATACCGTATAGATGAAATAATTTGTTGGAAAAAAAAAACGAACAAATTCTTTGGAATCACTCAAATTTTTTAGTATATTGAAGGCAATCTAGTATTGAGATAAATTCATGATAAAGTGCCTAAATTATAGCAAAGTTTTCAGTTGAGAATGGTGAAATTGCAAAAATTGAACAAAGTATGGTCAGTTTTGTAAACGAATAACACTTTTAGTACTAGTTGAGGTGGGGTGGGGGGACAAGAAAATATGCCCTTATTAAACAATTTGAACACAACATTCTTCTTAATGTATCGTTAAATTTCCAAAAAAAAATCCTCGTATAATCAATATATTAATAATGCTGAAGTCCTTAGTTTAGAAGTCTTTAATCCTAGTCCACATGCAATAAATCAATAATACAAAATACTCGTCTATTTGCTAAATGGCATCATTCTTAAAATTACAACAACTATATTCCTCGAAATTTCTCAAAATTTAATTTCTCTTTATTAAAATATTATATACTTATCTATTCATGGGGTGTGTAAAAGACGGGGTTTGTAGATTCATCGAATTTTCAAGAAAAATGAAAATTCTTGGTTTGAAGTCATTTAACAACAAAAGGAATATTTAAGATTATATGATATTGTTTGCATCAGTTTAAATATGAATATTTCATAAACAAAATGGGTATTATGCGTCAACATGAATGGTCAAATAAATTTTTATTAAAAGATGCAAGGGGAAAAAAAAAAAAAAAAAAAAAAAGAGAAACCGAATTAGTTTAAAACTATCAAATTTTAAATTATTTTCTTTTATGAGGCAAGTAACAATTCGAGTGGGTACAACATACACGGAAGAACAAATAATTAAAGCACACATATTGGTAGTATTAAACAATCTGTAAAATAACCCGATTTTAAGTAAAGCTTCAGTTTTTTTTGTTGTTAAAAGATGCAACATACTTCACATTATAAATTGCAGACACACTTATGAATACAAATATTGCGAATTTTGTGGTAATGTTGAATGCCATTTTAATTGGAAGGTAATGGTGCATTGCTAACTATATATGACCCACCTCACCCTACAACTGACAAGTATCAAAAACAATTTTCTAAAATGCTACAGAAAGTTATCCTTTAAGGCACCGTTCACAAAGTATATTCATTATATGAAAAGTTTAAATAGGCAATCTTGTAAATCTTCCTCTTAGTTGCGCAGTGATCAAAATAAGTACCTAAAATGCATGAACTTTCCAATACTTTGTTTTATAAGTTAAATAAAACGGATAAAAAGAAAATAATGGATGTCAATCGATACATTTCAGCTTTTAAAACATTCTTTTAATTGCAATCCACTTTTTCCTTAATTAAAAAAAAAAAATTACCAACAATCATAACAATCCTAAAAATTTCTGACTATTTGTTAAGAAACAACTATAAATTATTGGAAATATAATGCATTATTTGATAAAAGTATATCAATAATCATATTAGTTTTGTTGAATTTATTTAAAATGGCATAAATGGGG
>BPLQ01002342.1:55058-70187 GCA_021605075.1 Caerostris darwini | reverse complement strand
TAAAAGCTAATTAGAACTACTAGTTAAAATAAAGCTATCAATATTTAAAATGATTTTTAATGCCTACTGAAAATGAAATGACTTAGATGAAACATGATATTCCATTTTTTTTATTATGTCAATTTGTATAAAACTTTAGTAAGTTCAAATGCAAAATTCTATGCATTCCCCTAATTGGATTTTTGTTCCATATTCAGAATTAAGTTCTCAAAATCAGTTAAGTCAAAAAAAATTTCGCCATCTGAATTTTCTGTAAAAAATAAAAGAAATAGAGGCAAAGTATATATATCTATATATATGCATTTCTGTAACAAAAAATATATATAAAAATCAATTTCGTATCACAATCCTTTTACCGAGTGAAATATATATTTATGTACCAGAAAGCTTCCTTAACAATGTATTTTTTCTTAAAAAAAGGAAATTAATTCCTTGATGCAAAGTGTACAATTTAATATCTAATCAATATTTACATAAGGCAATATTTGAAAGCTTTCTTCCATGTAAGATTTTTGTTCAGTACATTCTTGCCATGACCTCCAGATACCATTGCAATCATATACACCATTTACATACTCCCAGCGATGATTATTTAACCTATTTAAGTCATCATCTGTAACAGACATTTGTTGTACAGAAGAAAAAGAAGTATCAGGTTTAATGTCAGCTGGATTTAGAGGAGGTAAACTCGAAAGAATCCTATTTATTTCCTCATCAACAGGATCAGGATGATGAAGGCTAGAGGAAACTTCCAAGTTTGTATTTATCACATTAGAAAAATCTGGAACAGAATGGGAACCAAGTTCACTTACTGAAATACTAGATTCATCAACTGGGCTTTCTCGATTGCTTTCACTTGATGCAGACTGAGAAGTTATGAATTTCTTCATTAATTCAGATTTTGTTCGAGAGACTTCAACTTCAGAACTCTGAAGGCTATCAACAGAAGTTAGACTTGCAGGTGATAAAACAGTATTGAAACCTTTTTTTGCTTGTAAGTCAGCAATTAACTGCTGTGTTGTTTTAACTTTAGGAAGTTTCGATGATGACTGCAGAGACGTTAACATGTCCCCCAATCGATTTTCCTGAAGCTCATTTTTTTTATCAAAGCTCCTTTTTCTCTTTGGGTTTCTTACAGTAGTTGGAAGTGTTGTATCACCTTCAACATAATTGGAATGGCATGAAGTAATAACACTATTGGATGCTGAACTCTCATTAGGCAAATTACTTTTCGAGACGTCACTCATTCCATTACCAATTTTAATCCTAGAATCTTTTATAGGTGACTCCGTAGTCGTTGCACAATTTAAGATTTTTTCTTTTCGTAAACGTTTATTAGCAGCATTTGTTTTAGCGAGGTCTAAACTGGAATGGGTGACTAAAAATGTTGCTGGTGAGGAAACATTTTGAGAACACACATTCACAGATGTATTTAATGAAGGACTACTAGAATTGGAACTATTTCCAAGTCCTGGACTAGTACCAAGAGACGTTCGAGTAGGCAAAATAGATGGTTCACAGGATGTCACAATGTCTTGTTTAAGAACAGATGGACTAACAGGCTTGATGTTTTGACTGGAAGTCATGTTTTTACTTTGATTATTAACGTTAAGTAAGGTTTTGTTTACAGAATTAGCCTCTGTTCTTGGGATTGGACATATCCCTGGTTTAATTGGAGCATAGTTAGATGGCATTGATAATAAGCTTGTTCCCTGAAATACAGTAGAATTTAATAATGGGCTATTTGAGGCACTAGAGAAATAGGGACTAGAAGATCGTTCAATCATTATTGATGGACTTGAAGTATTGAATCTTTGAGTTCCAGGCACTGAAACACTTTTTATTATTCTGTTTCCTGGTCCAGGCCCTGGTCCAATACCTGGACCAGGACCTGGACCCAGTACAGTTTTAATACCAGGTGACGATACAACACTGTTGCGAGTTTCTTCACCATTAACTCGCCTAGATGACTGAGGTATAAGTCGTCTCCAACTTTTAACTAATTCTTTTGCTCTTCGAGCAAGATGTTCATTTTTAGTCCTTTTTCTTAATTCATTTATATACTTTCCAATTCTGGTTTTCTGAGGAAGAAAAAAAAAACATTTAAAGACCAAAAATTAAAAATATTGTATATGCAAAATGGATAAAAATTTTAAAAAGCAACAAAAATGTTGGTTTTACACCAGTTTTCCACTTATTTTAATATGAAATAAGTAAAAGTAAAATTAACATAAAACATAACTTATGCAAATATAACTTAATTATAAATTTTAGAAGCAAACCAGAAACCTCTATTCAAATCAAAAGAATAAATACTTTAAATCTGCATTAAAAAACATTTAATATATAATACTCCCTGTTAAGAGAGAAAATTATCCTGTACTCTTATCATTTTTAAAGCTTTTATGAAGTAGAAAAGCATTTCTGGTAAACGGTTTAATAATAAATGTAATATAAAGATTTCAAATAAAATAAGATTTATACATAGGTTTTTTTTTATAAATAATTTTCTACTAATTAATAGATCCTTTTATTTTTCTACGATTTAAAAATTCACATCTTCATTCATGCAAATTCAACAATCTAAACATATACTACATTATCATCTATAATATTTACATAAATTTATTTGTTAATTTTTTTTAAATGCTGAGTTACTTAATTAAACTAGAAAAAAAATTTTAAAGTAAAAAGAATAATTTGGTCTTGTTAAAGTTAATATTTTCACTATTTAAATCGATGTAAATTTATCAATGTAAGAAATGATTTTACTGGCAGTACTCTAAATTAAGTGGCCAAGAATATTACTAGTTTCCCAATTAATTGCTTAACTTTAAGCACAGTTTTTTTATATTCATGCTTTAGTTTTGTCCTTTAATGGTGAACAGTCATTTGTTGCAGCATTTGTGATTTTAATTTTGCTCATTAATTGTATCTAAAACAAGCAACACTCTACAAATCACTGCATTAATTATAGCAAAACATTAAAACGATGAAGACAATCACTGAATTACTGAAATGAAATTACCATGTTGAGCTGCTCATTATAGTATGAAACACTGTAACCAAATAGTCTGGAAGACCTAGCATCACAATTCCAGCTAAAACAAGCGACTTACTTTTTATGACAAAACATGACAATGGTGGTTGATTAAGTGCTGATTGCATACTTAAACTAACACTACATCTGTATATAAAGATTTGAAATGGCTTTAATAGTTTGTTGGGTTTCTGAACTCGGGGGAACTCAGCTCAAAACCTGACAAGCAAAGAAACTGGAAGTTCTTGCACCTATCAGGTATGCACAATATAATCTGCTGATCAGAAAGTCCCTCCATTAGGTTTAAAGAGTGATTAAACAATTAGATGTCACTCCTGAAGGACGTATATTACAAATTTTAATGCATGCCTTTGAATGCCAAACTGCTAAATGCTATCATTTCAAGAATAAAAGATTAAGGGATAAGTTCAGCTTTTGTTGAAAAGGCAAAGTTTTCTTTTTCCCCACATAGAAGCAGAATAGTTTTTTTGAAGTTAAAAAGCTTATTAACAATGACTTAGAAAAAGATGAAATTTTATCAATTTTTAATACACAGCTCTTTGAGAAAATGTCAAATTTTGTTACACTTCCGAAGTTATTATACCATATGAATAAAACAAATTTATATTCGATTTCTATTCTCATACTATTAATATCCCAATTCATAGTATTGTCTCTATGGTGGGGATTCTAAGGTATTAGGTAATAATCCTGGTTTTACACCTAGTTAGCAATTGCTGATTGCCGAAGGAGACCCCGCTAGTCTCTATAACTACAGCAACCCTGGTTCGCATTCTAACCCAGACCATGCTAGTTGAGCATATATTGGGATCAGGAATCGTCTTGTTTGAATTTGACAATTTTAAAACTTTTCTATGAACTGTGTAGTTGTGCTTGTAAATATTAAGAATGCACCCTTTTTAATTTTTCGGTCCTTTTGGACTAATCTTAAAAATGCAGGTTGCTGCAATTAATTTTATGCAGGAAGTGGACTTAATATCAACACTATCCTCTACTTGCTCCATTTCCCCAAACAGTTATAAAAGTCCTACTCGTAAATTGGCACAGCTGATGATATGGGCATCAAACATCTCGTGGTGACTAAAGGTCATTTTTATATTCCTCCTTGTAATATAAATTAAGTAATTATCCTCCTCACCAAAACTTAAATTACTGTATTAAATAAATTCTGTATATATAAATGGATATTATTCAAATATAAAATTCTGTATTCTAAATAATAAAAATAGTATTATAAATTTTAAATAATTTTTATGTAAAAATGTTGTAAATTAGTAAGTAAAAATACATGTAAATCAAAAAAAAATCTGAGATGTCACCCAGTAAATTAGCAATAAATTAATGTAAATAAAATTTTAAAAATATTCCCAAACAAGCAGCATTTTCAGACTTCAATTAGCAGAAGAAATGCAAGTATGAGGTAAAGGGGTTTTTTTTCACCCTTTGTTATTTTTCAACCAAATGTCCCATTATACAGTTTCCAGGAATGCTAGTGGGAAGGATTGAAAACTACAGAAAACATGAAGTTAGAGGGTTGGGGAGAATTGGCAAAAGCTGTAAAAAAGGCCAGACATAGGAGGCCCTGATACCTTAGATCTTCCTTTATGGTCTATTTAACATGAATGTTATACATAAAAAAAAAGATAATTTAATGAGAGAACCACAAATCTTCAAATAGTTAGCAAAGCTATAACAGGTCATTAAAAATGAAAAATTTGTTTCACTGATGGCAAAATGAGAGAAAAAAAAAAAAATTATAAAATTTCATATTGCAAACATATTTTTTTGCTTGCTACTATACCAAGTAACAAAACCCCATTACATAAAAAATTGCACACCTCAAAATCAAATTATTATTTCACACTTACATATAATTAACATGTTTATATATATAAAAAAATGTAATTACTTTAACTGAAAATTATAACACCAGGAAATTCAGAATAACAATGAAAACTAAAACTATTATATATCAATTAAATATATATATTTTTAACTAATCTATCTTAGATCCCAAGTTAGACAACAATTACTACATAATTCTTGTATATTCTTTCAGCCTCATCTGCTTAAGGCAAAGGCAACTGATGGAATACAAATATAAAAGACAGGTATTATTTAGTAACATTAACAGGCATTTTACAAAATATCCTAGTAATTGAACTCCAAAATAAATATTCTTACCTCTAAAGCTTCTTTAGTAATAATGGCCTTTTCCAATGCAGTAATAACATCCAAAACCGTATCCATGTCCACAACCTAATAAAAATAAAAATTTAATACTTTAGATGTTAATATGAGGATTGAAAGTTATGCATTACAGTTTTTATTACTACTTGTAAGTGGCATCGATCTACAAACTCGTGAACATGAACGTTACATAGTGCCACTGAATAATTAATCAGATTGCATGTTTGATCAATTTATTAACACAATGGGCAGCAAAGAAAAGCATTTTTTATAACATAAATTCATGCCTTCTTACATTTTCATTATACTGCAATTATATATTTCTATCACATGAGAATTATGATGGAAAACTTTCACCTATTATAAATATATTGTATCAAAGTAGGCGATCTCCAACGCCTCAAATCGACACATTTACAAAATGAAAAAGTAAGCATTTTTGGAATGAAAAACAATCACCCTTATAACATAAATGCCCTACTGTTGTCAGCATCCTAGAGGTAAACATTTCAAAAAGTTATGATAATCTAGGGTAACATCATGAATGGATTTAAGGAAATATTTTTAAAGTAAAATCATGTACACAGCATTACTGCTGCTCAATTATGTAATTTTCTTTAGTAATTTTTTTGTTTAGAGATCTGTTATGTGGCCTATATGGACAACTGCTGTAAAATGAAGAAAACTAATAAATTAAAAGCTATATCATCTCCTGATCTCAATATCATAGAACTGGTTGGTTGACTGGCAGATAACAGAGATGTAAGTGGAGCTTTCTTATCGCCAAGGCCAATGTAATAAGAAGGATACTTTTTCATATTTATAAAATTAATAAGACTAGCAACAAGAGTCAATTTCACCAGGGGTCTATTCAACCAAATGTAAAGACCCCTGACAAAATTCCTAAAATGACAAAGTTTAAGATATAGCATGTACCTTAATCTTAAAACATTAACATAACTTCAACAAGTCAGTAAATGTTAATTAAGTGAATTTATTGCTTCAAAGATTCAACAGACTGAAAATAAAAAGCGCTTGCATATCTTTAAAAAAAATTGTATTTATTAAATAAATAACTATTTAAAAAGGAATACATTTTTAAAATAGCACAACATTTTTTTATTGAAATTTCATTTCTAGTAAGGATGAAATAACATAGGACAAGGTTGAAGATTACTTTTTAACCAACATTTATTAATAAGCTGAAATAAAGAGGAAAACAAATATTTCAGTTCTTAAAAATTAAATTTGCATATTTTAGAGAATCAATAAAATTAAATACATACATCATAAGATTTCTTTATATGCAATTATGAAGCTGTGCAATTTTTATATTTCATCAAAAAAAAAAATTTTTTTTATGACAAAAACAATAAGATAACTTCAGCCACTAGATCAAAGTATAATTACAACTTTTAAAAAATACTATATTAAGTACTTAGTCATCTTGAATATACTAAAAAATGACTCCTTAACAGTAAAAGACGAGTGAAAATTTTCTATTTTTGATTGCTTAATTCATAATGCATCTTCTGCTAAAATAAGCAGATAAGTTAAATGCACATTGGAAAAAGATTTCAACAGGATGTGTTACAAAGTTGAAACTATTCAAGTATCAGCACTATCAAATGAAATCATTACTTTGACATATGAAATTGGCAGAGATGGATTTAATACTTTTAGCCATGATGATTTAAATGAATTTTTTGTAGTCATTACTTAAGAGATCAAAGATATTACTGAACTAACTTTAGATGTATTTGCAAATAATGATGTGGAGGAAAATCAAACTTTCAAGAAATGTACAAGCTCCCCTTCCTCTAATTTTGCTATATCAATGGTTTACGACCTCAAAAGTATACAACAAAAACAAATAGTGAAGGATGATGTGCTTTATTCTAAAGAATTATGTAAAAAATCAATTTTTTTAATTTTTTTATTTGACAATTAAATTCTCTCAATGAGGAAAGAGAACCAGAAGACATTTACAGCTATTAAACAGTCAAATTTTTAACAAAATAATGTCATATCTTGTCCGATAAATGCATAATGCACAATTACTTTGATAAAGCAGAAAAAAAAAAAAAATCTAGTAACATTACTTTTAAATAGTCACTTAATAATCAAGCATTCTTAGAAACATAGCAATAAATTCCAAAGCATTGCTTACAATTAAGTTCCAAGAAGTATTGAATCATTATACTCTGTTTAGGTTCTGTATTAATGTTATGGAATAACCTTATATGTAACACCTTTATGAAACATTCCTTAATGGGAAAAAAAAAACACATAATGCTGATAGGATCTTTTCATATAGAACAGCAATAAAGAAAGAGAAAAGGAATCATTTTTTTAAAAATACACATATTTTTTTTTAATGAATGACCTTGTTTTTACATGGTACTTATTATAATTGGACCCAATAACTTGGTATGTGTGTGTGTGTATATATATATATTACTGAACTAAATGTGTATTGATTCGACACATTTGAATGTTCAGCAAATATAGAATTAAAAGAAAACAATGCAGAATTTTTTTTTTAATTATTCAAGTGAAGACCTTCTTCAACCGAACAAAAAATGTAAAATAAAAATTCATTTTGCTTCTTTAACATAATTAGATGCAAGAGATATTCGGTATTCAATTAGGAACTTAGTTGAAAGAAAAATCGTTGCTTCTTAGAAATTTATGTACTGTTGGTGGTTCATCTAGCCAACAATCACATGCCTATTATAGCACCATCAAACAATGATTCAGTTATAATGAGCAAGCACTTTTTAAATGTATTAATGATTAATATCATCCTAATTTTGAATAATTTATAGAATGAAAAAACTGAAATTAACTTAGCATGAAAAAAACGTATTAAGTGTGTGAAATTCATTACATGGTCTTAATTTTTGTGTTACAAAATCAAAATATTACAATCACCAAGAACAATTTTTTATTTTCATGTTTAAAAATGTACACAATGAAGTTTAATGAAATTGTAAAGAACTGACAAAAGGAATTTAATCAACTATTTGATGATGCAAGAATTAAACATTTAATTTCAATTCATTATATGGAAAAATATTTTACTGAAAAACCATTTTAATTCCATCAAAACAACAAAAGACAAATTTTGCATAATTTTGACCATTGCCTGTTTTAATTATTTTTTCACTTATTGTTATCTTAACTGTAGATTATCAAACCGAGGACCAGCAAAAGATTTTTGTAAACATCAAAAATGTTTAAACAAGTATGCCAAAATGTATAAGATAATTCTACATTATTGAGGTAAATTCTTGTCTGATATTCTAAAATATTGCAGACACTATTAAAAGCAATTAATAAGACATTGATAAAAACTATTTAAGTTAAAATTAATATTTTTTAAGTCGCAATTACTAGCTAAACTTGAAAAACAAATGCTAACCAACTATCCATTGAAAAATGTTAAAAATGCTGCATGAAAATACATACACATAGATTGTTGTATGGTGTGAACACTGTTACATATTAATATATACATTTTAGTATGAAAAAGACTCGGAAGTTTATATGAAGATTTCTAGAAAGAGGTATAAGAAATTCGTTTGGTCAACAGGAAATGAGAAAGCAGACAGTCAATATATTTACAATAGACCAGCAGATTTTTTTAGAAGTGTTTATTTTTTCATAGCAGATATTGTAATATTGTCTACAATTTTTAGAAAAAATTTAGACTACAATACAAATAATTTTTCTCTACTATGAAAGTAAACATTTTTATATCATGCTATCAAATAAATATGCATTTTCAAAAAAGTTATGGTCTCTTGAGCAGTTTTCTACCATTAAAATGAAGCCCTTAAGTTTAGAATGATTAAATTTTAAAATTATGACTGCATCAATACTTTTCAGTTAGCACCAAAAATGGTTAACTGATAATAGGCCTCAAATTGACCAGGAATGTTCTCGGATATGCAGTAACTCTTGGTCACTTAAAAACGAAAGTTACTAAAACTGAGGGAACATTTAAAAAAAAAGAGTAAATATTTCTATTAATGTTAAAAATTAGATATTAATTACATAATTTTATAAGAATTACTTTCAATACAGTAATATATAATACTTGATTTTTGAACAGCAATTGCTTCAGAAGACACTAAACATAGAATTAAGTTTCATCTAAGGTAAATTAAGCAAATTTTCATATTGAATTTAAAAGATATACAATTTTATCAATTTTTTCTGTTAACATTATACCAGCATCAAATTAAAAACAGAAATTTCTTGATAAATTCACAACATAAAAAAAGTTAAATGACCTTTGATTTTAAATTTCAGCAAGTATAATGCAGTTAAGCATTTTTATAATTAAAATTATACATAAAAACAAAGCATTAAAGAGAAAAGAAAATGGTTCATTAAGTAAGATGAAGTTATAAATAAACGTAAGAAAAAAAATGTAATTAAAAAAATTAAAATACAAACTTTACATTTAACAGAAAACACATATCAAATCAGGAAAAGTAAATTAAAACTGAATACTTTTATATGCAGAAAGAGTAAAAATACACACCATTTAAAATGTAATCATCTTAATATTGAATGAGTGTCAAGTGATGATCAGTGAAAATTACATTTAACATAATTATAATGAAATGAACCAATTAAAATATTTTATAAATCTGTTTTTTTCAACTTGAAAGTTGATAATCTATTAAAATGACATGAATAATTTGATATTTCAATATACTAAATAACTATGATACACATATGAGAATAAAACTGAGGAAAAAGCTTTAAAACTTGGTATCTGAAAATATGACAAAACAGGTTAATTGATTATGCCAATTAATGTTTTCAAAGAATATATATTAAGAATAAAACAAAACAAAATTAATATTAATTAAATGACAGTACACATCTAACAATATAAATGTCTGGTTTAGTGATATCACACAAAAGCATTTAACTAAACAAAATCAAAAATAATGAAACAAATTAAAAATATTTCCCACGTTTTCTATAGATATTAGCAAAAAGTTTTATAAAAAAAAGTGTCCCATAGACATGTTTGTAAGGCAAAAAACAGGGAAAGTTTTCAAAATCTGCCCTTTTTTTCCGGAATCTTATAAAGTGAAATAAACTTGTATCTAATAAAGTTAATAGCGAAATCTTATATTGTGATACTAATCAATATATCCAAAAGACTTCGTGAAATGTAACAATATTTTGAAATAAGTTAAAATATATTTTCAACATAAGTTTCCATTTAAATAAAAATATATACCAGCATTCAGTTAGACATGTTTAATGCAGAATTACAAGTAAATTGTATAAATATTTTCGGCTAAAAGTCTCAAGAACTAAAAAACAAACTTTTGTTATTCAAACTAATTTCATTAAATTAATTAACCCGCCAGCTTTACTACGTTTAAACGATATAGTTTACTAATTCGCGCATGTGCTTTGACGTTTACATATAATTATTCATATTAAATTAATATTATTATTAATCATTCAATATTTAAAAATGTATATTTGTCCAATAAATGCTTTAACACATCACACATTTCTGTATTTATAGACTATGTAATCCAATTCCCCGACCTCATAGCATGCAATCTAGCCATACACATAAGTATATATTCAACGTTATGCCTAACGTTAATACTGTGCACAAAATATTAGAAATGAATTTGTCCACTATCAAGCGAAATTAAACATTGCATTACATCAAATTGCACTAAAATTTACATACATTGTAATCGCTGTCTAGAGCTTGTAATAACTTCTCTTTAATTTCGTATGACGAGTGCTGCATGGGTCCGCGTTTCGGAAGCCCCAAATTGTCCGGAAGCACACACACTCCGTGTCTGTGCTACTTCTTACTATGAGACTTCGCGATCATCTTATTACGATATGGCGGACATAACTATGCAATGGCTGACGGGAAACGTATTGAAAGAAAAATAAAGATAAAACGTTGGCATAGAAACTTAAAAAGATTATCAGAAAAATAGAAAACAGCATTTTGAATAATTTAAAAAACAGCTGTTGATTTTCTAAAAAAAAGTTTGGGATTTTTCTTCATCTAATTGCAGCTAAAACATAGTTCAGTTTATTTTTTTTTATTTATGTCACACTAGAACAGATAAATAATGACAAAATAATAAATCCTGAAGAAAATTCTGTGGAGATATATTGTTGCTTTTTTAAATGTGTATGCACTTTTTAAAAGCACTGGCAAATGAATTTTTTTCTTCGTTATTCTAATTTGAAGACAGTCGACTTAAAGCTCATTTAGCGTTTATATCAGTTTATCTATTTGTCTTTTGTTCAAGTTTTTCTGGTTGCATAATTTTTTGTTTCCTTTTTAATTTAGCTTTCATTTCAGGTAAGTCATCTGCATTTGTATTAATTTTCTATTTTAATTCCAATTATAAGTTTTCGTTTGTGAATCAATGCAGATCAAGAAGGTCCGAAGAAGATTGTTGTGGACGACTTTCATGCTTGGTATGGCGAACATTAATTCAAACCCTAATTTAATGGAATACACCACAGACTTAGACCTTAATTTTAAATCTCATCGTAAAAACCTTACAAATTTACAGATTGTATAAGAACATGGCGCTCGATCTTTCATCATTATACTCAAAGTTCTAAGCGGCTAGATACCGAAAGCATATCGTAGAGGTCTCAAACATATTGTCAAATGTAACTATGAAATACACTCATGTCCATAAATTAAGGATAATGAAGTTCAGGCAAAGAAAGAGACAGAAGCAAAAGAAATTTGACTTATTTGTAAAGTCTATTTATTAAACAAAAGGTAAAGAGCAAAAAAGATGCTATATGTTTGACATAATTAATAAAAATTGCGATTTTTAATCCCTTGAGCAAATTTCAAAAAAGAACCTATTTTCAAAAAATAGTATAACATTGTTAGTATGATGGTTAATATGGAGTATGTCTCCCGGACGATGCAATACAGGCCTTACAACGCCTAGGCATGCTGAGTATCAAATTATCAATCTGATCCTGGGGAATATTACACCACTCATCAAGCAATGCCCTCCGATGTTCCGGTCGACAGGTGGGAGGGGGTTGACGGGCTGCAATTCGTCGGCCAAGCATATCCCACACATGCTCTATTGGATTCAAGTCCGGTGAGTATGCTGGCCAATCCATACGGGTGATATCCTCCAATTGAAGGCATTCGTCTACAATGTTAGCACGGTGAGGACGGGCGTTGTCATTCATAAACAGAAATTCAGCACCCCTGGCGCCCCAAAACAAACGTACATGTTGATCCAGAATGACATCCCGATAGATGTGGCCTGTCATCGTTACACTCTGAACATGCAGGCCAGTTCTGGAACCGAGAATAATTCCTCCCCAAACGAGCCATCTTCCACCACCGTAACGGTGTCGTTCAATGGTGTTCACTTGGTGGTAACGGGTACCTGGCGTTCTCCATATGAAAGTCCGGCGAGAATCAGACTGCAAACTAAACCTGGACTCGTTGGAAAACATCACACAAGACCACTGTTGCGGTGTCCACAATGCATGCTCTCTACTCCAGGTTAATCGCAGGCGACAGTGAGTTGCGGTAAGTGGAACACATCTGACAGGCCTACGAGCATATAGACCAATGTGCCCTAAGCTTCTGTACACGGTCTGCCTTGAAATTGTCGTACCGGTAGCTGACGAGACAGGTCTGATGCTGTGCTCCGTCTGTTTCTTTTGGCAGTAACTGCTAAATACCGGTCCTCATTCGCCGTTGTAACTCGGGGGCGACCTGTGCTGTAACATCTACTCACATTACCATCATCTTGGAATCGTTGCCAAAGCCTGGAGATGACACTCTGGGCGATTGCAAGTTCCTCGGATACTTCCAGCTGGGTACGTCCACATTCCAGTCGTCCGATAATTCTACCACGTAAAAAATCATCCAAATGCTTCCTTTGGGCCATAACTATGCGGTTATTGCACTGAAAGGCTTTTAAAGCACTTGTGAACAATTTTACTTGTTTGCCCTCCATTCCTTATATACCCCTCTCGTCATTGTGACGTACTATCTGCGCCATCTGGTGGTTTCCTGTAATTTGCATATTCTTCTTCAAGATGTGTGTGATAATTCTACAGGTGAAATTTTTATTTTAGAGTTCAATTTCTGTGTGATTCTGAATTATCCTTAATTTATGGACATGAGTGTATATTGAATGTAATCAAACCAGCTGTGGGTAGGTTAAATCTACACAGGATTTGTAATAACTCAGCTTCTTTATAAAATGTTTTCCAGACAATTTCATTAAGATCGGTGAGAGCATCTGTGGAATTGCTCCCATTATACGAATATATAATCCTAGGGAGAGCGCTTCTAGCGAAAAAACATCAGAGAAAGACAGAAAAAAAAGGAGTCGGTACTTAATGGCGTAACTAATTTTAAATGAATGGTCCGCTAAATACCACAAGTAAACAAATTTGTCCATGTTTAATGTACAAGGGACCTACAAGATATATCCCAACTTCAAAAACCATTACATCTTTCACACTACCGTTTCCCAAAAGTTCAGGTTTTGCATGCTATCCTCTGATATTACAACAATTGCATTTGATACAATTTTTTAAGACATTACGAACTATAATAATACTTTCATACATTGCAAAGATGTACGTTATTAGTTACAGGGAAATAATCAAATTTAATTTTTTTAATTAAAACCTTCTCCAAATTTCTATTTCCTATAATGTAATTTCCGCAAATTTTCTCATTTTAGATGCATGGCATGTATTATTTAGAAAACGTAATATTTAAGCTACAAGATTTAGAAAATGTTCATCATATAAAATAATATATTTTCTTCAAAAATATTAATAATACTCAAAGAAACCTTTCTTTTTCCTGATCTACTTCTTTTTCGAAAATATTTCATTACAAGGCCAGTTCTCGGAAGTCTCCAAGAGTGCACTTCCATCATTAAGATTTGATTAATTTTTTGTAAGCGCACATTCAGTAGTAATGATATGAGCAAAATTATTTTGCGAGAGACATGTCTCCAACTTTCCAGTGGGATAGGTTGATGCGATTTCACACATGCAACAGCAATGTAATTCAGATACCTCATTTACTTCCAAGAATCTAGGAATTTTCAAATTATTTAAGATCGGTATCTTACAATAGCGAACTCCAATCAACAAGTACTTCTACTTGGGGACTTCAATTCCAAGCATCCTGCATGGAATAATGGACGCAGCAACATAAATGGTTCTATTCTCTTCGAATGGACAAATCTTAACACATTCAATGTTATTGTTCCTAATGATCCCACGTATTTCTGCCTTCACAATCCCTGCAATAGTACTCGTGACATCTCACTTCTTAAGAAATTAAACGCTGGGCCTGCTTCTTCTATCAACGATCTTTCCAGTGATCATAACCCTGAGCAAGTTGAAGTCTCTCATAATTCATTTAGACCCTTCCTCAATAGCATAATCACAACTACCAATTGGAATATTTTTACTAAAATTCTCTCTCAAGGCATTCCTGGTAATCCAGCCATCTCCAATATTCTAGATATTGACAAAATAATTGATGAATTCAACTATGCTGTTACTTCTGCTATCAACCTTGCTAGCAAATCTAAAGAACTCAGTACTCCACACCAAAAACTTCTTACTGAAATCACCTCTAAAATTGCAGAAAAGAACAGAATTCGAAAATTATGGCACGATACCAGGTTTCCTCTGTTCAAGCAATCCCTAAACAAGCTCCAAAAAGAAATTAAGCAAATGATTCACAAATTAAAAAAGTACAGATGGAATAAATTTTTAATAGGCCTAAATCCAGAAGATAATTCTCTCTTCAAAATTAACAAACATTTTACCAAAAAATATCC
>BPLQ01002342.1:0-54658 GCA_021605075.1 Caerostris darwini | reverse complement strand
GATAATTCTCTCTTCAAAATTAACAAACATTTTACCAAAAAATATCCAAAATTCCTCCACTGGTTGGATCCTCAGGTCTTATATTCTCATCTTCTGATAAAGCGAACTCTTTTGCTGAAAACTTTGAACTCTCCTTTCAAGAAAACACTGAACCTTGCGATGACTCACAGCATGTTGAAGATACAGTAACTTTCTTTCTAGCTAATCATCAAAATTATCTAAACAATATTTTTATCTCTCCATCTGACATAATTAGCTTAATCAAGAATCTCAACATTTGGAAATCTTCTGGACCTGACAACATTCCAAATAAAGCCTTAATGTGTCTCCCTCTCAATGCCATTACTCATCTTGAAAAAATCCACAACAGCTGTACTAAATATCACTACTTCCCTCCTATCTGGAGAAAAGCAAATATCATCATGTTCCCTAAACCTGGCCAAGATAGGAAATTTCCTCAACCTTATCCGCCCATCAGTCTCCTTAGCTGTGTAGGAAAACTTTACGAAAAACTCTTAGTGAAACATATTACTTCTTTTTGCGATAAAAATTCCATAATTCCAGCAGAACAATTTGAATTCCGTCAACATCACTCAACTTGTTATCAATTTCTACGTGTCACCAATATCATCACTGAAGGATATAACTATAAATTTTTTACAGGAGGCATCTTTCTAGATGTCAAAAAAGCCTTCGATCGACTGTGGCACGACGGACTGATCTACAAAATGATCAAACTTCAATTTCCAAATTGGATCACACTTATCATTACAAATTATCTTAAAAATAGAACCTTTCAAGTTCGACTTCATAATTAATTCTCTACAATCGGTCGTATTAGTGCTGGTACACCTCAAGGAAGCGTGTTCAGTCCTATTCTTTACAATATCTTTACCTACGACTTTCCTCAATGCACTAACATTTCCACTTGCCTATTTGCTGACGTTTCTGCTGCTCTTGCCGAAGGTGCTTCTATTCTTTATGCATCAATACTCTTCAAAATTTTCTCAATATTCTAGAGGATTGGCTAACTAAATGGCGCATAGCAATTAATGTCTCTAAATCTCAAGCCATCATTTTCCGAAAAGGACACGCCAGACAACCATATATTAATCTCTCCCTTTTTGATCAACAAATAGAATGGGCAGCTAATATTAAATATCTCGGCTAATTATAGACAATAAACTTTGCTAATTATAGACGGCTAAGTCGGCTAATTATAGATGTTTCGAGCTCATATTCAAAAAATCAAAGAAAAATGTTGGAAAATATTTTATCTCACTCTACCGCTCATTAATAAATTTTCTAAATTAACTTTGTCAAACAAGCTTCTTCTCTACAAAGAAGTTCTTAGGCTTGACCTTACCTATGCTGCCCCAATCTGGGGTCTAGTTGCACAATCTAACAAGAAATCTGTACAAATTATTCAAAACAAACTTCTTCGTATCATCACTGGTGCACCCTGTTTTGTCCGCAACTCTACAATTCATCAAGATTTAAAAATTGATTCTATTGACAACTATATTACTAAACATTCTAGAAATTTCTTCAATACCATTGTTACTCACGAAAACCCTCTCATCAAGGCACAAACTATATTTACGCAATTGAATGGAAAATATAAGTATCCTTTCTCTACTTCTAAATGGAATCGAAGCCTCAAACCACCATAATTTCCTGCTCACTTATCGCTTTTTAGATATTTTACTTCAACGCATATTTACTGATCATAAATTTCTTGTTACGGTTCCATCACCGATGATTTACATTTTTCTTACTTTCTTCTTTTTTTTTCTCTCAAATCATACGATTACTATTATCTATTTATCATGACTTTTCTTTCCTACTGCCTTCACATACCATTGAGTAGATGAACGCTTCGAGTTCAGGCACTCGACATCTTTATTCAGCAATGATGATGGAAACATCTCTGTGCAAGTCAGTATATTGAAAAACGGAACTCAGCTCACTACTGTAAAGAAAAGAGACTACTTCCCTAAATCCTACCGAGGCTTCTGGGGAGAGGAACTGTGCAACAATGGATCCGCCAGGCGGCGCTATCAGTTGTTAGGGAAAGGGAATTTTCCCTTCAACTGTAGGGAAGATTATCCGCTTCCTGTGTGTCACCGCCACTTTTTTGTTAATTACTGTAGCGTGCTGTGTTTCGACGTTTGCGCCATGGATCTGTTGCATCTAAATAGCATCAAATCAATTCATCGCCTTTTTCCTATCCAAAGAAAAGAAGAAGTACTAATTTCCAGATTTCGCACCAAAACATATCCTTCTACAGCCAGACTCCATAGATTTGGATTAACGTCTTCTCCATTGTGCTCACAATGCAAAAAACCTGAAACCGAAGAACACATTCTGTTCCAATGTACTAAATATGATGTACAAAGAGAAAAACTTAAACAAGCTTTTGGATATAAAGTCCTCTCCTATTCTTGGTTATTTGATATGAGCGACGAACCGTATTACAAAACAGTTACACTAATTAATTTTCTACGAAAAATTACGTAGTTGTTAGTTTTACTTTTTCATTGCGATTTTCCGAATATACTAACATTACAATATTATTTCGTGACAGAAGTACTGCACAACACCTCATTTCGGACCCTTCCATTTCATAATTTTAGAATCAGTAGAAGTTCACTGATTATTTGAAAATCTTTTTTCATTTGTAATTTTCTTTTCCATTTAATAATTCTTTTCCACTGATTTCTTCTGGAGAGTAATTGGATAAATTGAGATAAAGCAGCTAACGCGAGCATAAATCTCAAAATCACGTCAAGTCAAGACGTTTGCTCCGGACCGTCATTGTGCTGCAATTTTTCAATAATATGTGAGTTGATATTATTTATTTTATATCATTTAATTTATATTATTATAATTTATTAGCGTTTCAGTGAATAATTTTTTTTTACATATTTAATTGCCATATTCTTAATTGTTCTTCTTTGTGTCGCCATTATCTGGATAGCATTATTGTGCTGCAGTTTTTTAAAATAATTTCTATTAATTTTATATCATTTACTTTATTTTATTATAAATTATTATTTAATTAGCGTTTTAGGGAATAATTTTTTTTTGTTTTACATATTTAATTGTTCTGCTTTGCATCGCCATTTTCTCGACAGCATCATTGTGCTGCAGTTTGTGTAAAAGAATTTCTTAATTTCTATTATATATTTCATGTAATTTACTTTATTTTATTGTAATTTATTATTTAATTAGCATATTAGTGATTATCTTTTTTTTTGTTACAGATTTAATTGCTGTTTTACAATTGTTTTGAAGAAAACTAATTCTAGACTATTTTTAAATATTTCGTTATTTTATGTTAGTAGTTCAATTGTTGTACACTTTGCAATATCATAATTAATCCCTTTTTTTAATTAACATTCTTTGTTTGGATTGAAAAAAAATTTTCATAGCAGGAACATAGCTTGTTAAGCCTCAAGTTTTTATTATAAAGGTAGAAAATTTTCTCAAATAATTGTGTATCAATATTTTAATTATTACTAGTAATTGATAATGTATTTAGATGGTTCCTTATTCATGAGGAATTTAATTTCATAAACAATTAATTTAGTAATCTGTTTAAAATCTAAATGGGTTCATTGCCTGATAGTAATAATTATTATTTTTTTACTTATTTCATAGATTACTGTTAGAATAAGAAAATTTTCTAATTACTCTTTTATAAATTAGTTTCCTTAGTTTTATAAATTTATGACAAAATAAATTAGTGCTCTTTATTACACATCTGTCGATTTTGAAGAAAGCTAATTCTATACTATTTTTAAATAATTTCTGAGCAGCTCAATTGCTTTATACTTTGCAATATAATAATTAATCCCTTTTTTTAATTTACAGGCTTTGTTTGGATTGAAATAAAATTTCATAGCAGGAAGGAGCATAGCTGGTTAAGCCTAAAGTTCCTATTATAAAGGTAGAAAATTTCTTTAAATAATTGTATATTAATTTTTCAATTATTTAATAGTAATTGATAATGTATTTAGATGGTTCCTTATTCATGAGGAATTTCATAAACATTTAATTTAGTAATCTGTTTTCTTAGTTTAATGGTGCTATTTATTACACATGTGTCGATTTTGAAGAAAGCCGATTCTATACTATTTTGAGATATTTTATCTTAGCAGCTCAATTGCTTTATACTCTGCAATATAATAATTAATTCCTTTTTTTTTAATTTACAGGCTTTGTTTGATTAAAAATTAAAGAAATAATATAAAAGAAATGGATAATTCTTGCCAACAAATTTGCAGTGAATACAATATGAAGTTTTCACATAGTTACTGTTTGCGAAGACATATGAAAACATTCCATAATTTACCCAGTCCAAAGTCTACTAAATCATTGATGTGTCCAGAATGCAAGCAATTATTCGGTACACTGTTAACACTGGAAAATCATCTACAAAATATTCATAATGTACTTATAACCAAGGAGACTTTATTTTTTGATACAATGGAACAATTTACATTGTGGAAAGACAAAGTTAAGAAAGATAAAGTAAGTTCGTATGTGAAAAAAACTGGAAGCAAAAGAGATAGAAATGGTATCAAAAGAACTTATTTCACGTGTCATAGAAGTGGCTATTTCAACCGTAGAAGCGAAGGAAAAAGAAATCAAAAAATTCTAGGGAGTAATAAAATAAATGCAGCATGTCCTTCAAGAATTATACTAACTGAGCAGGATAATAAATTCAGTGTTTAATTCACAAAGACCCATGTTGGCCACACTCAAGACTTGGGTAGATTGCAGTTGACTAAAAAAGAAAGACAGGAAATTGCTCAGAAATTATCTGAGAATATACCCATGGAATCAATTTTAGATGATATTCCAAATTCTGTATATGATACATTTGAAATAGTGCATTTGCTAGCACGCCATGATATGCATAATATAAAAGAAGAATTTAAAATTAATGCAAATGGTGTTATGCATGTTAATGATAAAATTAGTGTCAACAAATGGGTAGAGAATTGTAGCCCAAAAATTGCCCCAAATACTAACGTTGAGAAGCAAAGATTTTACAGAACCAAAAAAGGACCAGGAAAACCCACACAATCGTCTATTTTGAAAAAGCCAACAGCAGAGGAAGTTCAACAAATATCTTCAGAAATAATTGTAACTTCTAAACATAATTCTAACAGTGATTCTACTGGAGGTAAGAATTTGCTATTTTTAGGCTATTTTACATGTTTCTGCAGTTATATGCTTATTTATTAACTACATTATTTTGAACCTTTTTACTAATATTAAACTTAGTTAATAAATTTATATTAAAATAATTTTAAATATTTAATTTATACATGGAAAGTGTTTTAGATATTAAAAATATTTACATTATAATTAATAACAGTATTTTAAACTCCTACAGTAAAATAAAAAAATCTGTTACCAGTCTTCATATAGATATCTCCATTTCACTCCTGTTAATGAATACAGGGTTTCAACAATAGTAATCCATTTTCATAACCATAATCATTTTTTATATTTCCAGTTGTAAATAATGAAAATCAAAATACTATAATTATAGAACTAGTGTTTACTAACACAATTGTATCATATCTGAAACTGTTGCCAATATAAGATTACAAATGATGATAGCATACTTTATAAAAATCCAGATTTTTCATGTGTTGCAATTATTTCTTGATAGTAGTTTACAGTCCTACTAGAAGTTAATAATTTATTTTTATAAGTTTTTTTAATAAAAAAATTTCTCTTGGTTTTATTTATTATTTTTAAACTTACTACTATAAAAAGTAAAACATTATAGTGTGATAAAATTGTTTTTGTTTATAACATATTTACAATTTGAAGTCGGCAACAACTTGTTATTGTGATAAATTTATAGTAAGTAATAATATATTTTAGGTTTTCTGTTTTGTAGTCTCAATTTTTCTGAATTACTCAATTTTTATTTCAATATTATCTCACTTCCAAAATCAGTCTAAATTAATATATCCTTACCTAACAAAAATTTTTATTTATTAGGTTAGAAAATTGACACCTGAAATTATGCAAAGTGAATTGCAAGTCATTTAAGTATACTTTCTTAAAACAGTTTAAATTTATGTGTCCCTATCTAATTATAATTTTATTCTTTATGTTAGAGAATTGCCACTCCCAGAGACACCTAAAGTTATGCAAAGTGAACCGCAAGTTGCCTTTGTATTTCAAAAGTGAGTATGAGTATTTGAAGCATCTCGTTTATGACATAATAAAAATTAAAGGATATTCACTAATGTTATTTGTTTCCTTACAGGCAAATCAAAGATATAGTTTATTGTATGCATGTCTCGCATCAATAATCCAGCTGCCTGTTAGAAGTTTTTCCGGGTTTCCTTCTATCCATCGTGCAAATGCAGGGCAGTTTAAAAAGTTTTCCCGGCACACTCTTCTGTGAAATTTATGATATTTGTAATAATAGTTGGCAAGAAGAACTATATATATTTATTGTTGTAAATAGCAATAATTGCTATCACTACTCTGCTGTTGGTGATATTTTTAATAAAATTTTTGACTATATTTTTGTTTTTTACTTTTTTGAATGAAAACATTTAAAAGGCTATATGTTCATGCCCTTGTCTTTTAAAGAAATATAATTTTTTTGGAAATTTTGTTATCAAATTTGCAATAAAACATCTAACATGAATATCAATTTATGGCCAGTAAGGAAAATAAATTTTTATCAATTCTTCAAATAAGGGGAAAATAAATAAATTATTCTTTTCTTAATCTTCAATAGTGTAAGAAAACTAAAATATTAAGCACACTTTTTATTATACATGAACAGGACTGGATTTAAATGGAAAAGAGGCCCTAGGCTATTCCACTTATGATTTTTAAGTTTATAAATAACATAATATATCACAGGTGTATATATATATTGATATATATCAATATGCTAAATGAATCGCGTCGGGATTGGTACTAATCTTTGTAAAAAATTTGGCACAGATAATAAATAAAAAAACAGTTGAGTACACTTATTTGGACTTTTATTCACAGCATCATATGTAGGACTTGCAGCAATAACTAATGAAACATAACTTGCAAGATTTACAAAGAAACAAATTTCAAATAAAAATCTTTGACTACAAAAATAACATGCAATAAAAATTTATATTTTCTATTAAATTAAATATATTCAATACATTGAAGATTAAATTCAGATAAATTTATTTCATAATAATTTGCATTTAAAGTTTAAGTATAAATTTTAAGTTTTAAACTAAACAAAAAATGGAACTTTATTCAAACAACATCAAGATCACAAAAAAGAAAATATATTAAATTTTATGTTAATGGTTATTTTATTTCAGAATTGATTCGATCTAAATATACATTTAAAAAGAAATAGTAAATTAGAAGAATTTTTCCTTATTTTCAAGTGTTTACTGTTTTTAGAATAGTGTAATTCTAATTTTGCTAACAATTTCAATGTAGGCCCTAGGCTGAAGCCTAGTTAGCCTATAGGAAAATTGGGCCTGTGCATGAAAGTTGTTCAACAGTAAATATTTCTTTCCATTTGACTCGTATATTTTTTTCTTCCTCGACAATTTTTTAGTATTGAAAAATAAAAATTTTGACATGAAAAAATATTCATTATAGTTACAAAATACAGATCTCAGTATTTGTAAAAATAATAGAAACAAACATTGAAAAAAATCACTGATATATAAATTTTGTGTAGTAGCATCTCTTTCTGAATAAACTTTTAAATAAATTATATTTCATACATTTCTTTATAAAATTTCTCGAATATGGTTACTTAACAATTTGTATATAATATAAAATAAATGAGCACAAGAAATTGAATTCCAGTATAAAAATATGAAAATTTCAACAGCATGTGAGGTAATGAAATATTTTTTTAAATCATTACACAATCAGTTAGTTATCAAAATAGTTAATAAATTCTCATACTCCATTAAAGACCATAATTTGATAATAATCAGTTTAATATATATGAAGAAAATAGGATGAAAAAGTATAATGATTTAAAAAAGATTGTAAATGATGCATAAATATATTGTTCTGTAAACTGCATCACCATGTAAAAATATGGAATTTTAAAAGCTTGCAATTCTTTTTAAATATTAACTATAAAGACACACAAATTATAATTAAAGTAAATGTTACTTAGGAGCCAAAAGTTCAAAGCCAATGCATTTTAATTATCTATTTTTTTTTTTTTTTTTTAATTACACTGCATCATTCAACATATATAAATTTATTTTGGTAGCATAAATTTTGTAGGAATATATAATTTCAATGTATTTATAACAGAAATTATAATTATACTGCCTTATTTTACTAACAGAAATTTTCTTTGAAATTTACATCTAAGATATTTCTGTGAGAATTCATCTTTTCGAGATATTTTCTCCTTAAAAACATTGTAGCAGGAATAGTGTGCAGAGCGCGTTCCTCCTAAATCTTCAGAGTAACCAATTCTTAGAAATGTGCGGCGAGTGCTTTCCCAGGCAGGAATGGTGCACTCTATTCCTGTCTGCAAAATTCCCTATTTTTCCCTAGCGTAGGGTGCACAGTTCCTCCTCCCAGACGTCCGTAAATCCTACAAAAAAAATTCCCTTTCCCTAAAGACTACCAGTTCCCTCTGGTGATCTAGAATTTTTAGTAAAAGGGTAATTCCTCTCTTTAATGTCTCCGTCTGATATTAGATATGACAGTTGCGGAAAATGCTATTGCTTGAATACATTATTTTGATTAACATATTTTTTCATGTATATTCTTTATACATATGTAAGTTCTGAGACACTGTTTCCAATTTTAAATGCAGATCAAAATTCAGTAGAGTGCATATTTTACATGGTAAGAATTTTAAGTTTCTGATAACTTGTTTACTTTTAAGTATGGTTAATGTTAGTCTTTTTGTTGTACATTAAAATTATGATGAAAAAGTTCGTTATAAAATTACCATTAGAAATTAAAATTTTATTATTTTCCTCGTATATATAATGAATATTTTTTTTTTATAAAATATTCATAAAACTTATAAAAAAGAAATTTTCTTTATAACTAAACATTATTTTAAAGAAGTACACAAGTAATGCCACTATTTTTTTAATTTTTTTTTTAAGAATTTAAACTAAAATTGGTTACAGTATTAACTGAATTTTTGAGCAAAGAATTTTCTACTTATCCTAATTTATAATCTCCATGAAAATAAATTAGGTTTAAAAAATATATGCAAGGAAAATTATCTGACATGCATAATTTTAAAAACTGAGACCATTCATCACATGAAAATATGATTATTTCATTAGACATAAATTATATATATATTATATTCTCATTCAAAGAATGATATAATTTTTAATCATGATATAATTTAAATAATAAAAATAGGGTAACTGTAACTAAAAAATTATGGTAACTTTAAATTATTTTTAAGAGCTTTTATAATATATTTATATATTTTTTTAGTTTAAACAAAAAACTTCATTAAGCAATATAATATTCTAAATTGAAATTTATTTAATATTAAACAATCAATGTCTTGAAAATGAATTACAATCAATTTCTGAAAGAAGAAAAAAAAAAATTCATGTAAATAATTGTTATTTTGATAATTATTTGATAAAAATATTGCTTTTTCTGGAAATTACAGCTCAATTAAAGTTTTAAATTCAAGTACTTAAAGAAATAAATTTTTTTACATGCTCATAACCTAAATACTAATATTGGGGGTTTTTTTCGTAACAAAAATGTCATAAAACAAATTATTCTTAAAAATTTTATTTTACATTGCATCAGATTCCTTACAAAACTAAAGTGTATATGAAATTCAACCATTTTTGACATCTTAATAAGTTTTATTTTACTGATAATTTATTGGCATTCAGAATGTTGTATTTCTTTATATTTCTCAACATTAAAATAGAAATGCATGCTTTATTGTGTACTCAATATTTCTATTAGTTTCATTATTTCTTACATGAAAAATTATTAATATCTTCATGTAATTCTGTCATAGATAAATTTATCAGACTGTCAGTGGAAGGAAATTGACTTTGAAGTCAATTTAACTGCATCTTTGAGAATTATAAAAATATCATGTATAATTACGTTAAAAAATTTGAGTGTGTCAGTTGTAGCTTGCTTTTATGAATGATTTTTGTAATAAAATCATATGTTTATTTTTACTGTGTTATTTTACAGTTCATAGGTTAATTATGTTAATATTCATACTGGTGTGAGGAAGAAATATTTTCTTTAAATATATCGAAAAATTTTGACCTTTTTATAGCCTTCTCCGTCACATCTTCATTACTCATCTTGATGAAATGTGGCTTGTGAAATTAGACGTAAAAAAAAAAAATCTGTACAACAATGTTTCGCAAAGTAGGCAATCCTAAGGAGCAGTGGAATGATTGCGGAGGGAGGGGGGTAGCCTTGAGTGTATTTGGGGAGCATTTAATAAAAAAGCAGTAAAAGCATAAAAAAGAAAGATAAGAAAATATAGAACTATTTGCACATATTTCACCTATTGTATAACATGAATTTCCAGGTAATTCTCCATTCTTACTTCAATTAAAAATGAACATACCTGATTGGAATCTGGTATGTCATATCAAGTAATATCTCAAAATGAATCATGTGAATTTAATATAGTTGATTTTAATATATAATTTATAATTTCAAACTTCAAGGTGTTTTATTTAATACATCTTTATTTACTGTGTTTAATAATAACAATGAATAATTTTATAATTTCAAGCTTCAAAGTGTTTTATTTACAGCATAAAGTTCATTCATCTTGAATGTAATGACAAAGTTTCGGTTTGTAGAAAGTTAAATACTAAACACGAGCAAAAAATATGTTATCCAAAATATAGCACTGTGATGGAGGCATAATGCTTTAGGGATTTATGGAAGCTTTGAGCATTAGAAACTTGGTTGTAATTAAAGGTATTTTGAACCAGCATTCATATTCCAGCATATATCTTACGCAAACTTCTTAAATCTTACCAGGACAAGCAGTTGAAACATTCCTTTGTGAATACTCCACTTTAATTATTTACTGCTTGAATGTCTTAAAAACTCCTGCTGAATCTAAAGGATTATAAATCCTGTTGTGCATCTGAAGTGTCATTTAGGAACTTAAATTTTTTTCTGATGGATATGAATTACCGATAGATAAATGGTAAAAAAATAGTCATTTTATTTTGCTATTAGTTTTATTGATTGCCAATCCTTTAAGGGAATCAATTCACCATTAAGAAAAATCTTCAATGTATTAGAATTAATATTTAAAAGATACCATTAAAGTTAATTGCAGAATACTCTTCTGTTTTTAATATAAGTATTGCAGCATCAATTGCTGTTTTTTGTTATTTAAAATGATCAAACTGTTGAGTGTAAATATCACAAGTTTGACAACTGGATTTGATTTTGAATTTTTTTGAAAATTTACATAAAACAATGCATTGAAAATATTATGCATATTGATAACTTATTTTAATAATAATAGGGTTCTTTCACATTAAAGAGCAAATCTGTAAATTGTAACATATTTTATAAAGAATATCAGAGTACATTGTTTTTCATTTGTTTGAAAGCAATATTCTGAGTGTTGTTGTTGTTGTTTTGTTTTGTTGTTTCTTATCCCACTTGGCTGGCCAAGCCCACGAGCCCATATGGACTCATGATTGAAGGGGAAGGAAGCAGCTTCTGTTGTGATGGAGCACCCGTAGGTAGAAGCCTGACTTTTGCTCCGTGACTCTCTTACAGTCATAGAAGACCGGGACCTACGGCTTAAAGTGGATTCCGAACCACTACAAACATCCATGGCACCGCCGGGATTCGAACCCGAAACCTGTGACACCGAGCGCCAGAGCGCTAGACACTCGGCCATTCAGGTCCCAAATTTGCCAACGGCACGCAGTGTTCCCAGGTGGTCACCCACCCAAGTACTGGCCGCGCCCAATGATGCTTAACTTCGGTGATCTAACGAGAACCGGTATATTCAGCATGGTACGGCCGTTGGCTACAATATTGTAGTTCAAGTATATAGTAGAATTTTGGAATGTTATTTTATGACTAGTAATTTTATTTGTGGTAGTTCATGTGTCTAAACTGAAGTGAAAAGGTCAAAAGTAAATATTTAATTTATAAAATTAAGTAATATAAGTATTTTTTTAAAACTTTTCTTGTTTGTATGTTCTAGGATCTCTAAAAAAAAAAAAAAACTTATGAATAGCTGAATACCAGGATATTGCAACTGAACATTTGGATGGTAAGTAACATTATATTCAGATATCTTTAAATTTGTCATTCTTTATTAGTGAGGTGAAATTCCAATTATAAGGCATAAATTCCATTAGAATTTGATTCCATCCACTCACTTCGACTATATCCGTGCCCGACAAGTAAAGTTGTGCACAATGTGAGCATTTGTCACCCTTTGAGAGAGGACTTGCAAATGGACTAACAAAAACAGAGAAGTCAAATCAAAGTGTTGTTTGATATTTAGTTTGGTGTAATACCGATCAATGATATTGCAAGAATGGTTGAATTGCTACAAAATGCAAAAATCAATCTATAGAGAACAAAGCGGCTCTCGCAGCACCTGATTTGTTATTATCAATGATACTAAGTGTAACTGGGACATCATTGGCTGCAGGACCATTAAGAAGCAATTCGGAGAATAGATTCCATGCTCACTGTACCCATTACTCCAACTACCCCTCACCTTTGCATGCCAATAAGACAATTGTTTTCAGCAATGAATCCCTCTTCAAATTAAACTTTATTGACCAACAAATAATTGACTAGAGATATCCAGAACAATGGTGGCATACTAACCTGATTGTCGCCCACCACAAAGCTGGAAATTATGGTCTATAGTGTTGTTTTATTTTAGAGCTGGACTCATTTGGATGTCATCCATGACATCCTTATAGCACTGGTACAACAATTGTATTCTACACTCTACTATATTGTCTTTTCTGTCACGCATTCTGGCCTTGCATTTCCACTCAACTGAACAACTTCTTACTCTATCATTTCTACAAATTGCTTTCATACTTACCAAAAACTTTCATGGTTAATAGATCACCAGATTTGTTTTCCAATAGAATACATTCTGGGTCTGAAGAGCAGGTGCTTTTGACGTCTTTATAATCTCGCTGATTTAACTTGACTATTGAGGAGAGTTGTCAAGACATTCTGCAGGGACACATCTGCCAACTCTGTAAATCAAAGCCTGAGATGGGCCTACGCCTTATTGATTGGGTTGCTATATGTAATCTATTGATCAAAATATTCAACTCCTCTAAAGTTTTAATCATTTTTTTTATTCTGAATTTAATAATATATGGAAATAAAAAGTTTCTTATTCTTAATTTTCAATTGTGTTGCAGTAGAAAAATACTTATTCAGGGTGGCGACAGGACCAGGATATCAGGGGAAAGTTGAGGGGATTTTATCGATCTGGAATAGTCGCAAAAATTCGTAAAATAATTTAAAAATCGCGGGAAATTGCCACCTAGATAATTTTGTACCAAGAATGCACACGATCGGTGATTTTGCACTATCATTTCTCTACATCCGAAGGCTTATGTCGTAAGTTAATGATTACAGCAATAGCAACTCGGGGCAGCTTTCAATTTTATAGGGACTTTTTGGAATTTCATTACGATTAGAAAATCGATAACCTAATGAATAGGGCTAATGAAACTTTCGGAATGGTCGATTTTCACTCTCTATTTATTACTTTTCATTCATTGAGCTTTTATCAATGTATATTACTTTTAAGATGTCATAAGTAATGTATTTCATAACATCTGCTATCTTTGGATTTAAGACTCAAGTGTCACTAAAGCTTATATCCATTTCCTACAATTACATTTTGATTCTAGATTCAATTTATTTCATTCTCTGCTAATGAGTCATCTTTATTTATTTATTTATTTTTACATTCGTGTTCGCTTTCGTTTCGTAAGGTATTTATCCATTCTTATTGCAGGTAAATTATTCTTTAATGAAAGATGACGAAGAAATGTTCCTTCAACTGCATGTGGATAAAAGATTTTAGTTATATGCAAGAAGTATTTAATGATAAATATTCAACTTATTATTCTTTCTGCAACAAAAAACTTAATTTAAGCAAGAAGTGCTTCCAAAGGTTCTAAACTTTTTTTTCCAACTCTACATGCTGTTAATCCAAATGCAATTGTTGTACCAGAATCTGGAGGGACACAGGATAATCACATTCCACTGTCTAGTCCTGCAATTGTTCTTAATGTACCACGTAGTCCTGCAGTTGTTCCTTCTTCAGGAATTAAAAAATATCATTTAAAAGAAGATATTTGTAAGTTGGAAATTATATGATGCTTGCCGACAATTGCCATATACACTGTGGTAGCAAGTGCTAGATCGCTAGTCACTCAACCATCAGGCCCCAATATTATGTATCATTCCAGACAAATTCATAAGTTTATAGTTCACAGTTTCTGAGAAGTTCATGAATTTATACATACAAAAAATTTTTGAACAGGAGTGTAGTTGTGGATATTAAACTTAGTTTTGTAAGAAGCAATTAACTTTTTTTAATAAATAATTTGAATTTCTTATTGCTAATTTTAAAAGTTTTTGGCTAATTCAAATGTAAAAAAGATTATATGGTTGGCATAGATTTCTGTTTCCAGGATATAGGCTGAAAAGAATGGTTTATTTTTCTAAAAAACGTTGATAAGACAACCTGCATATATTAAATACTCTTTTTTTAGAGAAACTCTGCAATTCTGGTCAATACAATTTTAAAAAAAGTGAAAGGAAGCATTTTTTTATTTTCATAAGATTGTAATTAAAATATTTTCCTGTAAAACACGAAAATTTTTCTAGGAATCGTACACCATATTTTCTTTTCCTGTTAACTTAGAAATGCTTTTTTAATACTGGAATAGAAGCTTTTAATTTTTTGTCAGTTCTAAAATGAGTGGAAACTTTATGTAAATCATTAATTTTTTGTACTCTAGAAAGTATCATTTTTGTAATTAGTTTACATTCATGTATTTATTTTTTTTTTCTATAAAGTACTTTGATTATTTATGTGGTCTTGTGTTTCATTATTCTGTTGCATATTTTTTTATTTGTATCTTTCTATAGGTTTTTAATGTAAGCAATAGCATACAACAGATTAAAATTTTTTTTTCTCACTCTTAAATAAACATTATATTTTGTATTGAAAATTAATTAACCATATCAATTTATAATTTTATTATTGAATTAAATAGGCAACTTATTTGCAAAGAAAACTATTATTTTCTCTAAAAATTAATAATCATATTTACTTAAATACTAATATTAAGTATTAATAATTTTTCTTTTTTTATGAACTTAAAAAAATAATCAGTTTTGATATAAACATTAAAAAAGTGTTTGAATTGTTTTTATCTTTTTTTTTTTTTCTTTTTTCAGGAAAAGGAAGAAAAATGTTTAAGATGTTCTCTTTTAACAATGTCGAAAATAAAAATGCTTATTGCTTTTGGTGTGATTAATGTAATTCTTTGGTTCATTTACTACAATGACTGCTTTCCATCTTATTTTAACAAATATACGAATAATGACAAAATTAAGCCTATATATGCACCAATTTATAATATTCCTCTATTTCACATACCTCTTCTTAATGAAAAGGATATGGCAATGTTTTATTTGGAAGTTAAATCTAATATCTGGTGTTTAAAGCAAGGTGTTGATTTAGCTAAATCCAAAAGAAATGGAAAGTGTGTATGCACTGAAAATTGGTTTGGATTTGACTGTGGTATTCCTGCTTCTGTTTGGAAGTCCAGTTTTTTGCAAGAAGGAAAAAATGCTAATTTTGAAATAAAACGGAGAAAAAAACCTCGTCGCATTATAGTATTTTTTGCAGTTGATGATCACTCAGATTTATTGGATATTAACATTGAAAATGCCTTTTCGCTTGTTGATGTGTTTCTAACTATTGAAGAAAAAGATCACTATCCTTCTATTTTGAATCTTGTAAAAGAAGGATATTTAGCTGATTATCAGAGTAAAATAATACCCATCAAACTGAATAAAAGTTATGTGATAGAAAAAGAAGAACATTGGTCTGTATTTATGTTAAATGAATTATGGGAAATGGGTTGGAAAAGACTGTCAGATTTCCGTCCTGATGATATTTTCATGTTTTCTCATGTTTCCTCAATAATATCAAATGATGTATTGCTGTTTCTAAAACTTTATGATGGTTTTCCAGAACCATTCTTTTTTGAGCTTAGACCTCTATTGTTTAAATTTTGGAGGGAAATGAAAAGTAACAGTACAAATTCAAAACTTGTGCCTTTCAAACCACTGGGGTGTACTTTTCAGTACATTGTTTCATTGTGTAATTATGAAATAAGGAATTTCTTTTCAAACAGTTGTAATACTGATTTGCATCAGAAAGAAAGATTTGAAAAGAACTTTTGGACTTTGAAATACTGGACAGTGGGAAATTTTTATGTTCCTAGTGGATGGCAATGTAGTTTATGTTGTAATGATGAATGTATCAAAAAAAATATTGAGAAGTATCGCAAGAGTGGTAGCACATCACTACCTTTGCGTTATTTTCTTGGAAATACATCTGTGATTGAACATTTAATTGAAAAAACAAATTTATTTGATAGTAAAGATTTGTCTTTTGAGATAATTTCTAACAAAGATCATTTTCTTGCCCCTAACATTGTTTTAAGTAATGCCAAGTATTCACATTTGATTGGTAAAACTTTATAATTAGTGATGTGTGCTTTTCTGCCTTGTTATTATTGATTTGTAAAAACACCAAATTATGCCATTGCTTATAATGAAAATAGTTCGAAGTTGTAAACTTTTGGTACATTTATATATGCATTTTGTTATTTTAGTAAATAAGATTTTGTGGTAACTGTTATATGGAGTTCAGTTGTATTCTGTTAATAATGGAATACATTTGATTCATGTACATTGTATTTCTTTTACTATAAATTATGACTACACATTTACTAATGTATTATTGTTCAATTTGCATTCTATTTCATGTAATAATAAAAAAAGTAAGTTCTTACCAAGTAATTGTATTGTATCACTATACATTGATAATTTCTCATTAAAAAATAATAATTTGAACACATCTGTGAACAAATTATTATTTTGGTTGATTAAAAATACTTGTAGACTAACAAAACTTGTTTCAGTGTTTTGAATAATAACACAACAGACATTAATATAAGTTTGTAAACTTTTGTTTATTTACCAAATATTTTGACTAGTCCTTTTTTTTATTTTTTTTCCATGGCAATTTGAAGAAGAGAAATTATTAGTTTTTTTAAAAAAGAAAAATAAGTAAAGAATAAGAAAAACTAAAAATGGATTTTTTTTTTTATTCTGTAATAGTTTCAAGTTCTACAATTTTAGAAAACTCTTTAATTGTTCCATATTCTTGATTATGGTCAGCCTTTCATGTACCGAAGAAAAATAAGAGAAATAAATAAATTTCTTACTTTTTCTTAATAATTCGTATTCGTTTTTGAATATGCCTGCAATACAGTGGTTTCATAATTCTGTCACCATAATTAGCATTAATTTGAAAAATAGAGATTGAACTTATTATAAAATAGCAAAAGTTTTATTTTGATTGTTTATTATGTCATGAATAAATGAAAATCAACCGGCAATCTTGAATAAGGGGAAGCTCATTAAAAGAAACAGAAAAAAATAAATAAATAAATAAATGATCACACCAACTTCTTTTATTAGCAGCAAACGAATTGCATCATCAAGTTACAACTCGAAACACACATAGTCAGACATATCACATACTCTATATATAGAGAGATTATTGTATTTTTTTACACAAAAAATCGCCGTTAATAAAGACATATAGTAAAACATACTTTTATGCCTGTTTGTTTTATGAATCTTCCTACACTCGTGTCCATAAATTAAGGATAATGAAGTTCAGGCAAAGAAAGAGACAGAAGCAAAACAAATTTGACTTATTTGTAAAGTCTATTTATTAAACAAAAGGTAAAGAGCAAAAAAGATGCTATATGTTTGACATAATTAATAAAAATTGCGATTTTTACTCCCTGGAGCAAATTTCAAAAAAATACACACATAGTCAGACATATCACATACTCTATATATAGAGAGATTATTGTATTTTTTTACACAAAAAATCGCCATTAATAAAGACATATAGTAAAACATACTTTTATGCCTGTTTGTTTTATGAATCTTCCTACACTCGTGTCCATAAATTAAGGATAATGAAGTTCAGGCAAAGAAAGAGACAGAAGCAAAACAAATTTGACTTATTTGTAAAGTCTATTTATTAAACAAAAGGTAAAGAGCAAAAAAGATGCTATATGTTTGACATAATTAATAAAAATTGCGATTTTTACTCCCTGGAGCAAATTTCAAAAAAATACCTATTTACAAAAAAAAAGTATAACATGGTTAGTATGATGGTTAATATGGAGTATGTCTCCCGGACGATGCAATACAGGCCTTATAATACCTAGGCATGCAGGGTATCAAATTATCAATCTGATCTTGGAGAATATTACACCACTCATCAAGCAATGCCCTTGACGAGCTGCAATTCGTCGGCCAAGCATATCCCACACATGCTCTATTGGATTCAAGTCCGGTGAGTATGCTGGCCAATCCATACAGGTGATATCCTCCAATTGAAGGCATTCGTCTACAATGTTTGCACGGTGAGAACGAGCGTTGTCATCCATAAACAGAAATTCAGCACCCATGGCGCCCCGAAACAAACGTACATGTTGTTCCAGAATGACATCCCGATAGATGTGGCCTGTCATCGTTACACTCTGAACATGCAGGTCAGTTCTGGAACAGAGAATAATTCCTCCCCAAACGAGCCATCCTGCACCACCGTAACGGTGTCGTTCACTTGGTGGTAACGGGTACCTGGCGCTCTCCATATGAAAGTCCGGCGAGAATCAGACTGCAAACTAAACCTGGACTCGTCGGAAAACATCACACAAGACCACTGTTGCGGTGTCCACAATGCATGCTCTCTACTCCAGGTTAATCGCAGGCGACAGTGAGTTGCGGTAAGTGGAACACATCTGACAGGCCTACGAGCATATAGACCAATGTGCCCTAAGCTTCTGTACACGGTCTGCCTTGAAATTGTCGTACCGGTAGCTGACGAGACAGGTCTGATGCTGTGCTCCGTCTGTTTCTTTTGGCAGTAACTGCTAAATACCGGTCCTCATTCGCCGTTGTAACTCGGGGGCGACCTGTGCTGTAACATCTACTCACATTACCATCATCTTGGAATCGTTGCCAAAGCCTGGAGATGACACTCTGGGCGATTGCAAGTTCCTCGGATACTTTCAGCTGGGTACGTCCACATTCCAGTCGTCCGATAATTCTACCACGTAAAAAATCATCCAAATGCTTTCTTTGGGCCATAACTATGCGGTTATTGCACTGAAAGGCTTTTAAAGCGCTTGTGAACAATTTTACTTCTTTGCCACCATTCCTTATATACCCCTCTCTTACACTCTCGTCATTGTGACGTACTATCCGCGCCATCTAGTGGTTTCCTGTAATTTGCATATTCTTCTTCAAGATGTGTGTGATAATTCTACAGGTGAAATTTTTATTTTAGAGTTCAATTTCTGTGTGATTCTGAATTATCTTAATTTATGGACATGAGTGTATTATGATTAGTTATCATCGACAAAATGACTTAAAAAGGGAAGGAAATCATTAGTTTCTTTTATTAGAAACAACATTTATAATAATTTAACATTCCTGTGATTAAATGATCAAACTGAAGAATACAACATTAAATATAAACTTCCTGTTATCATTCATCTTGAATGCCATAAATGACCAGGTGTTGCTTGTTTATATAAAATAAATAATTTTTAGTTTTGATAACTTTTATTACAAAAAAAAAAAAAAAATATATCGGTGAAACGTGCTAAAGAATCAAAAGGAACGATATATCGTATCTGATAACGATAAAAAGTTATTGTTTGGCAAATTGTGAAAGTAAAATTCTTTATTCCATAACTATTTATAAATAAAAAGAGCTTTGAAAGTTAAATATAAAAATGCCTTTATATTAGAACATTTGAAACAAATAAAAAATATTTAAAAAAAAAGCACAATCACGTAAACTTGAAACATTCACCATTTTAACGTCAAAAAAATTTCTTAATCACATCAACAGAAAGCACTAGGTGCAAAATTACGTTTTTTTTTTTTTTTTTTTATTTATTTATTACATAATGACAATTTTTACGTGATTTTCGGTGACACACCAGATAAAAGAATTACAAATTTAGTGAAAAAAAAAATGAAGACATTTAACGTTTTAAGCTATAAAAGAATACACACCACATACATCTATTTTTATGTAAATCATCATATTTTGCTCATCAGCTCATGATGGGCCAAGGCCTCCTGCCTACTGGCAGATTTTGCAACACGGAGAATTTATTTTTCTGTTTACGAGATAAGTTTGTTACCCCTACGCCCAACCCCCTGGTTTGTTGCTCTACGGTCATATTAGACCAGGGCCTACGCTTTAAAGTGGATTCCGAACCACTACATACATCCATGCATGGCACCAGCGGGACTCGAACCCGAAACCTGTGGTGCAGAGCACCAGTCACTCGGCCATTTTTAATGGTATCATTCATTTTAAAAATATTTTACGTAATTAGAACATTATTCAAGAAATGCATAAAATAAGAATATAAAATGTATACGGCTTAAGAAACTTTTCTATTTCATATTTAGTCGCATCTATTACAGCAGTGACTCCAGATTGGACAATCGTAGCATACTGCAAAAGAAAAGACCCAGAGCAATTCTGCTTTCAAGATTGTTAATTTTATTTTCTGAAAATTTGCTTTCTTTAATTGCAGTAATTAATTTTTTAATAGAATTCTTATTGCAGTTCTGACAGTTGAATTTGTCACCTCCATGACAGGAAATTGCGGCTCCTTTAGAGAAGCATACACATTAAAAAAGGATATAGTACCTTTTTTTTCCCCTTCAATTCTGTTAATTTATAAGAAAATAAATCAAAAACATATTTGAATTTCTAGTTCATAGTTAATTGTTTTTAATATTTTCATTATCATTGTAAAAGGCTTCGATTTTCCTTTAATCAGATTCCGCAACTAAGAAATTTTTCATATACTACATTTGATCTAAATTATTTTTTGTATTTCTATTTTATTTGGTTTTTGTTGATCGCCTAATTTCAAGAAAATTCAGATATAATATTTATTCTTCAAGAAAATTTAAATAGCAAACAATTTTTAATAACAACGTTAATTAAAAACAGCGTGTGTTTTTTTTAAAAATAATGATCTTTGAACTATTATATAAATATTAAATTAGAATTTCAATTAAAATCATGAATTAATTTTGTGGGAAAAAAACTGGCAATATTATACTGAAACACCACTACTCTGACCATTGTTATTATTCCAGTAGTAGAACATGCTTTAACTTTTAATAAATTGTATTCTTCTTTAAATTCCTTCTATTAGCTCACAGTGTACCTATATATATCTTGTTCAAATTTTCAATCATTAATAAAATACTTTTTATTCATCCACTCAAGTTCAAATACATTTTTTGAACTTGTAGTGGATGACACTTGATGCTAATACAGTTTTTTCAAATATTAATTCAGTAATTAAATTTAATTAATTAATTTTAGTTTTTTTTTAGATTTAAGTTGCATATATCTACCAATAGATGGCGCCAGATAAACTTAAAAAAAGGAATGAAAATTATTTATAAAGGACTTTCTGCAATATAGTGAAAAAAAAGTAGGAATTGACTTTAAAATTATTTTTTTTATATTACTTGTTTAATACCAACACACAAAAAAAAAGAGAAATCCCTGTAACTTCGGTTTATTTTTCGTTCATATCTAAATGTTGAAGATTTATTTTAATAATAAATATAGTGCTAAGAGAGGAAATATTAAATTAAATTTTGTCAAATTTATAACTAAAAACAGAGTGGCCACTTTTCCACAAAGCACAAGACCTTTCGAGAAGATACTGTAAAGTAATGAAAAATAGTACGCACAACTTTAAGGGCGTCTTTTTTAGGAAGGCGTTCTCAGAAATTGTTATAACAGAACTTCTGAGGAGAAATCTTTTTGGATTATTGACTGTCGAATGTATTTACTCAACATTAATTTCCGAAGAGTTACATGAATGAAAATACTGACTGTAGGGTTTCTGAAGATATTTTTATGATAAAACATTATTAAATAAAATATGAATTTATTGAATGATGTGATGTTAAATCTCAAATTAAATACGAAAAATTCTTTCAAGATTTCTTTCTTTCAATTCTGTACATTTATGAAGTTATGTTAATTTTGCAATTATATAATTTAGATCTTTCTTTTTTTCAAGGAAAGAAATTCAATAGTTCTTTACCTAATTTTGTTGGTTAAAAATTAATTAAAAAATAAAAATTATCTAAATTTTTTGAATAAAAATAAATTTCAATAATAATAATATTTAAAACTATTTTCCTTTAATTAAACATTTTTAAAAAATATGTTTTCACCTTATTATGATTCTCTATGTAGTAAAATATTGCAAAAATATTATCTCATTATCATTATAAAAAAGCTATATTATCATCATTATTATTAAATAAAGCATATTAGAACAAGAATTTAAATTTGTAGAGTTTTTCAAAGTAATATTTAGATGATTTTATTTCTCGTTAGCTATAAAAGTCTAGCTAAATCCACTTTGTAGCGATTAATTATTTTTTGTGAAGTCAATTTCATTCATGCGCTTTGCTGAATTATCATAAATTTTGGCGGAAAAATTTGTTTGCGTATCACATCGAACGATTTTGGCGTCTGAACTAGTTCGCCAAAACTCAGATTTCAATATCTGTTTTCCACAATGACAACCTATTTATTAATTTTTTACATTAAAATATACACTGAAGTGACAAAAGTCATGGGATACCTCTTAATATCGTGTCGGCCCTCCTTTCGCCCGGCGAAGTGCAGCAACTCGACGTGGCATGGACTCAACAAGTCGTTGGAAGTCTTCTGCAGGAATATTGAGCAATGCTGTCTCGATAGACGTCCATAATTGTGAAAGCGTTGATGGTGCAGGATTTTGGGCACGAACAGACCTCTCGATGATGTCCCATAAATGCTCGATGGGATTCATGTCGGGCGATCTAGGTGGCCAGATCATTCGTTGGAATTGTCCAGAATGTTCTTCAAACCAATCGCGAACAGTTGTGGCCCGGTGACATGGCGCATTGTCATCCATAAAAACCCCATCGTTGTTTGGGTACATGAAGTCCATGAATGGCTGCTAGTGATCTCAAGTAGCTGAACATAAGCATTTCCAGTCAATGTTCGGTCCAGTCGCACCAGAGGACCAAGTCCATGCCATGAAAAAACAGCCCACACCATTACGGAGCCACCACCAGCTTGAACAGTGCCCCTTGCTGACAGTTTGGGTCCATGGCTTCGTGGGGTCTGCGCCACACTCGAACCCTACCATCAGCTCTTACCAACTGAAATCGTGACTCATCGGACCAGGCCACGGTTTTCCATTCATCTAGGGACCAACCGATATGCTCACGTGCCCACGAGTCGCTGCAAGCGATGTCGTTCTGTCAGTAAAGGCACTCGAGTCGGTCTTCTGCTGGAATAGCCCAAGAAAGCCAAATTTCTCCGCACAGTTCTAACAGACAAGTCCCTTGTACTTCCCACATTGATTTCTGCGGTTATTTGACGCAGTGTTGCTTGTCTGTTAGAATTTACGACTCTTTGCAGACGTCGCCGGTCTCGGTCGTTAAGTGCAGGCGGTCGACCACTGCGCTGTCCATGGTGGGATGTTATGCCTGAAATTTCATACTCTCGGCACACTCTTGACACAGTGGATCTGGGAATGTTGAATTCCCTGACGATTTCCGAAATGGCATGACCCATGCGTCTAGCTCCAACTAACATTCTGCGTTCTAAGTCTGTTAATTCCCGTCGTGCGGTCATCATCACGTCAAAACCTCTTCACATGAATAACTTGAACAGAAATGAAAGCTATGCGAAAGCACTGCTCATTTATACCTGTTCTACGCGATGCTACTGCCATCTGAAAATTTGCATATTGTTATCCCATGACTTTTGTCACTTCAGTGTATAATATTAGCATCCATATAGAAAAATGAGTTTATCTTTTTGATATAAAACTTATTAAATTTTTTTATCAAAGAGATAATTTGGTAAGTTTTATTTTCTGAAGCTAGTTTATTATAATTATGAAAACTACATTTTAAAATTTTTTTCAATAGCTAAAAATTAGTAATAAAAAATATTATGTAATAAGATATCAAATAAAAGTAGCTTTTTAAGAAGCAATATTGCTATTTGTTTCATAAAATTATTCACATATTTTATTTAAGACTTGAAAAATTAATATTTTTTGCGCAAATTTATGAAGGTTCATGAAATTCACCTTTTATTTAAAGAAAATAAGATATACCTTAATATTATATATATATTTTATTGACCACATAACCTGCTTCCAATTACCCCCTATCCAGTCCTTGTACGCTTGAGAGAATTTAAAAGTTTTATCTTATCTAATTGGCCTTCAGCTTTCATATTTCATACGATGCATTGAACGACGAACAGCGCTTTCCGAGATCCTTGATTAATATTTCTGCCATTTGCCTGGTTCTCCTTCCTGCTTATTCACCAGTCGAAGACGACTTCAAGTTGAATGTTGAGACCTATCTTTTTGCCTGATAACCTAGTCTTTTATAATACTTGAGCCACGATTGCTCTTTTTCATAAATGCAGGGGAAGAAAAAGTTGTTTTTTTTCGAGTACCATTTTGTGGCATCTGCAATTGGTTCCTAATTGTGCCGAATATTTAAATTTAATATTTTTAAAAAATTTTTTTCCTTACTCTTATTTATTTGAAGCAATGTTTTAATTTTTTTAAAGAATTAAATTAATTTTTATATATCATACTAATATTAATTATCCAGCTCTAAACTGAAATTCATTATTTTACATTAAGATGAGCATATTAAGGGGTCTTATCGCCATTAGTGCTCCGTAATCAGTAATGTTGTTGAATACTTTAACTATAATTGTACGTCATCTTTTTTTTTTTTTTTCTGTTGCATTGAATTCTTCTATTCTCTAATATTTAAATTGGTAGACGAACATACACCTAAAACGCAAGAACTCAGATTATTTTAAACGATTATTCAACTATAGGTGAAGGAAAATAATTTTTTAAATCTTGTATACAATGTTTAAAGCTTGTAAATTATATAAAATTCGTTCAATAATATTCTAGTCTAGTTTACCCGTTTTAAAAATTCAAAAACTAGATTTTTTCAAAGAAAGCATGAATTTATTTCCAGAGGTAAAAATATTTTCTTGATTTACCCAAGTACTTTTTTTTTTTTTTTTTTTTTAAATAACTAATGACTTTTAGGAATATTCACGAAACAATATTTGAAAAACACTATTTTAGAGTGTCTTTTTGCAAAGCCGTAGAAGACATATCCTCTGATACACAGATTGCATCAATATGAGGACGATCACAACTTCCAGCTCGAAGGATATCTGATAGAAGCTATATAGCACTTTTCTTCGTTTCGGGTAAAGAGAAACGAAATTTATGCTACATGTCATTATATACCTATACAGTACATAAATTTTCAATTTAAAATTCCCGGGCATATAGTATTTCAATTTTGTTTTCCTTTTTTAGGTTGTTGGCACTGTCCTTGACATCTGTGTGAAATTTGACGTTAAAATATTCATTAGTGTTTGAGTTACGCTTGGTTTTGTGAGATGCTAAAACTGATTCCGGCGATTTTTGAAATGACAGAATTAATTGAGCAAGAACTTGCGTAAAATTTTGTTTGCGGAAACGTATAGAATGTGGCAGAAGGCATTCGGTGAGTATTCCTATATTGGAAAGAAATGTTTAGAAGTGGTAAAAACAGTTCAAAGGAGAGAACACGTTGAAGACGAAGAGCCCTCTGGTCGATCACTAACCTCAGCCGACGAAGCTCACGTCCAAAAAATTAAAGATTTGGTGCTTGCAAACCATCGATTTACATTTACAGACCTTGCTGGTGATGTTGGAATTTAAAAATTCCATTTTAAAAGATGTTTTGGTCATCAAACGCGTCAAATCTTGATTGGTGCCGAAAACACTGAATGCGCCAGCTCACACTGCATTGATTCTTCGTGACTTTTTCGCAAAAAATGAAACCCATATCGTTCCACAACCACCGTATTCACCTGATTTAGCATTGTGCTACTTCTGGCTAGTCCTTAAACTCAAAGGATTACTCCAGGGACAACGTTTTGAGTCGATTGAAGAGACATTTAAAAAATCGCCGCATTCAGTTTTAGCATCTCACAAAACCAAGCGTAACTAAGGCACTAATGAATATTTTGACGTCAAATTTCACACAGATGTCAAGGACAGTGGCAACAACCTAAAAAAAAAAAAAAAAAAAAAAAAAAAAAAAATTGAAATACTATATGCCAAGGAAATTTAAATTGAAAACTGGTCTTACTTTTTGGACAGAGTAGTATAGTACCTCCTGATCGGAAACGAAAATGCTGCACGCATGTATTGTGATATCAAAAAAGCTCTTGGAAGTGAAGTGCTAATTTGAGATATAAGCCATAGGTATAAAAACGAACCTTTATTGGACCATGATATATTAAAGAAAACATGTCAACAGGTATGCTTCGTCTGAGTTTTATATACATCAGCATATTATACAATAAAGATTTTTTTTTTTTCACCGCAGAAAATTATGATTATGGTTTATACACCATTACGAATTATAAGCAGGAAATTATTGTACCTATTCTATGACGTTATAATTAAATAGCACAAGGTAAGGTGGGACACAATATTATTAAACTACAGGGTATCTGCGGTTTATGTATCTCTTTTTTAAACTAGCCGGACCAAGCGTATGACTAATTAGGAAATTATCTTATATTACCGTACTTTCCTTTAAAATCTGTATCATCATTTTCAAAGAGGAGAAAAGAAACTATCTAGTGCAATCCGCAGCGAAGTAAAATATGCGGTGGATTTGAGCTTGTTCATGTTTGTTTAGGACAGAGGTGGCCTATCTTTTTTGGGAGGAGTGCCACTATCTGGGGGTAAGGGGGCAATATGCGTGCTACTTCCAATTTTTCAAACATAGTAAAAAAATATTAAAAAGTGAAAGAAATTTATTAATAGGTTGATTATGGGATTTTTAAGCAAATAGCATATATATATATATTCATGAAGTCCAAATAGTGGAGATTTAAAAAATAGTTTTTATAATTATTAAACATTTTTAAAGGTCTAGTCAGTTTTATATATAAAATAAAAATGAATAACTTGAAACGTTTAATTCTAAATAATTATTAAACAGCCGGTACTTAATTAATGTGGCTTTTCAATGTGTAGTTTTTTTTTTTACTAGGTCATCTATATAAGTTCTTGAATAAATTAACAAAATTAGGTATTTTAGGAGCATAGAACATTAGATTTTATTATTTTTATAATAAAAAACATTTATTCACAAATATAGGTTGATGCAAACCTACAATAATATCTGACAGTCAATTGTGTAAATTTTGAAAATTGCTTGTTGGTACAAATTTTCAACATTCAATATAATTTGGAGCACATGCAGGCAGTTGAAATCAGTTCCTTACATTTTCTTTTCAGTGTAGTATGGTGCTGTAGGTTAATAGTTTAGATTTTGATTTCAGGTGAGTAACAATTAACATCGTGTAGAAACATTGAAAAAGGATTTGTGAAAAGATCAGCATTTTTTTCATCATCATCAAACCCGTACTAAATAAATCCTGCAAAATGGATATTAAATTTTAAACTTACCATATTTTGGAGCATTTTTTTTTTTTTTTTTTTGTTCTAATGCAGCTGGCAAAAGTTAGACAATTGTCTTGGATGTCTTAAGGCAAGCGCTGCACCGACGTTACTCACTTAGCACTACCCAGGGGGTGCGTGTAGCTTGAAGATCAGCTACGGACGCGGAGTAATAATACTTCGGCAACGCTCTACGATCATGTTAGACCAGGACCTATGGCCACAAACATCCATAGCACCACCGGGATTCGAACCCGAAACCCGTGGTACCGAGCGCTGGCCACTCGGCCCCTTACATCTGCATGTGGTAATAAATATTTGTAATTAGCATTCATGTTTTTATAGAGGTTTTGAAACAAGCAATTATTAAAAAATAACTTTTAATCAATTTAATCATAGCCATGTATAAAATTAAAATAAGTGAATATTATATACATTTTTACAACCTTGAATCTTTTTTCTGAGTAGTAAGAAATGGAGAAATTATACAACAATATAATTTAATGTATTAGTTTAATTAATATAAATCCCACATTCAGACTCATTAAGGCTTAAGCAGCATCTATACAAATTTCTATTTCTTCATTTATTTCAATATTTTTTTTGTTTTTGTTTTTGCTTAAATTACAAGTTTTCAGCAATAAAGTGAATTGCCAATTCAATTTAAACAAATTAATCCTTTATAAAAAATAATGTAAGTTTCAGTATAATTAGTCAGTATCATAAATTATCTCACTCAAATGGATTTATTGATCTGAAATTATTTTTAAGTTGCTATCAAAGTTTAAAACAATTTTTGACTTGACTAGTGATTAAACAAACATCTAATTAAAAAATTCCTCAGTATAACTTTTGCAACATATTTTAACAATGCAAAAAGTTTTAAAATTAAATTAATTTTTACATTATTAATTTAAAGAAGCTATATTTAGTCATTTCAAAATTTCTCAAATAAAATAAAAACATTATAAAGGAAGATCATTGAATGAATCTAGATATGAATAATTAATAAACCATGCATGCCACTTCCTCTCATAGGAAATAAGCTAACTTATCAGAAATATGCTCCCATAAAAATTTAACATAATAAATTTTCAAAAAAGTTATTGACAAGTTTTCCAAGAGATCTAATTAATAAAATTCTCTTTGCATACACAATTAAAAAATCATGCTATTCCAGTGAGTAGAAAGATTAAAATGTGTAGATTCATTAGATTTTTTTATCATAATTTCACGAATACTACTAAGCAAGTATTGTTATAATAAAAAGAATAAATTGTCCACAGGATTACATTATATGGAAATAATTGAAAAAATTATAACACTTTCCCGAATATCAATATAATAATAACATTCTTTTTGTAAACAAAACTTAAAACTTTCGTTTTTGTAATTTTGTAAAAAAAACTTTGTTAAAAAAAAATTTTTTCATTTTCATTTATAAAATTTAATTTAAAATTTTACTGAGAAATTTAGAATTTTTTTTAATAAAATGGAAAAGGGTTTTCATAATTTATATGATGAAGATAAAAGTCATACAAATTAACAATAAACTATTTTATTACTTTTTGACAATTTATTAAAATACAGTATTACTATAAAAATTTTTTGATTTTGAGTATAAGAGAATTAATATAAAAGAAATGTAGATGAATTTATAGAAGTATTTAAACTATGAAAAACTTTTCTATGAAAATGCTATGAACTTGAAATGACTTACTATGAAAATATTTTTCTATTGAATTTTCTAGATAAAGGTAATAGAAAAATTGAATTCTGTATTGAAAGGCACAAAATTTATTCATCTATTGCTAACTTACATATCAAATATATGTTCTAATTACTTCATAATAATTGTATTAATGACATTATGAAGTACAATCTGACATCAAGAATCTAAAGAAGATCCTTCATTGTTTTAATTTTTAACATTTATATTTCAAAGATGAAAACTATTAAACAATAAAGAATAGACGTACAGATAAAAAATTTACAGCTTTATATCTAGAAATCAATATAGGGAAACTAACAATACAGCGAAGTTCAAGTGTCTTTATATCAAAGTTGGATACCTTTATTTTATGCAAATTATAAATAATTAAGAAATTTGTGAAATGAAATTTTCATCAATTCCTTTAAAAATATGTAAATTTCCTTTAGTTAATTTAAAAGGGAAAATATAGATCATAGCACTTACATTTAAATTAAAATGCATCAATTAAAATCAAATTTCTTACTGAAATATTCTATGATGACCATTTTAGAAGAGGTCATCAATCATATCAAAATAAATATGTACAGAAAATAAATTTTTTTTTACATGATATAACACATATTTTAATCTAAGTCTATTAAATTTTAGAATTAACAAAGTATTCAGATACAGCAGAACGAATATTTTCAGCTTGAGGCCCTATAACAGTACTGCATGGCAATGGAATGGGTTGTTTGAAAAAATTTTCAGATGTTAATATCCAATCATTTAACATCATTTCATTATTTAGTTCACACATATTGTGCAGAACACAACAGGCCACAATAACAGATGGTAAAATCTCTATATTGCAAATATTACCATGAATTAAACAATTCCACCTGGCTTTTAAACGTTTAAAGGCAATTTCAATGATATTATAGGCAAAGGTAAAATTTTCATTAAATAATTTTTCTTTTTCTGATGAAGATTCATCCAGGAATGGTCCCAATACCCAATGAGATAATGGATATGATGTTCCTGCTAGAATGTAAATAGGGATTTTAACACCACAAATTTCTTCATTTATATCTGGAAAAAGGTCTCGGTCTTGCCCTTTCTGCCAAAATGCAGAATTTGTGAAAACTCTCGATTCAGGTGCACCTCCGGGCCATCCAATATTCACATCAAAAAATTTATATGATGAATCCACAACACCTTGTAATAGCATAGAATATTCACCATTATTGTTAATATAATCACTAGCATTTTCAGGTAAATTTGATTTTTGAAGGGGTACATGAATACTTCCAATTACACCTACACATTGAGGAAATCCCCACTTATTTTCAAAATTTGTTGTACTATTTTTTATATCAAGTATGCCAGGCACTTTTAAATATTGAGGCATTAGACATTTTATTGCTTCACAAATATTTTCTATACTGATTGCTATCTCAGATTTTGATATAAGAAACAATCGACCAATACAGGCATTATTTTTACCAGATGCCATAGATATGAGAGTAATAGCAGTCTGTTTTTCTATAGACAAATTAGTAATGCTGTGCAATTTAAAATATGGAGTTATTTTATCAACTAATAACATAAAATTATCTTTTCCCATCCTTACATACTTTAACCACTGATTGTGTGAAAATTTGCTTTTTGCATGGTCCCACCAAAATGAAGATTTATGGTGTTTGTGTAATATACACATTTGAAGCATTGCTTTCATACCAAATAATCTTTCTTGATTTAAACATGAACGTATCCTCCATAATTCTATTAAGTTTTTAAGTTGTGATCTATTACTTTTATGTAATATTCTTGAAGTATAGTGTCTGTGTTTAGTTCGAAAGTAAAAAATTTTAGACATTAGGGCATAAAACTTGGGGTCTGATCCATCCATTAGTTAAGGCATGAACAATATTCATCCCAGTTTTAAGATTGTTTTTGCAATATTTCTTCAAACAATTAATTTGTATAATAGTTTATAAGCAAATAAAATATATCTTGATGAAGCAGGCAGTCAAAATTTCCTTTAGAGAAAAACAGAAAGGGGTAATCATAATATTTATATTCATGAAAAAGAAGAAAATTTTTACTTACACATACTGAATTTGCTATTATCTTTCATTAATAACCTATAAACATTTTTAAGTAGAATCAAAGGATGACTGTAGCATGAATTTTTGATGAAATTATCTTTTACAATACATTTTTGTCTTTTAATAATACCTTATAAAAGTTTTGCATTTTATATCAAAATTTTGTCCTGCAATAAACATAGCCATCTTTGTTTCCACACTTCATAGATTTCTTTTTTTCATCAAATAATGTACATAATAGAAAATGTTTATCCGAAAGGTGCAGCATTTCCCTGAAAGACAAAGAATTACAATATTAAAAAAAAAAAAAAAAAAAAAAAAAAAAAGTTAAGTTAAAGTTTGTTCAACTTCAAAAAATATCTGTACCCATTTTTTACATTCAGATATACTTCCTAAATTATATGACCCCCTCTATCTGTCTCACAATCAGACTATATGTGCAGCTACTCATATTAATACATGTTTGTATATTTAATTATTATTTACGATTGACAAATATTTTCATGGTATTTAAAAGAGAAGAAAATTGTCGCTCTTACTAAAAATCAAACCGGAGAGTAAAAAAGTTGCCAAACCCTGGGGTCCCCTAACACTGCAATTTGGCCCTGATGTTCGCAACAAATTTTGTTTGGTTGATTTTGAGATGGAAATCCATCTTATAATATCTATATATCAAACCATTTACGAGGATTTGTACTATTTCGTGGAGCTCCTTGCCTGCGAAGCAGCCGTTAGCCCCGGTCTGGTAACAGTCCTTGGAAGAATGAAGAACACATTGCTGAGTAGAAAATGGTAAGACTAAATGGAGAGCTTGCCCAATAAAAAAAGGATCAAACCATTTAAAAATTCGTTAATATATTTATAATTCGCCAACACTCACAGAAAGCCTACACAAATTTTGCGGAATATGTTATTACACACAGAATGGAACTTGGTACTTTAGTAAATTTCCCTAAATTTCCCTTTTTCATAAAAAAAATTATTCATCACACAAAAAAAAAAAGAGAGAAAGTGAAAATGAGAGATTACAAGGTTTAAAAAGTAAGACAAAAAGTGCATTTTAAAATTATATGACGAAATTGAGTAATTTTTTTAGTGTAATAAAATTGCATATTATATCAATAAAATGCTTTAATATTTTGAAAATTGTTTTTGTAAGTGTTTTATTAACTATTAACGGGGAGGAATGATATTTTTTTTTATGCAAATATCCATAGACGATAATGACATTCAAATTTCATAAGAAATTATTAATATCAGCAGCATCTTTACAAATACAGAAAATGCGTTCAGCTTCTATATCACAATAAAGCAAACTTAGAATTTCATATGTTTGAAAATTAATTTCTTATCTAATGAAATAACGTGGCATAGAAAAATTGTTTTCTGGATACTACAGGAAGTCGTACATGAAGATGTAAAGTATTGTACCACCCTGTGGAATGCCGGCAAGGAATTTATCTTTCTTGGAGGAATTCTCTTAGATGGATATTCTGAAGAATTTGTTGCTTAAGAATTTGTAGATGATCGTGATCATATATCTAATGAAATTTAATGTGATTAGCATAAAGTTTAATCTGAAGAAATCTAAGGTTTATTCTTTCTGTAATTTTGTTGATGATGCGTAGGAGTTGATGATCTGTGGAATGCTTCACTATGAATTAAAGTAAAATATTGTAGAATTGGTATAAGTTATTTATTCAGATATGTAGAATATTTTTCCAACGCATCTGAGGACATTAATGAATCTGTAGCTTTGTGGAAACTTGTGGGTTTATTCTGGTTTTGACAACATACAAAGTTTTTTACTTTTTATTAGAATAGGGGGCATTTGTTAAAAATTTTTGTTTGATAAGCTGTTGCATTTAAAGGAAGATTTAGAACCCTGTTAGTTATTTTATTTTACCCTGTAGATCTGCGGTTATTGGGTTTATATAATTTTTTGTTCTTCGAAGGGGGAAATGAATGGTGAGGAAGAGAATAGATTGTTAACAATGTTACTATTGTTACTTTGACGTGGTCAATATGTTTATCATTACGTAGTATGCCAAGCAGGCGTCTGAATTCTTTGGAAACAAAATTTTAAGTTAGTCTGTGAACACATTTGCCTTATTGATGTTGGAAAAATCCTACCTGTGCAGCTTTAGGGATGGAAAAATAGATGCGAATCTTTTTGTAAATTTTCTGTTGAGAACGATCCAGTATGATCTGCTGCTGATCTAATCCACGGAATAATTGTGCCAGTACAATTTCTATTTGACTTTCCTTGTGCTTAAAGGAGAAAAGTTTAGTTGATTCATAAGTGTAAGATATGAAAAAAGGAAACTAGATACGAAACATGTAATAACTAAAATGTATTGAATATTTTATCAATATACAAAAAAATACACAAAAAGGGCATATTATAAAAAATTTTAAAAATTTAATTTTTTTGAATAAAAAGACTTTTAATAAACAGCATGGTTCTACGGACCGACAGTAATATCCCACACCTGCGTGCATACTTAAAGGATTAAACGACACGCAAGAAACTGGTTTTCTCAAGTGTGGACAAAACACGTGACGCCTGCCCCCTCACATTTAGTTCATCACAGAAAGTTAAAATTCATTCCGTTATTGGTCATTTTTATATTTTTCCTCAAAGAATTTCCAAATGACAGTCAGTTGCTTTCATACAGCATGAAATAATTATGCATTTCTTTTTCGAGATCAAACTGCCACGCGTAGTAACAGTCTGGCGTTCGCCCATTCGTTCTCAAATTTCGAAGCAGCTCATGAGGTAAGGAATGAAGGAAGTGAACAAGGAGAGATAAAAGTATTTTCTCAAAATCCTGTGGAAGAGAGATTTGCAACTCTGAATTTTTTTCTAAGGATGATAAGCGATTAACATGTCCTCTTCCTCTCCCTCAATAGATTCTATTGTGGAATATACGGGTCAATTACTTCTAAAAACTTCATCATTGAAAAAACTCGCTATTATTCAAATAAAATTTTGCCTGAAATTATCACTTACGAAAAAAAAAGTCATGCGTGATTGCTACAGTGTAATGGAACACAATACATATTAAGATCTCATGTTTACATTACTAAGCCACTCATTTCTGATGATTTACAGATCTATACGTTCCTTTATAGAGATACCAGCTCAGACTGTAACTACACCTCCTCAAATAGGACACTTAAATGCAGGACTATTCTGAGTACCACCTACTCTTCAAATATTAGTGGAAAATTAAAGTTAACTGTTTTGTCCTATAAAAAAACACTAATGTTATCCAGTTAGAAAAAGTGATCTAGTTAGAAAAAAGCGTTCAAAATTAGTGTTCTACATCACTAATTTTGGGTTATGGTCTGGCGATATCAAAACAAGGCGCAAATTTTGAATTGATTTTGATGGGGTAGTAACGACGACTTGCAAAGGATGGTCTCGCACACTATATATAACCAATTACTCAGACTTCGTGCAATTACTACAGTAAATAATTAATTTTTGTAACTAATTTTTAAACTTCTGCATCAGTTTTTATTTTTTTTTCTTGATAAGTGTGCCCCTGATTCCTTCTTCTATTGATCCCTGTTTTAGAATTTTTGCATTTCAAAGTAAGGAAGTGTTTTGTGAAAAACCATATTATATATATATATATATATATAATATGGTTTTTCACAAAACACTTCCTTACTTTGAAATGCAAAAATCCTCCTTTATATATATATATATATATATATAAATTTATTTTCTTCTCAGTTATGATCAGTTCCGGACTTTCATAAAGATGAATTACTTTGAGTGAATGATGAACCACCTCGTAGAGAATTTTGCAAAGAAATTGGGAAATTTTATTTCAAGATCTCCCAACCTTAAAACATAGTTTAACATCCAACTTCTCTGACACTATTGAATTTCCTGACAAATTTACCACTGATAAAGGCATCAAAGGGACCAAAGCAATTAAATTTCAACAGTATATGCCAAATTGCATCTCTTTTTAGTTTTAATTCTGGAATTATAATGATATCTGTTCCAAATGCGAAATCATTTAATAATATACAATAAAATCATTCTAACATACGAAATTAACAATTCTAAACATATAATAAGTCAATGAAAAAATGAATAATATATATGTATACATTGTACTAAATTTAAACAATTTACAAACATAATACTATGAATATAAACAAAAGTACTCTAAAGGAGATTACTCTGGCATAGGCAAAACACACACTTTTGATACTGGTCTCTTAAAAATTCCACTCTGGGTTTTTATATTAAGTACTCTGATTTTATTATCAACACCATAATAAATATCAATTATTCTGCCTAGAGCCCATTTGTAAGTAGGCAAATTACCATTAACCAATAGCACTAAATCACCAATATTTACATTGTCTTTTTCAAATACCTATTTATTTCTTTGTTGCAATTCACTTAAATAGCTACGATGCCATGTTTTCCACACTAATTGAACTATTTTAGTTACCTATTGCCACTTATTAAAATTGTTATCTTTTAAATCGATTAAATTAGGCTCTAAAATAGCGTTCATTGATCGATTAATCAAAATGGGCAGGAGTTAAATCACTATCAGTAGAAATTGGACTCAATGGTCTAGAATTCAAAATTACTTCAGTTTGTATACATACAGTTAAATTTTTCATAATTTAAACTAGTCCCTTTAACTATTTTTCTAAAATGAAACTTAAATGATTTAATGTCTGCTTCCCACAGACTATCAAAATTTGGGGCTCGAGGGGAATAAATTTCCATTCAATACCTTCACATAAATATGAAGATAACTTAATCAGGATTAATAACTAACTCATCAAACTTTTGAATTTCTTTGTTTGCACCTAAAAATTCTTTGCATTATCAGAGTATAATTTAGCACATTTGCCTCTACATGCAATAAATTTTTTTAAAGCAGCTATAAAGGATCCGGATGATGGTTAGAAACAATCTCAATATGCATTGCCTTAAATACAAAACAAACAAATAAGCAAGTATACATGCATATCATTTTACACACAATACTCTTTCTTTGTTTACCAATTTTAACCAAAAGTGGTCCACAGAAATCTACCGAAACATTAAATGGATAATTCAAGGTAACTCTATCTCTTGGTAAACTACCCAATAATTGTGTTGACACTATAGGTTTTACTTTAAAACAAATAACACATTTATGCACTATTTTTCTACAAATAGATTTTCCACCTATAGGACAGAATTTCTCATGTATGACACAAAAGAGCAAATAATCATCCTACATGAAAATATTTTATATGGTAATAAGAAATTAACATCAGTAAATGTATGATTTTTAGGCAAAATTATAGGATGTTTTTTATCAAAACTACATTCCGCATTATTGTTAATTCCAATTTCTCAAACTCTTCTACAGGCCAAATTTTTCTCAATGGAAAATCAACTTTTTCTATGGATAGTCCACAATGTTATCTATTCACATTTCCTGTGGTGCTGCACCCAGACACCACAAAGCTGAACACAGTATTCTGAAGAATAAGATTTGAATTTTCTATATCTCTCTCCTCAACATCATTTTCTTTCACAGAAGTACGTGGTCGATTAGAAATCATGGGCTTTACAGGTAATGCAGGCTTAGAAGGAACTACAGGTTTTACACTGCGAGAATCAATAGATTTAGGTTTCTCTTTACTTGCTTCTAATACAGATGATGTTGTTGAAGGAATATGAGAGGTTTGAGTTTGGTGGAGAGAAGTGTTGCTGTTTGAATCACTTGATTTCTTGGATTCGTTCAAATTCTCTTTTGTATTGACTTTGTTAGAAACATCTTTTTCTGGAACATTGTCAGTTTTTGCACTGTTTTGCTGTGCAGAAGTATTTGACTCAAAATAACTTGAATTATAAACATTGGAAAATGGTCGGGGAGTAAGATTACACACGTTTGATGTTGGCTTCACAACTGATAATGGAGTAACATTTTTCTTATTAGAAGTTGAAGAATCTAAAGTATTGGGCCATGACTCATCTTCAGTTGAGGAAGACAAAGAGTCATCACTCACTCCTTTATTATAGCTAATTTGGGAAGTTTTAGCTGAATCCCTTTTCCATTTTGCAAGTTCCAACTCTTTTTCAAGTTTGGCCAATTGAATTTCCTCTATCTCTAATTTTATTTCACCTTCTAGTTTCTTTTCCCTCTTTTCTTCCAAAATATCATCCACAAGATTGCGCACTATCTCAACCCTGCTTCTATAGACATGACTAGATTCGATCAAGTCAATCAAGTCTATTTTTTTTTGCATTTTCTGGAATAGTTAAGCCTATCTCTTCCGCTACCTCTTTTAGCTCATCCTTCTTTAGATTTAAAGTAACAGTCATTGTTTATTCACTTAAATTCCACTAAACAATGCACACCAAAACTTAACAAAACCTGTCAAACTAAACACTCTAATTCAACATTATATACTAAATCAAGCTAAATGTCCAACACATTAGAATTATTAAACTTCACCTACCGAACTCATGGTAGAATACAGCCAACGATTCGGGGAAATCCAATGGATCACTCTATCTCAATGCTCAACTAATCCGTCTCCGGCTCGACGGACCAAAATGTTCGATAGCTCGGACACATAAAAATAAACTCCAATAATAGTCGACATAGTGGACTGTAAGTAAATAAATTTCCTTTATTTAGGCAGCCATCAAGCTCGAAGATGGACTGCCACACGCAACCTTTCTCGTTGGTTACAGAAGTTCAACTCATTTATTTATGCAGCCATCAAGCTCGAAGATAAACTGACCACACAACCTCTCTCTGGGGTTACACTTATTGAACTCGTTTATTTATGCAGCCATCATACTCGAAGATGCACTGCCACACGACCATTCTCTTTGGTCGCAGTTGTTCAACTCCCTTTACTTACATTCTTTCTCTCTCTCCCTGGCCCTCACCCCATACCAGACACCCCCACAGACAGGATGTTTTTCTGGACATAGGGCGTTGACCTTCCCTGAGCAGGGGAACCTGGGTTTCGACGTAACAAATAGAAAACACACATAAAATCGACCAAAAAAAGGAAATGAAACTGTCACATTCGTCGACTTGTACAAAATTACAATTCTTAAATCCATCTCACTGATACCGCATAACTACATTTCGTTATCTAAGAGGAAGGGGGATAAAAATCCTGAGAATTTTTCCGTGATTTCGAAGATATTTAGTTTTGTAAATTTTATTAGAAAAAAAATATGTGAAAAGTGTAAAGGAATCAAGAAAAAATTTTAATAGCGAATTCAAAACACTGATAACGATTAAGAATTAAGGTTTGTCAAATTGCAAAGAAAAAATTATCGTGAATAACTATTTATCAATATAAAGCATCAGAAAGGAAATCAGATATTCCTGACAGATACCTGTGGCAGAAAATGATTCTTGTTTTATTAAAATAGAACTAATTAGAATATGTTTGCAAATTTTTGGAAAGAAAGAACAAAGATTTGTTAAAGAATAACTTATGAGAAAAAAAAATTAGAACCATAAATGTTATTGTTTTTAAGTTGCATTGGAATATACTCTGTACACAGATTCATTTATACATATATAGATTAAAATATAAGAAATTCATCTGAAGTAGTTCGATCGGGCTTGCTCTTTGTTGAGAATATGTTTTTAATTTGACTTTTTCTTGAGTGGCAACAGATAATAACACTATAACTTTAACTTGTAAGATTTTAAAAATAAGTTGTCCAAACCCAAGCTGTTTAGATGTGTTTCAAAATCATGTAAATATTTATGTCCATTAAATAAGTTTTCTTTCAATATGCTCTGGTTTTTAAAAGTTAATACTCTTGAGAGTGAATTTTATTAGTAAATTAAAATTTTAGTTTGTAAAATGTACAAAAGCAGGGCTCCAATTTTAAAATTAAAAGAAATAAACTAATAATATAGTTAGAAAAAGTAAGAAGAATCTTAAAATAAATTAGAAAAATTAAATTTACGAAATCTTTTAAAGCAGGTAACTATTCAAAAAATAAAACTTACAAGTCCAACAGTGATTTGAAATGACGACACATCATTTTACTATATCACTAGGCCATGTAAGTTTGTGAAAACGGATGTAGATCATTAAATTTTCAGTTGAGAATAGACATCGGGGATAAAAAAGAAGTGTCATTGAAAGCATGTAAAGTCCAACCACTAATCATGCGGAAATTTGCAAGTATTCAAAAAGAGCAGCGTCATAGGGGAGGAAATGTCATTTAGGAGAATTTTTAATTGCAATTAAAATAATTCTAATAATTTAGTTTTTTTATTATGCGATATTGAAAGAATCTAAGTGAAAAAAATTCCGAACTAACTATTATACTTTCATTCCAAGCAGCTTTGCACTTCATATCTGACTAGCACCCCTAGCAAGTAATCGATTAGTTCGTTTCCACCATTAAATAATATGTTTATCATTCCAAAAAAATTGTGGCTGGATTCACCATTTCTTAAACTTCCAATTGAAATTAAAAATAAAGTAAAAACTATATCCGCAAATTGTAAAAAACTAGAGACCCAAGTACAAAGCAACAATATGACAATTTAAAAAAAAATGATCAAAATTTCCGAAAAGAAAAATTGGGAATTCCTTCTCCATTGAAAGCAACTTATTCTGGAGGAAACCCTCTTCTTCTAAGAAAAAAAATATATTCTATCATTTTAACATTCAAAGATGCATATGACTGCCTAAAAATCTCCCCGATAGAAATAGTTGAAATAATAGTCTATTGCTAAAAATACCAATCTGCAAAAAGTAAAAAAAAACTGCAAATAACAAACGGCTTTTTATCTTAGCTATTATTGAATTACGAAACTAAAAATAGTTTTCAATTTCTTTCTTGCACCCACTTCAACTTAGGAGATAAAAAAGAATTGGAAAACTCCAAGAGATGCTTCGTTATCTGAAAACATGTATTTAAAAAGGGTTCTTTTTTGTTTATTAGAACTTTATGTTTACGTGAAAAGTATTCAATAGTTTTATTACGTAGATATGGATGATTCAAATCTAAATGTCTTTTTAGTTTAGCTGAATTTAAACTACTGTTACTAACAACATTTTTGCATTCATCACATAATCCATTCTATTCATCTTTATTTCCTGTCCAAATAAACCCAAATGCTAAATAGTTTCCATCATATTTTTGCTTTTTTTGTTTTGTCTTCTGATAATTTACATTTCTTCATATCAGATAAATGTTCCTCGGTTCCAGAAAATGAATTAGAAGCACTTTTGTCGCTTATTGTTATGGCTGTAACTGTATTGTTGTCATTTCCTTTTAATTATCCAGTTTTTTTTACCAGAAATTCATCTGTAATTTTATTAAAAGTATATAAATTTTATAATTTTAAATTAGAAAGAATTATAAAAGGCTTACCTAGAACACTTTTATATCAAGAAAAAATAATTAACACAAACTTGCAGAATAAGAAACATCCAAATTATAAAAGTTCGCGGATTGGAACCGTGCATTCGTTATCGTCATACTGGCCCATAACCTGGCGTGATGGTATGGGGGTGCTATTGGATACAGGTTTCGGTCACCTCTTGTTCGCATTGACGGCCCTTTGAACAGTGCACGTTACATTACTGGTGTGTTACGACCCGTGGCTCTACCCTTTATTCGAGTCCTGCTGAACCCTATATTTCAGCAGGATGCTGCACGACCGCATGTTGCCGGTATTGTACGGACCTTGCTAGATACGGAAAATGTTCGGCTGCTGCCCTGGCCTGCACGTTCACCAGATCTCTCGCCAATAGAAAACATCTGGTCCATGGTCCACCATACGCCAGTCACTTCGGTTGATGAGCTATGGCATCATGTTGAAGCTGCATGCGCATCTGTGCCTGTACATGCCATCCAATCTCTGTTTGATTGCCAGGCAAAATTGCTCTGTTTGAATGCCCAGGCGTATCAGTGCTGTTATTACTGCCAAAGGTGGTTGTTCTAGGTACTGATTTTTCAGGATCTATGCACCCAAATTTCTTGAAAATTTAATCACTTGTTATTTCCAGTATAATATATTTGTCCAATAAATATTATTTTGTTATCTGCATTTCTTCCTGGTGTAGCAATTTTAATGGCCAGTAGTGCACTTTAATTATGATAAGCAGGTTGAAATATTTCCTATTGGCGGCAGGCACAAATATTCATATTCATTTGTAACAGGTTGTCGAATGAACACGCACTTAAATTATAGTTTCCACTCGAGCAGTGTTCCACTCAAAGTTGCTTCAACAGAAGTGCCATCACTAACATATTACAACTTGTCGCCATATAGGTTGATTCCAGAGCCAATCCAGTTTACAGTGGCTGCGCTTCTAACTGAAATTCTCTCCACTCCACTTCCCCGCTTCAGTGACGTGATATCAACTTTCATTAAAATAATTGTAATTAACTGTCAAAACTGGCAAATTTAATCGCTATCATTAACAAATTAATGGAATTACTAGATTACTGATACGCCATTATGGCAGCAGAGGGAGAAAATTTAAATAAAAATGGCCCTGAAAAGATCCTTTTGTAATTAAAAAGTATAAAATGAATAACTTACAAATAATACAAGAAATACATATTAAGAGAGAGTGAAATAAACTGAGTTTAATGTCTGGTTTGGTTTGGTCTGTAACTCTATGGTCATCTTGTGCACACGAGGGCTAAACAGACTGGGACCTACAGTTTAAAGTCGATTCCGAACCACTACAAACATCCATGGTTGAATATCTGGAGTCTATTAGTAAACAGCCAATGACTGAAAAGAAAGGGAGCATGAGGTAGTATCTTTAGTTTGTAAGTTCGTTGTTGTCAGCTATTTAAAAATATAAATTTTGTTTTTCGATAAAACAATTTTTGCAAATGGTTTGTAGCTCTATGGTTATTTTCAGCACCATAGGGACAATTTTACCAGGATCAACAGTTTAAAATGGATTTGGAACCACTAACAAATATCCATGCCACTACCAGGATTCGAACGTGAAGCACGTGGTATCAAAAGTCAGAGAGCTAATCACTTGGCCTTCAAGCCACTCAATTTTCAATAAATCTGTATCAGTAATATTGGCTTAATTCAATTATATGTAATTTTTCTGGTTAACATGGCTCTTTTTTTAATTTTGGTTGTTTTTTTTTTGAAAAATTTGAAAAGTTTTTTTGAAGCTGGCCGCGGGGGGGGCCGGCATTTTTATGTTTGCTATGGCGGCAAATATGGTAGGGCAGGCATGTACTGACTAATAATTTCGATTTTTTTCGATCTTTTCCTGTTAAGCTTACTGCTTACTTTGCCTGCTGGTTATAGTACTGACTTTCTGAAGCTTAATTTAACACTCTTCGCATCCCTTAGGACACTTTCCCTTTCCTTTTCTTATTTCATTAAATATGTTCTTTTCACGGTATAATGGCCTCGTGCAAAAGATTTTAGTTATTTTCTAATATTTTTTTCCTGTATCAGCTGAACTCTTTCCTTCATTATCATTCATTATTTTCTTAATGTTATGAACCCTCTCCTCAACGTAAGTTATAATTAAAATTCTTTTAAAGTATTTTAAATTTGATTATTAAAAATTGCACGTAATAACCTCGTTTAATTGCAATTAAATATTACCCCGTTAAATTGCTTATTGCAATTAAACGTTACCCTGTTACATTGCTCAAACCCGTATATAAACAGAAATGAAAAAAAATTTCAAGTAACATTCAAACATGTCGTAATGAGGGAAAAAATATTGCCAAGTTGGTAAAACGAGGGGAATATTTTCCAATCAAATTGCTGTAAAGTAAAATTCAACGACGATAATTCTAATTCATAATCCTAGCTGAAGCTAATTGTTGTCTTGCAACTACAAACCCCCAAAAAAGTAAACTAAAAGATAAATAATTTTCCTTTATGTTATTTTTATGCGATATTATTTACGGTATTCTATTATTATTTTTGTTTACGTTTTGATAATTTTGCTTAAGCCGGCTGCAAATTTCGTCAATAACAGATTTTTTGTTTTGTTGACAACGCAACAAACTAGCAATATAAACAATTTCAAAAATCAACTAACTCATGCTCATAAAACTTATTTCATTTAAAATTATTATTATTATTATTATTTTGATGAACTTCAAAAATATAATTTAAAGAAATAAAAACAAGCGATATTTGGCGATTTATTGCTTGTAGCCGTCTAACAGAAATGTACCAACGTTTTTTGATAAGTTGATCCCTGTAATTTAGTTTAAAAAGGTTCTAATAATTTCCGTTTATATACGGAAATATATGGTATATGTTTGTCGTCTATCATGCATGATATTAAGAATGGTTACTGTCATTCTATTATTTTTTTATAGTTAAACATTTTGAAAGTCTGTTTCTTTAAGCTATTGTCCTAATCGATATACAGAAATCGTCACTAAATTGTCTTCAATATTCTATGGTGCAGAATTATTCAAATGTATACAAATCAAAATAAAATTCCAAAATTTTCTTTCTTATGAAGTTCTTTTAATCAGGTGAAAGTCACATGAAATGTTGTCACAAAAATTAGGACTTCAGCTATAAATGACGTCACTTCTTTGCGTTTGTCGAAATAACGAGAGGAGTTAAAAGAGTTGTTTTGCCAAGGCCAGTTTTCTGCTCTCATGAACCAGATTGTATTCTGATGTGTTATTCGTTCATGTGGCAATTTTTAAGCATATTTGTTTTATAAATGTTTTAAAATGGCACTTCGCAAAGTTAAAGGAAATTTAGAAAGAATCTTCGATAAAAATTTGACTGATTTAGTCCGTGGGATACGAAATAATAAAGAAAACGAAGTATGTAAATTAACAAATTATAAAAATGTAAACAGTTTCATACAAACTGCTATTTATAAATTAGTGATCTTATTCATACAGTTAAAATGCATGTTATATTGATTAAATTACGGTTAAATAAAATGTATTTATTTACAGCACAAAAATCCGGTAATAATACTGTCACTTTTCTTGTAGAGATTGGAAGGTGAATGACATTAAGATTTTTTTTTTTTGGTAGAATGAAACTTAAATTATTTTATTAATGTTTCCGTAGTATAGTTAATTGAATATACTATTTTGTTTTAATGTGACCCTATGTATCACTTGCTTTTATATTAAATTTGTTATTATTCTAATATATTTTGAATGTAAAATATATTTCCACTTGTAAAATATATTTAAAATTTTTTTTCCCTTAAAATAAGTCTACATAAAGAAATTTTTTTTCAAAAAAAAAAAAAAAAAAAAGGTCTGGAATTTAAAAAGATTTAAATATGTATAAATAAATTTATTAATAAATTATTAAGTGTCATTCAAAATAAGCTACATGCTTACAAAATGAAATTCAATATATATATATGTATATAATAATGACAGATTAAGATATTTTATTATATATATAAAAATTCTATTAATCTGTCATTAATATTATTAGTGAGTGTTAGCAACAATGCTATTTAAGTTGCTGAAAGTTTATGAAAGATAAGAAAAATTGCTTGCAAGATATTTAGTCTTTTATGCAAAACACATACATCTAAAATATTTTTATGAAATTTCATTCAAGTTATAAACATTGATCATTATGCTTCCATAAAAATTCATATTACAACTAAAGGACATCTTTATAAATTGTTATAATTAAAAAGGCTATTTAAATCAATCATCATTTTTTCCTTTAAACTTTTCCTCATTTTTATTGCTGTCCAGCCAAGATAGAGCTTTTAAAAATTCAATTCAACATCTAGTTGTATAATGTTCCATAGTTTTATTTAATATGCTCATTTGTAACGTGAAATTTTTTGCTGATGATGGTTTATTTATGAATATGAATATTAGTTTGTATAGAGAAGTGTTTTTAACCAGACTATCTTAGAAAATTAAATTTATTCATCTAATAATAAAAAAGTTTGAAATTTGTTTAAAAGTTGTCTTATTGAAAGTAAAAATAGGTCAGACATTAATAAATTTATTACAAATTAATTTTTTTAAAATTTTAAAAATAACGCAGGCTTGTGACCTTTTTAATAAGGGAAATTTGATGCAAGTCTGAAAGTTGGATTCAAAATCCACAATGAAAAATTTGTATTTTTTACAATTTTTTCAGTGAATGGATTTTTTAAAAATTTATCACTATGCTGTGCATTAAAACTATCCACTTTTTGTCATATGAATGTTCTGTATAATTTTTCTTGCATTAGAGGAGGGTTCAGTTAAAAAAAACAAAACTCTGTAAAGTATTACAGGTTTTATTAAAGAGGTATACTTAACTTATTTTAGAATGTTTGTAGTAAAATGGGTTCCACATAAAGTTTATTATGCTTATATAGTGAACTTAAGGAATGAGTCCTAAACAGGCATTTTTATTTTAAATCCTAATTATATATAGAGAAACTAAAAATATACTGATTATTTTATTTCTGCTTACAATTTTAAAAATAGGTGATTTCATACATGCAATGATGATCTCATTTGTGACTTGTTGCATGCACATGATTGTGAAATTTCAGTTCTTATGCTATTAAAAAAATATAAGATTTAGCCAGTGTTGATAATTTTAGAATTTATCTAAGCTGTTATCTTTTTAAAATTGCTATGGAACTTAATAAAGCATAAAATAAACTTAATAAAACTGAACTATTCATATTTCAATTAAAATTTATTTACTTGAGTTCCATGTATAAAATAAGAAAGTTAGTATATTGATGAAAAAAATATTAGTTAGTACAAAACTATGTGCAATAAAAAAAATGTTAATCTTTTTAATGAACTTTCTCTTCCTAATGCAATAAGCCATTTTGAATTTCTTATATTTTATAATTATAAATTATAAAATATAAGAAATTCAAAATATTATAATTATAATTATATTATAAATATAATTATAAATTTATATTAAAGAAGTTTTATCTAGTTTTCTGAAGGTAGCATGACTATTTAAAAAAAATCATGTGATTATCTTTTTGAATATCCATATAGATTAAAAAAATAATGTAAAATTAAAAAAAAAATCAAGCTTATTTTAAGATAAGTTATATATTCCTTTTCGTTAAAAATTTTTTTAAAGTATGTGCCTGGAAGGATTTTATGAGTACCTGCATGATATAATCGATGTCTACAGTTCTTCAATACATTATCTATGTCTTTTTTAATAAGTCTTTAAAATATTAAAATTGCCACCTTTTATATACAATTGTACAAAAAAAAAAAAAAAAAAAAAATGTCATACATTTATGTTTAATCAATTGTATGGCATAATTGAAATAAACATCTTCATGGGCTTGGTCTAGATATCTACCAAGTGGGATAAGAAACAACAACAAAATAAATGATGAAAAGAGTATTTTGTTTTAAAATTAATTAATGTTTCTGAATTGCAGTAGATTATAAAATATAATAGTTATAATTTACATTACTTTTTGTTAGATGTTCAGAATTGTAAATTTGATGTTTTAAAAATTTTCATAAGGAAGGATTTGGGTGAAGGATTATTTTTGTATTCAGACAACTTTGCTATAAAATATAACTCATTACTTAGTTATTGTTTAGTAATTTTCTTCTTGCCTTCTATTAAACTATTAACTATTTTTGAATTATAATTAAAATAAGTTGAATTTTTCCTTGTGTCACAGTTAATATAAATTTTTAATATTCATTATAAATTACTTTGATTGGGTTTATTTTATTGCTTGAATCTATTTTCTGATTGTGATTTTCCATTAAATTTGCAAAAAATTATACTTAAGCAAAATCCCATTAAAATCAGATAAGCAATTGTATAAATTTATTCTGCTTTTGATGATGTATTAATGTTTAATTGCCATCATTTACAAATACATTCACATAAAAATTATTATTGGTACCATATGTTTAAAACATGCGGCAATAATTGATCCTGAAGCCAAGAGAATGTTGTGGTTTTTATTTTTTATTTTACAGACTTGTCACTGACATGATTTAAGTGTTTCTTAACACTGGACTACATCATTATCTTTTCTAAACAATAGTTTCTTCTTGATGCAAAAAATTAAAAAATAATTATTTATACAGATTTGTATATAAGCATTACTTTCTCAGTGTTTGGAACATTTGTTTCTAAGAATCTTTTCACTTACAGTGCTTGTGTTTTAAACCATCTATGATGAAAGAACTATTTATTTATTCTAAGGAAAATTAAGCCCTTAAATCTGTATTATCTTACACAGGAATCACATGCATTCTGAATGAAGATGATGATCATATTCTTTTTAAATGTTAAGACCATAGAATCATTTTATAATTGATATTATATAATTTAGTTATAATATGTGGCACGTAGAATAAGCAGTAAACCAATAAATTGGGAGGCAAAATTATTTTTATACCATACAATAGATAGTGGTTATTCCATTTAACAACATTATAGGTATGATTCCATCGTCTGATTTTAAACAATTAAAATTTTTATTAATTTCTCATAAATTATGTGCTGTGAGAGCATTTAAATTGTATAATTTTATTTTATAGTATTTGGTTTTCAAAAAGTTATCAATAGATTTTTAATAAGATAACTCATTTTTCCATTGTTTCATCACCATTGGCGCACAGCCCAGTGTGGGCCAAGGCCTGGTAGATTTACTAACCAACCAAGTACCAACTGGTAGATTTCGAGATGAGAGATGTTTTTCATTTTATGGGGTAGGGTTGTCAGCTCTACACCCAATGTTCAACAGTTGTATGAGACCAGGACCTACGATTTTAAAGTGGATTCCGAACCGCTACAAACTTCCATGGCATCGCCGGGACTCGAACCCGAAATCTGTGGTACCGAGCGCCAGAGCTCTAGCCACTCGGCCATCCAGGCCCCTTTTCCATTGTTTAGTATTTCAAATAAATGTTTTATTTTATAATAATACATATGATTTTATATATATATATTAATATGATTATATTAATAAATTAAACAAAGGTTTTTTTGTGGGGAAAAAATTCAATTACAATCAAAATTAAGTTAGAAAATCTTTCTCATTATTTAATCATAGTTTCTTTAATAGTTATTGCATTTATATACAAGAATGAATGCTGAATTTTTAAAACTATTTTCCATATTAAATCATAATTTGTCTCGTGTTCTGTGTCAATCTGATTCAAAGTTTTCAACTAGTTAATATACGGAGTGATTAAAAAGTAGAATGCAATAGGAAAAAAAAAAAAAAGATTTATCAGTTGGAGAGAACTGCAATTTGCATATAAATATTCACTATGGTATTGGATTTTGTCTGACGTACAAAAGAATTTAGTTCAAAATCGCAATGGCAGAGAGCATTACTGCAGATAATTCAATGTAAATGGCATATGCTTATTATTCACAGAATGCAAAATTTTAATCAATATTGCATGAATATTTTTAATACATAAAAATAGTTACGGTGCATAATAGATTTGTGCGAATATTAATGTTAAATACATTGACGAAAATTAACTGTATACTCCAATTGACGAAACAAATAATTAATAGTTACTTCTATCAGTGGGACTCAACACTGGTTGGTGTTAGAAGTTGTTGATTGAATGCTTCGGATAGGGAATTTTTTTAAATTTATCGTTTGATTTCAACAGTTATTTAACAGTCCTTCACAACCTAGGTGGAGTTAGCAGTAGCACGAATTTTAATGCCTGTTGTTTTGGATAGAAAGATTTTATATTAGTAGTTGATTTTAATGCCTGTTAAAAAATTCAACTCTGACAGGGAAAGGTTATTTAGCATATCACTCTGAATGGTGTTAGATTCTTCTCTCGCACTCTGTTGCATTTTTTCTTAACTCCATGCAAGTTTAACATATTTAAAACTTACAGTATTCTTATTGAACATTTCTATCACTTGAAAGTTACTATTTATTTATTGTTTTTAATTGCTTTTGTATGATGAAATTAAAGATACATATCACATCGAATATTTCACGAGACTGCTCCAATTGCTCAAAGATATGATAGGTTGCAATGATATCGTATAATACATATAAGATATGTAATACAGATATTTTTAAAATTCCAATTCATCAATTTTATTACATTTTTTTATGAATAAATTTATAGGCATAAAGGATGTTACTAAAACTGAGTAATGATGATTCTTTGTTTGTAATATGTCAAGAAATATTGGGCAGAAATTCCTTCTAAAAGAGTGTTATTCTTAACAGGGAAAATATTTCTTATATAGATCTACAGATCTTTTTTTTTCCCTTCATATATTTATGATTGCCATCTTTACAAAAATCAATTTAAGAAAAGTAATTATTATTTAAGTATGAAAAAATTTATTTATTAAAAGCCATATTTGTTTTATCAATCTTCTTTCTAAATAATTTCTAGAATCTTTTTATAATTATAAATAAATCTTTTATTTTATTATTAAATCTTATTTTATTAATGAACATTTATTGTGATAAAAATTTCTAACAACAAATCTTCTCTAAAAATATTTCTTTTAATATGAAGTTTTAAGAAAATCAAAATCAAAATGCTCTTATTTATTTTAGTTCAATATATTGAATTTGAAAATTTAATTTTCTGCAGATGAAGAAAAAAAATTAGTATGATTGTTGAGTATAGAAAATGTAACACAAATATGTAGCATTTCTCTAAGTAGGTCTCCCACTAAATATATTCTATGCTATTGGTTATAATGCTATTATTAATATTGGTTATATATATTGTTTGTATAGTATTCATGTACATAACTTACCATACATTAAAAAATTAAGGGGGATTTAATTAAACAGTTAAAATTAACCATTTATTTATATAAGCATTAACTGTTTTTCATATCTCTAGTGCATAATGTTATAATGATTGAAAAATGCATATAGTATGTATTTGTGCCATATACAAATTTTTTATTTGGTTTCATGTGGCATAAATCAAGATACCTGTAACTGCTGTTTAGAGAGCTTTCCAAATGACATATCTGTATGAAACCCAACATTTTCAGCAACTGCTATCAGAGGAGGGACCAAAGTATGAAGCATTTACATGGTGGATCTTTCTAAAAAGGAAGAAAGATGATGCTTCGTTATTTAAGATTTTATGAATTAATGAGGCATATTTCTGGCTAACTGGGAAGTCAATTTCAAAATTGCTGCATTACTAACAACCCTCACATATGTACTGAAGAGCCATTGTAGTCAGAAAAAGTCTGTGTTGTTTATTTTCTGTATTCATAATCGATCCTGTGTTTTTTTAGAAGTATTATACCACATGCCTAAAAACTTGCACCTTAACAAGTAAATGGTGGTAAAATTTATTGTGTGCCATTGTTCTTCCTAACTTACAGAAACATAATTATCATATGATATGTAATTTTTTTTTATTTTGTAGGATTAAAATAGGAAACATGATCACTCTTGATCACAAACATGATCTGTTTATTAAAAAAGTTGAAATTTAAATATTAGAAAAATATTATATTTAGTGTTTTCTAATTTATTACAAATTAAGAGATGCTGAAACTGTAGAGAGAGTGAAGAGACTGTTGCCAATAATGCTCTGGTCTAGATATAATGTTCTTATTTGTGTTACTTTTTTATTTTTCTTAACAGAAAAAGTTTGAACTCTACTGGCTATTAAAGATATTATATATTGATGAATATTTGTTGAATGCTTTTCTTAAGTGTTGTATAGAATTGCAAACAACATGTTCCATTTTAAAATTGGATTCAAGAAAGTGACTATAATTATTTTTAGATAGTCTGGCATATTTCAATGCATTATTTGGATCAACATATATTTTTGAACAAAAAATTTTCGGGCATGAATATCAAATAATGAAAAAATCACTTAATAAAAACCATTTGACAAAACATTTTTATGCTTTGTTACTGCAGGAATGTAAATGTTAAAACACAAATCAATATATTATGTATCAATGCATCAAACTATTTATTACTTTTTTATGTTATATTCTCTCTCTCTCTCTTAGAACTTTAATAACATATGTTGTAACAAACTTATTATTACAGCTGTGTTATTTATTACATTTGATTTCTAATGACATAATTTTTCAGACAAAATACATTGCACAATGCATAGAAGAAATAAAAGAAGAACTACGTCAAGAAAATATATCTGTCAAAGCAAATGCTGTGGCCAAGCTTACTTATGTAAGTGTTTTCTTTCCCTGCAAATTTTTTTATGTATCTAGATTTTTTAGAAATATTTACATATTTATTTTTGTTATGAAATGTTGCATGATTGTTGTAAAATACATATTTCTAGTGAATAATTAAAAAAAGATTGATAGTTGTCATTCACAAAATCTTATTAAAAAGTCACAATCATGAAAAAATATCCCCCACGCGCCGGCGGCCCCCCCCACGGACAGCTAATATATTGGCCACAGTATCAGAGAATTGTGTGCTTCATTAAAATAATCTTATATTCTTTTGTAACATAAATTTACATTTTATCTAACTTTTAATCATATGTATTTTTAATAATATCTGTTATATTTTTTTTGTATCCTTCAGTTCATTATTAATTAAATGTATATACAACATGGATAGAAATGAACTATATGATAAAACTTTACTAAATATGAGTTATTCATTTAATTTTTAAACATTTAATGGAGTTCATACATTTTTAAGGTATGCTTTACTTAGAATTGTGATTTTAATGAAGCTTAGCTAATCTAATATCTTTTGTACTTATTTTTTTAATACCTTATTTTCTATTTGTATGTTACTGCTATGTTCCAAATAAGCCAAAATTATGTAGTATTTTTTAAAAAATTAGATTAAACTGAAAGTCACTTATAAGATATATATGTTTGAATTTTTATTTCCATTCTTTTAGCTACAAATGCTTGGATATGACATAAGTTGGGCTGCTTTTAATATCATTGAAGTAATGAGTTCTACTAAATTTACATTTAAGGTAATATTAATAACATTTTCTTTTTCGATGTTAGAGATTTAGTTTAAATTGTGTTTTCAAAATCTCTCTTAAATTTTGTTCTATTCTTTGTAATACTGTGACCTCTTTTTTAAGTGTGCATGTTAGAAAGCAAAGAAAAAGCTTTCTGTCATTTTTTTTCTTAACCAAAGTTCACAAAATATCTAAATGTGCATTTATCAATGTAATACTGTATGTATGTATGTATGTATGAATGCATGTATATATATTAAGTTTGGGCGATCAATCGATATATATCAAAATATTTATTTAATCTAAAATCACTTATCCGATTTCATTATTCTTGTTAACGAAATTCTGATTTAAGATATCCATGTTCAATATCGAAACCTGATTTTTCAAAATGGTTAACGCGATTTTAGTGTCCAACATCGAGATACTGATTATTTTAAACCGCTACGACTACTTCGGAGATGATTGGCAAATCCGAACTGTGCAATAAGAAAAGTGATTTTAACATTGGTATAACTGGCTGGAAGATATCCGCCGATTTCAGATATTCTATATTTGTTCGCCAGCGCTTTTGCATAATTATTATAATGTGAATTTTCTTCTTATTGAAAGACTGCAATTAGAGATATTGTTTAGTAAATTATTTTAATTTTTATTACTATCGAGAATTCTCACATAAAATAAAACTTGTAGAATTCCTTAAAAATTTGCTGTTGTAATTGTAACATTTCCTAAAATGGCTTATAATTTTAAACATAGAATTTTTCGACCTAAATTCATCCAATTTTAATTTTTATATATCCTTTTTAAGAAAAATTATTTTAGATACTTGCATAATGTTTGACTATCTTAGTTTTAAGATATGCTACCATGAGTGTATGTCGGTCGCTAAAACACCGTTTTTGCCGCCCGAATGGCTATCGCGAAAATACGATAATTAATTCAACTTGATCTGTTTTTCAAATTTTTTTATGGCGAAATAAAATTTTATTTAAAATGTCACTTTTTTTTTCATATTCTGAAATCGTTTTATTCATATGTGACATATTTCTAGGTTTTGTAGCATTTATGTAATCTATATTTAATGATTCTTTTACTTTCTCATATATCTAGTTCATAATGTACAAATATATTGAGAATAAAATGAAAAATTCTTGCATTCTTTTTATTTAAATATGAATGCAGGCAAAAAGCCTTCTACACATCATTTTTAATCAATTTTATAATTTTTTTTAAAGTTAAGTAATTAAAAGGGATTTTATTTCACCATACCTGAGTAAAGACCATTAAAAAGTTAGATTTTATTCATACTCATGTTTCTAAATAAAAATTATCTATTTTGCATAAATATAAATTTGTGTTATAGAAATTTGTACTTACACTGAAGTGACAAAAGTCATGGGATAGCAAAATGCAAATTTTCAGATGGCAGTAGCATCGCGTAGAACAGGTATAAATGCGCAGTGCTTTCGCAGAGCTTTCATTTCTGTTCAAGTTATTCATGTCTATATATATATATGTATATATATGTGTATATATATGTATATGTATATATATGTGTATATATATGTATATGTATATATATGTGTATATATATGTATATGTGTATATATATGTATATGTGTATATATATGTATATGTGTATATATATGTATATGTGTATATATATGTATATATATGTGTATATATATGTATATGTATATATATGTATATGTGTATGTATATGTATATATATGTATATGTGTATATATATGTATATGTATATATATGTATATATATGTATATGTATATATATGTCTATATATGTATATGTGTATATATGTATATGTATATATATGTGTATGTATGTATATGTATGTATATATGTGTATGTATGTATATGTATGTATATATGTGTATGTATGTATATGTATGTATGTATGTATATGTATGTATATATGTATAT
>BPLQ01002340.1:0-41400 GCA_021605075.1 Caerostris darwini | reverse complement strand
TATATACTGTTTTTATAATTACAATAAACTTTTATAATTTGTTAGTGTTGTGTTGTTATATTGATGCGAACATAAAAGTAATTTTAAATAATTTATCTTATTATTGTTTATTCCTACCATACAATCACGATATACTTAGGTTAAAATATATTACAAAATCAAAAAAGGTTGAATAAAAGTTATCTTCCTTCCTAATAATCAAATGAAGTAAAGATGACTAAAAAGTTTCATTTTGTTCCGTTTAAACTAGAACTTAAAATGCAATAACAAAGATTTGGCTCATACTTTCACGAGCTTAATGCTCATTTAAAAATGGAAATATATTACGATTGAAGAGAAATATAACTCTTGTAATTCTTAATCATCAATCTTTTTGATCTCCATTTGAGAAAACTAATTGCTTTCAAAGAACGTTTTTTTCGTTCGGTTCGAATATATTTGTTGTTTTCCACATCTCATTTCTAGCCCAATAAACTGAAGGACGTCGGGAAAGAATCAAAATATTGGTTTTTCTTTGAAAGCAATCCCTTTTTACCCCCATCTCCCTGAAGAATGGAATTTCAAATCAAAAAGTAAAAAGAAAATATCGATGAATATGTTACATTTTAACTTTCATTATAAAAAATAAATACTTAAGTGTCTTCGAGAGAAAACACATATTTCTCATTCTCCATTCATTTTAAATAAATCGATTTCTCAAATGAAAGTGCGATTGTAAATGCAAATGAGGTTGAGAAACTCATTTCGCATTATTTATATTATACAACTGATTAAGAAATATTGCGCATCCATACAACAAGTTTTTCTGAAAGCTCCTTACGAAATTTCCAATTAAATAGATTTGTTTCTCTTAATTAGTGTTCAGGAACTTTCATTAAATCGAAAAATTTTCACCAAAAAAGATTCCTTTAATCCTAATAAAGTGTGCTTAATCACGTTAATATGAAATTCATCAGATTAAGGAGGGTCAGTTTGTTTGTATTTATGATTGACTTTCTACATAAATATTTAGCAATCGATTTTCCATAAAAGATTAGTCACAATACATTGAAAAAGTATTTGCTATAAACGGTTATCTTTACATATAGTAAACATTGATATAATTGCTACCGAACTATGCATTATCAGTCTGAATTACATAGCAAACAAAAAGACCGGATAAGAGGAACATTCTTTGCCAAAAGGCAATGGCACTTTCTTGGAAACGTTGGATCCTCTACTCCGTGGAGAAACCAGAGGTTAACGATCATTTTTCCAAAACAAAGTTCTTGGAAGACTTTCCACGGGATCGGTTTTAATACATAGGCAGAGATCAGCAGTTTAGATTTACTAAGAAGCAACCTAATACTAAAAAAGACTTGTTTAACAGGACTTTGTAGATATAATCTGTGTTGCTTATTCTTATGTATATTATGATTATAATGTATTGTGGTGCATTCAAAACTCAATAAATTAAACAGTACCTAAACGTTTCATCTAATCATTTTAAAGAAAAAGGGAGTTTAGTGAGAATAGAACAGTTAACTTTATCCGGCCAAGCCCACTATCCACTACTCCCTAATAAATTTATTAAATTAATAGAGTACGAAGAAAAGATTAATAAAGCGCACAACAAAAGGATTTAATATAAGAAATGAAAAAAACCTTTTTTAAGGACATTAATGTTTGATAAATATTAACGCAAGTTCTCCCATTGCATGTCTGTTATTAAAGTTTTCTTTTAAAATACTTATGAGGACAAATTAAATTGCTGTCTACTAAAAAACGTGATGAGAAGGGCTTGTTGATTTCTACTGGATAGATTCACTGAAAAATTTAATAAGAATATGCATTTCTTTTGTTAACCTTTTATTTTGAAGACCTTTTATATTTCCATACATTTTACTTGATAAATTTAATTATTTATACAGATAAAATTATGTCCTCATTTACATCTATCTTTTCTTAGTTCACTGGTATCTAGATTGCAAAAAGAATAAGATTCGATATGGCATACCATACACACACTGAATTGAATAATGAACTGACTTTGCGGTGGTTGCTATAAAGTATTTTGACTTCACAGTCGAGCTGCGGAATTCCCCACCAACAGTGGAATCATTTTCTGGATTTTCTCTTGTATGACATGCAAATAAGAAGCAATTATTCTTCGAAACTGCTTTGTATGGAAGAAGTTATGTTTCCTCCTTGTCAAGATCAGACATCATACTGCGGTCTTTGGACCTTTTTCAACATCACCTGAACTTGCAAGTTTAGAGCCTTAAAGTTCTTCGTTCATTGAAAACATATATACTAAATATATTCCCTGATTTCAACTTTGTTTGAGTGCAGGTGTCGTCGAAAAAGAAAGAATCCATCTTATCTTAAAAGAAGAATATCTTTCATATGAATATGAAGAGGATATTATTTGAGTTAGAAATTGATATGCAGTTTATGGACTGTATGTGGTTTTGCTTCTATCAATGGTATATTGTTATATGATGGTATATATGATGTATTCAATGGTATAAGTTTACGGACTTGGCGTGCTTCTGAAGATTATACTGGTCATTGTTGTAGGAAAAATCAACAAATGTGAACAAAAACATCTAACTGTGATAATTTCAATTTTTGAAACATCTACAATGGTAATGAGAGAACTACCAATAATGACATTTTTAAATTTATGATACATTTTCATATAAAATATATACAACTAAAATATATAAGTTTACGTATTTACTATATATATATATATATATACATATAAATAATAAATTAGTGCTTATCAATGCTTTATTAGAGCCAGCGTTTTTTAATATGTTTGACTTTTGTAGATTATTCTGCTCAACCCTAACATACAGTCTCCATAAAGAAAACAAAAATGAAAATAATTATTTTATCACAAAATATAGAAAATATGTAATAAATTTATTTTCATCTTTAACATTCTTTATTAATTTTTATTTTAAATTCAATTTGTAGCCAATTGACACTGAATTATGTTCTCTGAATGTAATTACACATGCATGAAGCAGTCTTCATGCATGTGCAATTTATTTGTCAGAACTTTTACGGGATTACCATTTCCAAATGTAAGACTACATATTTGTCTATGGTCTCGTGTTACTCGTTGGCACATACACCAGCGGACGTCTCACCCAATTAATCCAAATAAGACCTTGTAACTGAAATCGTGATCTGATCTATGGCACAATGAATTACCATTTAAAATTAAGTCTAACAATGCGTTCCCGGTTTGCAATAGACATCGGTCAGGTTGATTAAAGATTTGCACTTCCTGGAAGAATCGTGTTCCAAGAGCCGGCTTCCATGTCCTCGCGTGATCGACTGGAATTGAAATGGATTCTGCAGATAATGAATTCGTTCACGAACATATATGTACGAATCATTACTTAGTTATTCGTCCCGCTTAAATATTTGATTATTCTGGTGAGTTTTGGCTTAGTCTTGCAGATACTTTTGCATCAGACATTCAGAGATTTGAGCACAAAAGTCTTGTGAAATATTACAGAAATGTTCTTAGCTAGAATCGAAGAAATCCCTGTTTCAGAAAATAGAAATAATTTTACTATTTGCATAAGTGTCAATGAGATAACAGACCTGTCTTCGTCATGACTATTGATTGCTTTTCGATGATGGTGTATGTCTGTGAAGTGTAATACCGGGAGAAATTTAAGCTATGTGTTATCCCCTCTGCAAGTACAACTATTTATTCACTGTGAATATATTATCTTGGTGTACGAATACTAAATTATAGTTTACATTATGATATCGTAATACGTAATTATACTATAATGGTTAGCCGAATTTTAATGAATTTCGAATTGCACCAATGTTTGGAAACATAATATTGTAGGGATATACCCTATTACTATTTTAAAAAAATGTTAAAACTGATATATTTTTCGTATTTAAAAAGATAAAAAAAAATCTAACGGGATTATGTATTTACCCATTAGATTTTTTAACAAATTAAATATTTTAAAACAAGCAAAAAAAAATTAATGTATAATTATTTTAGACATCGAAATATTCTAATTGAATATAAGATGTAGTAAAATTTTCATGTAAAATAATATTTATCTATTTTTTGAGTAGAAAGATTTTATGGATTCTACCTTTATTTAATATCTTCTTCAAAACCCAATTTCAATTTGAACTAGAAAATTTAATTAATTATGCTCCATTTTAACAAGATAAAATTGAATTAATATCGTTCTTATATTCCATGAATATTATTAACTACCTTTAAACGTTGAGTGAATTTAGCCTGTTAAACAAAATATAAAATTAATTCACTGTAAAACAATGCCACTAATCCCAAAGGCGAGAAAAAAATGTATTTACATTGCATTATATTTTCAATTTCGAGCAGTTCTTTTAAAATAAACTCAAATAAATGGATTTCACACCTTCATTGTTACTGATCAACTTAATTTTAAAATTTTCTTCAGTTAATTGGCTTATTCACTGATAGTGAAACGCAAACCTCAAATTTAGTTAACTGAAATGGGAAATTGATAAAAGCGTAGAATAAATACCAAATAAACTTTTTTCATTCATTCTTTTAATATACATTTCTCTTAGAATCTTTTATTTCAGACGTAAATATATATCTTAGTAACCATAATTATTCCTTCATTCTAACACAATAAACATTTCTTCACCTACAAACAATAAATGTTTAATAATAGCCATAAAAATTACCAATTATTATTTATAAATTTCCTAAATATTTATTTAGTTGATTAGATATTCAATTATCTTCAAAACAATTTTAAAAAAATATTTTCAAGCAATTTTGTTTTAAATTTTAAATTAATTATCAAATTGCAGAAAAAAAAATTGAAATCCAAATTTGACAAAGGAGATTCGTAAATTCAGGGTAGAGTGGCTAATTTGGTTAGAGTGACTAAATTCGGTATTTGTTTTTGCAATCTAAATAACGCTGATTCTGTTAACAATTTGCTCATCTTTTTTCTATTATTCGTAAAGTATTATCGAATCTATTTCTGTTAGTGGTATCCTTACAGATAAAATAAAGTATTTGCCATCTTATTTCTATTATTGGTAAAATATTACATCGAATGTGTTTCTGTTAGTGATATAGCATTTTTTTTCTCACGAGAAGAGTTTTGGCACTTCATTCCCAGGAGATAGGAATGTATGTTATTTGACAAGCATTTAATAAAAAAAAATCACTCACATTTGACTGCAGCCAAGCAGTATTGTGGGTAGTTAAATTACATGCAATTAGTGTTTTGTGCCTATGAGAATAACCTGCCACTCAAATAAAATAGCAGATATTCGGTATCATGTACAAAAAGACTCAGGAAATTAGCAAATTTCTGTACGACCTCCATTTGTCGAAACAACTAGATTGAATAGGAACTATACCATGAGTTGTTCCATCGTGATGAGTGATAGACCATGGGGTGAGAATGTGTCTTCTCCAATCAGAAGCGATGGAAGTTGAGCCCCCATCTCCTTGACGGATTGTCTTAAAAAAGAGGTTTATGCTAAAGAAGGGATAGAGTTCTGCGACGAGTCGACCAGAAGTGTATTTCTTTTTTTTCTATGAAAGTCTAAATAGATCGGAGATTCCGTCTGTTTCCAAAGTAAGTCCCTTGTGGTTTCGCGTATCACGCCGAGTGATAATTAAGGTCTGCCGCAGACTAAGTATTTTTAGATTCGACATACACTCAAGAACTCTGAAAATCGCTGATCTTGGAGTGAACTGTACTTGGGATTGAATCGAGAATTTGTGAATCAAATTTAAATCTTTACTTTTCATTTTTGTAAATAATAAATTATAATAAACCGGAGTTCTACATTTATATATATATATATATATATATATATAGTGCTTGTAAATAAAAATTAAAATGTTCCCATGTTCCTGAAAGGGGCCCTCTTCTTGAAGCCGTTATAGGGCTAATACAGGCTGAGACGTTACAGTGGTATCCTTACAGATAAAATAAAGAATTTGCCATCTATTTTATGTTATTAATAAAACACTACAGAGATGATATTATTGTTGGTCGCTTCTTCATAGATAAAATAGAAAGATCAGCCATCTTTTTTCTTCTGTTGGTGTAATACTATACAGATTCTGCTGGTGTAATACTATACAGGTTAAAGTTAAAATGAAGAATAGAGAATATGCCTATTAAAAGAATATGGGTGTAAAATCTGAATAAAGTATCAGAAATCTGAATATGTTCACTACTCCAATAAGAGAAAACATATTCTTAATTTCAGAAGTGTTGTTTTAAAGATCTGGATCAGATTTGCATTGAATGCGTGGATAACCAGGGAAGCTTTATGTAGTTAAAATTTCAAGTAAACGCAAAGCGCGTGGCAAAGCGTATAAAAATGTTAAGTGGCCTCTAGTTAAATCAGATGTAATCTAACTTGTGTACTTTTTCCTTCGTGTCACGGTTCAATTTTAACTGGTGTTCTAATGTATCAGACCATGATACTATATCAAATATACGAATACCCGTCTAGTTTGAAATAATAAAAATAGAGCGGTTGCCTATAAATCTACTACTATGCCAAAAAGTAAGACCAATTATATATTTTTTTCAAAAACTCTTTATTTATTCTTCCAAATTTATTTCATCGCCTTCAAAATAATTCCTTCAAAATAATAATTAAAATACTACATCGAATGTGTTTCTGTTAGTGATATAGCATTTTTTTTCTCACGAGAAGAGTTTTGGCACTTCATTCCCAGGAGATAGGAATGTATGTTATTTGACAAGCATTTAATAAAAAAAAATCACTCACATTTGACTGCAGCCAAGCAGTATTGTGGGTAGTTAAATTACATGCAATTAGTGTTTTGTACCTATGAGAATAACCTGCCACTCAAAAATAATAATAACTAATCCTCCGGACACAATGCACTGAAGCCAAATTTTTTCCAATCCTCAATGCATGCTAAAAAGTCATCGACAGGGTTGGCCTTCAAAGCGCGCCCCGATTCACGTTGAATCGACTCAAAATGGTGCCCAAGGAGTGGTCTTTTGAGTTTAGGGAATAGCTAGAAGTCGCACTGTGTGAAAACGGTATGGTGGAAATTCCAAGTTTTTAATTTTTGGTGAAAATTCCAAGAAGAATCAATGCAGTATGAGCTGGCGCATTCAGTGTTTTTGGTACCAATCGAGCTTTGACGCGTTTGAGGCCCAAAATGGAATGGACCGATCCTTTTAAAATTCCAACATCATCAGCAAGGTCTCTAATTGTAAATCGAAGGTTTGCAAGAATCGATCAAGCTTTAATTTTTTGGACGTGAGCTTCGTCGGTTGAGGGTCGATCAGAGGGTTCTTCGTCTTCAACGCGTTCTCTGACTTCTTTGAACACTTTATGCCATTTGTAAACGTTTCTTTCCGATGTAGGAATGCTCACCGAATGCCTTCTGCAATATTCTATACGTTTCCGCAAACAAAATTGAATGCAAGTTCTTAGATCAATTCCTTCAGACATTTCAAAAATCGTCGGAATCAGTTTTAGTGTCTCACAAAGCCAAGCTTAACACAAACATTAATGAATTTTGACGTCAAATTTCGCACAGATGTCAAGAACAGTGCCAGCAACCTACAAAAGAAACAAAAATTGAAATTCCATATGCCCCGGGAATTTTAAATTGAAAACTTATACTTATTTTACTTTACCTATTAAATTTATACTTATTTTACTTTACCTATTAAATTTATACTTATTTTACTTTACCTATTAAATTTATACTTATTTTACTTTACCCATTAAATTTATACTTATTTTACTTAACTTACTTTTTGGACACAGTAGTTTGTAATTAAAATTTCTGGCAAAAGCAAAGCATGACTTAGTATAAAAATGTTAAGTTCATCTGGCTAAATAAGCTGTTATCTGACTTGTACCTTTTCCTTCGTGTTACGATTCAATTCAGTGTTCTAATTTATCAGACCATGATACTATATCAAATATACACATACTCGTTTAGTTTGAAACAATAAAAATAATAGCGGCAGCCTTTAAATCTATTCTCGAGATTTGTCTGTTGATGCCCAGGAATTTTCCAAATCTATTACTTCAGGCTCAAAGACTTCACAATTTTTTAACTCTGGATTTTGCACCAGTTGAGTTGATAAGAGCTAATCAAATTCAGCAAAAAAAAAAAAAGACCATTTTCACAAAGTGCACTCTTAAAACCTTTTTTTTTTTTCCACGAGATCTGCCTTGTTTCGTTTTATTCGATTTATTTGAAGGTTGGCTCTGTTTCTCTCTATTGCAGTTTTTAAATTAAGTGTCAACAAGAATGCCGTTCAATCTACTTTAAACTGAAAAAAAAAAAACTTTTATTTTTATTTTTATCTGTAGAATTTGTGACGATACTGTTTTGTGTAAAGCATAATATATTAATACAAATTATTCTCGTAACTGAATTATTTTTAAAGGTTTATTCAAATAAGTTTATTTATGCTTTTGATGTGACAGTTACTATCTAAGAGAAATAGGTAAAACATTTCGTACAGTAAAACTACATGCTTCTATTATTAAAAAATGGAATCTAAAAAAAAAAGACTCTAAAATTAATTACAATTTCCTACCTTTAAATAAAAGTTTAATTATTAAATATATTTGTCATTTTTTAAAGAAGTGGTATTAAATTAATTAAAATCAAAATTATTTTCTCCCACATTATTATGTTTATTAATTTCTAGATTCCAGTAACAAAGCCAAACAAATTTTATTACAAATTATTGAAATAAAAGAAAAAAAAAGATTAAAAAGTAGATTAAATATTTAAAAAAAAACTACTCTATTACGTAAGAAATCAGAGAAATTGTGTTGCTAGGTTCATTATTTTTATATTTATTTAAATGCGTAGTTTTGATTCATATTTATGATTGAAAAATGAATTCTGGAATTCGCTTATTTGCATGACTGAAAATTATTATTTTCTAGAAGATGTATGTATCAATTTAGAAAATTATAAAATCCATTAAAAATATCTTCTTTTTTTTGCCCATTTGGCAAGATGTTAGCAATCTACATTAGCAATATAATCTATTGTACTTTAAATAATTGATATATATTACAGTAACAAAAGCATTTTTCCAACATTTCCCAACAAATTTACCTATTAAAGCCGGAAATCAATCACAATTAATCATTTATTCATGAATTAATACAAACTGACATAATAATAATAATAACTAATCCTAATAACATTAATCATATCATTATAAGAAGGGTATCTACAATAGTCACTTTATTTTATAAATGGCAATTATTACCACTTTTTTTTATAAATGGCATTTATGATAAAGTTTATTTAAGCATAATTACATAAATAATCATTTCTAAACAATATATTTTTGATTTTAAATGTAAAAGATACTTAATTGAAAAATTTTTCTATATGAATAAAGAAAATATTATAAAATATATCATGTAATTATAAAATAGTAAAATATATCATGTTTAAATTTACAACAATAAACATCATTTGATCAGAATTGAATTTTAGAAAACATATTTTATATATACATTCAAATTATTCCCATAACTTAATGATTTCGTTAAAATTATTAAATTAGCAATCAAAGTAAAATTTTTATAAGTACTTGAAACTGAACATGTTGCACATATTTTAAATTCACAATGTAATTTGTTTATATTGAAATTTACATTATGTAAAATTTTGATTAACACAAATTTATGGCTCAATCATTCTATACAAATGGGAAATTATAAATAAAATTATGTGCAATATCGAAATTGCATTTCATTTTTTTGAAACAACAACATACACGGCGTATCGACAAAGTGTTGTGTTTCAAATTTAATAGAACGCGTTCCACCCAAGTAGAATATAAAACTCCCCGATGAGCCGTAAAACGGCGACTTTATTATTAGAGAATACGAGAAAAATTTCAGTTGTAAAGTAATCCGCGAGGATTTACCGAATTTACTGCTTGTTTTTTTATTCACAAGTCAGCAATTTTATCTCTTTAAGTATTCTGCTTTTTTACGGCCCCAAAGTTCTATAGCCATAAATTTTTTCCCCTCCCACAAAAAACAGCATAAAGGGAACAGACAGAATTAACTTCAGTTTTATGAGGGCCTTAAAAAATAAAAACTGTGTTAGTTAGGTGGTGGGAAATCGCTTTCCGTAATAAAAGATTATGCAGCGAAGAAAAGCATTTCTGAAAGGAATTTTAAATGAATAGAAATGCTGCTTTTTTATCGATTTTATTGAAAATAGAACAATCATTCAAGCATTACGGCTCTGAAAGCTTAACAGAAAGATAGAACTGAATAAAGATTCGGTTATCCTCTAACAAATATTAAATATTGATAAACCATTAAAAATACTACACGTACGAAAAATGTTTTTAAAAATTTCATTAATTCTGTGAGGAGTTTAATATTATTCCGGATAGTTAAATGTTTATTGCTGCAAATTACTAATAAAAAAAGCCAAAGAATTTTTATTGTTACACAGCTGTGAAGTTGTCATTAAATCTTACAGAATAGTATGTAGTTAGACACTGAGGTATTAAATGATTCAGTAAGTCATGATCAATATTAAAATTATTCTTTTAAAATAACTACGTGTAATTACGTTAGTTACGTTATTACGAGTTAAATTACGAATATGTACAACATACTCATCGAAGGATAATCTAGATTTGGACGTGCGATTTTTGATTTTGTTGTAAAAGTATGATAAAATTGAAGTGTTAAGAAATTTACGATAGTTTAAAAATTTAAGAAAAAATCAGAAATCTGCAATTATATAGAAACGTATAAGCAAATATTTGTAATAATCAGGCAGCATACATAAAAACATAGGACTGCATCAAAACAGGATATGCAAATTAATGAAACTGCTGTTGTTTAAAGAACGGTTTTTCCTATCACCAGCTCAATGTTTGCCCACAGGCCTGTTTTGCTTCAGTTTCTACAAGTAGAGAAGGCGCAGTGAAATTCCAAGTTAGACATCATTTCACTCGAAGAATTATGATGATAAGTCCTTAGATGAATAGAAGCAGGATCAAAATCCACCTCAAGAACGTTAAATGAGAGCTCCTTTGTAGTGGCTTTGCTATAGGCTTTGGAATGCCTAAGAATACAATCGGTTCTTCAAACGTAAAACTGAGGAACATAAATGAATCTATTTTTACCAGCATAGTTAGAAGTTAAAACTGTACTATTATTTTACACCTGGTTAGCTACTCAAAATTATCAAAACTTGAATAAAATAGGATGCTTTAATAGTTAATAAATTAATGGAATAGTTTACGTTATTGTTTTCAAATGTAATAACATTTTGTCAAATCAGATTTGTTTAGATTTATAACAAATTCGGCAATGCTCTTAATTCTACTTTACAATATTTGAAAGTTTTCGCCTGGAATATTGTTTTCATGGCAAATTACTTCTTCCTTCACAATTAAGGGTTTTAAGAAAGGGTCGCCATCTTGTGATTCTCCTCAGTGTTAGAGGCCAATGGAGGAATTATATTTCATAAATGTCACACAGTGTGGCCATAACTGATGTATACTTACACTTTAATTAGGAGGATTCATATATAAAAAAGAGCTCAAAAACTTATTTATAAAAATTGAAAAGCAGCCCCAATGGGTATACATATTACTTCAGTCAGGAGAAATCTATTTTTAACGATAAAGTTATTTACATTTGTGTTACAGAAGCAACTACTGCAGTTACTTTTAGCCAGTAAATATATATATATATATATAAAACTAGAAGAAGAACACTTTAAAATTGATTAAAATTGAATGGACAATTTAGCACAGAAATATTTCTTAACAAATGCATTTATTTTTATAGTATTTGCAAAAAAGGTTTGCGAATGCAGATTATGCAAATTTTTCTCAATTGCTGTTTCGAGTTATTAGTTATCATTGCTTCCAATCGTTGTGATCGTGTTTAAATATGAAAAAATAACATTTTGATTAAAGTCATTGTATATTTTTCATGCCAGACAGATTGATGCGTTAATTTTCAAAATAACACGGCAGTCGATTGTGCTATTTTGAAAATGAAAGTGTTATGAGATGTGCCACGAAAATACAATTGAACAATTTTGAAAACGAAATTAAGAAATGAAAGAACAAAATTGACAAAATCTAATTTCTCAATTGTAAATCTAACAAGCAAATTGAAAATGGTAAAAAAATAAATATGCTCGAAAATAAACATACAAAACTCTCATTAAATTCAAGACGGATGCATAAAACCTATTTTTTTTCGTATCTTTAGCTCAAAATTGTGCTGTCCAAAATCAGCCTAAATCGCCATTTTAAATCGTGGTATTAATGGTGTGAATCACCTTCTACAAATTATCCAAGGTTTTAATAGTATAAATAGAAAACGTTAACACGTTTGATGCAGTACATTCGCCTGGCCTCAGCTCTAAACAGCTATATTTAAATTATAGACATCTCTTGCCTTTCCATAGATTTACTGTGTCCATTCCGGACGTAAAACAAAAATTTTCAGATCGGCATCTCTTGCTGGTTTTGAGACTAATCTCCTTGGTTTGGAAACCCAATATGATATCCACCAGAAATATATTAAAACTGCTATTAGTTATTCCTTTTTTTAAACTTGAAAAATATATAACATACAGAATCCAGACAAGTAAAAAATTGCACACCAAAAATAATTTCATAGGAGGCCCAATTTAGAAACTTTTGATTCTGCTGTGCAATTTTAGAAACTTTTCCCCCTGGAATACCGTTCTCGTAGTTAAGCACTTCTTTGTTCACAATTAAATATTTTCTTCCACATCCTGGAAGAAGGAAAATAAAATGCTAATTTTATTCAAATTTTGCAAAAGGGCAAAACTTAATTTTTAATCTGGATTTCGTGAGAAAACTGCACATCACGATTTCTCATACTATCCCAAGAAAAAATAAAACTTCTTTCGAAACATATTTTAACTCAGACATGCATAGAATTTTTTTTAATAAATTGAGTTTAAGTAAAAAAAGAATTCTTTTATACTTATTCTTTAAATTATTTTTAAGTGTAATTATTTCCCCTAAATATTTTAGATGTAATAACATTTCTGCTTTAAACGTTATTGTGTGTAACATAATTTCAAACATTATGTAACAAAACCTAACTTAAAATTACCTTGAATATAATTTGTTGACAAAATACAAATTGAATTGCAATTTTCAAAAGACATCTCCATGAAAAAAATTTTACAATTTAACTACGCAAGATTAAAAAAAATACTATATTATATTTTTCAAATACTATTTTCAAAGTTTAAGTGTTATTACAAAATACAATTAAACTGTAGAGACTGAAGACATTAAATATCAATTTATAATTTTTTAAAATAATTTAAATATATTTTTTTTTTTAATTTTGCAATCTTCATTTGCGAACTAAAATTAAATTGCAACTAAAGATTTGAATAAAGTTGTAAATATATTAAAATCATAACGAACCCATTATTATGTAGATACTATTATTAAATTATATTACAGATATATGTGTAACACACCAATAAATACTAAGAGATAGATGTAAAAAAAAACTGTCTGGATTTTGTGCAGTTGATATTTTGAAGATAAAACATGGCGGAGGTAAAATCCTATTTATTTCTGTAGCGTTACACCGCTTGCAATAGATGCATCCGAGTCGAACCTGCAGTTTTGTTAGACTTCTTCTCTACCAGCCTAACAATGGCTGAACTTTCGAAGTGGGTGTCTAGGGGTGTATTTCAAAACACATCAACGAAGCGTTGGTTTTCTCTCAAGAACACACATTTAATTAAGCACGGTTATATGTACAGTGATATTTACATTAACTATTACTTAAGGGACAGCACCGTCCATTCTCTCGCTGATACACGCAGCCTCCCATCCGTTCTTTCTCGTGTCAGCTAGCGTTCTCTTCCTCTTTCTTCATCTACGGGGCCCTCTCCCCTTCTCCCGGGGTCAGAGTTCGAAGTTGAATACTCCCCCACATTGTAAACAGGCTCTGTCAAAGACAAGCAACTGCAATGTGTCGCCCCCTGCTTATTACGACACAAACAAATCCTACATTTATAAGCTAAAATAATGTAATGGATTGAATCAAATGTTTCTATGCTTTCAGAAACAAGGAGTTCGATGAAGATTCCGGCATAAGCTTCTCGGGCTGGCTTTCTTGGTGGTAATACTATAGGGGTTTTTTTTTTTTTTCTTACGAACACAAATGCGGAACATCGAACAAAAAAATTATTATTACAACTTCTCACGTCAGGCAATTCTTTCCCTTCATCACTCATCATTGTAATCACCATATAAATACGTCATTGTGTAACATGGTAATTGACAGCATAAATTCGTTACGTAACATGGTAACAAACATAAGCATGCTGTTAGGTTGTTATTGGTATACATAACTACGTTATTGAGTTGCTAATGGTGTACATGAATACGTCATTGGGTTGTAATTGATACACTTAAAAACATCTTCGGGTTGTTATTTGTATACATAAATTTATCGTTGGTTGTTGTTGGAACGCTGTAGGACTAATTTTGTTAAATATAAATAAGCCGGTAGGCTGTTATTGGTACATACAAATGCGTCCTTGAGTTGTTATTGGGTTAAAGGAATGCGCCGTTTTGTTGTTATAGGGTTAAAAGAAACCGTCGTTGGGTTGTTATTGTATACATAAATATATTGCTGGTTGTTATTTGTAAGACGTTCGACTGTAATTGCTAAATAACAAATTGTTGGATTGTTATTCGTATGCATAAACACGTTAATGGGTTGTTAATGGTGTACATGAATAGATCATGGTATTGCTATTGATAAACATAAACACGTCGTTGGATTATTATTTTTAATGTACACTGAAGTGACAAAAGTCATGGGATACCTCTTAATATCGTGTCGGCCCTCCTTTCGCCCGGCGAAGTGCAGCAACTCGACGTGGCATGGACTCAACAAGTCGTTGGAAGTCTTCTGCAGGAATATTGAGCCATTCTGTCTCGATAGACGTCCATAATTGTGAAAGCGTTGATGGTGCAGGATTTTGGGCACGAACAGACCTCTCGATGATGACCCATAAATGCTCGATGGGATTCATGTCGGGCGATCTAGGTGGCCAGATTGTCCAGAATGTTCTTCAAACCAATCGCGAACAGTTGTGGCCCGGTGACATGGCGCATTGTCATCCATAAAAATCCCATCGTTGTTTGGGTACATGAAGTCCATGAATGACTGCAAGTGATCTCCAAGTAGCTGAACATAAGCATTTCCAGTCAATGTTCGTTCCAGTCGCACCAGAGGACCAATTCCATGCCATGAAAAAACAGCCCACACCATTACGGAGCCACCACCAGCTTGAACAGTGCCTTGCTGACAGTTTGGGTCCATGGCTTCGTGGGGTCTGCGCCACACTCGAACCCTACCATCAGCTCTTACCAACTGAAATCGTGACTCATCGGACCAGGCCACGGTTTTCCATTCGTCTAGGGACCAACCGATATGCTCACGTGCCCACGAGAGTCGCTGCAAGCGATGTCGTTCTGTCAGTAGAAGCACTCGATTCGGTCTTCTGCTGGAATAGCCCAAGAAAGCCAAATTTCTCCGCACAGTTCTAACAGACAAGTCCCTTGTACGTCCCGCATTGATTTCTGCGGTTATTTGACGCAATGTTGCGTGTCTGTTAGAATTTACGACTATTTGCAGACGTCGCCGGTCTCGGTCGTTAAGTGCAGGCTGTCGACCACTGCGCTGTCCATGGTGGGATGTTATGCCTGAAATTTCATACTCTCGGCACACTCTTGACACAGTGGATCTGGGAATGTTGAATTCCCTAACGATTTCCGAAATGGCATGACCCATGCGTCTAGCTCCAACTAACATTCCGCGTTCAAAGTCTGTCCCGTCGTGCGGTCATCATCACGTCAAAACCTCTTCACATGAATAACTTGAACAGAAATGAAAGCTCTGCGATAGCACTGCGCCTTTATACCTGTTCTACGCGATGCTACTGCCATCTGAAAATTTGCATATTGCTATCCCATGACTTTTGTCACTTCAGTGTATATGAGACACACGAGGTCCTGCAAGGTGAAAAAAAAATTCGTTTAAGAAATTTCAAATCAAGAAGTGTCTCATAAGGTACTTGACTAAGTTGGTCCCAAGGTACATCAAGAAAACAAGATTATTCACTAAGATTCTTGAAGTTTACTGTCAAATAAGAACAATTGGGTACATTTGAAGCTATTGTAGTAAGTGTGGAAAGCCATGTACATTCTCTGAAGTTTGTAACAATTAAAAACTGGTACTCAAAAGGGAATTACTTTTGAAGGATTCCCTTTTTAAAAGATTCGGATACACATAAATCCGATGTGCATTTACTGAGACTTTTTACCGGTAATCATGGATTGTCGGATCACGCTCGTTTATCCAACTGAAACTCTTTGGGTTCCGCTAATTCTGTTGAAGTTTACGTTGCGGCAAAATTATCCTTCACTACACTTCTAACGAAATACTTATTTTTTTGCGAGATTATTCTTGGATGATTGATTAGAAACGGAAGTCAGACTCTCTCTCTCTCTCGCTGTAATTTTTTTTACGGATAATTCATCAAAGACTTATCTCTTGCAAAAAAATATACATTGCATCGAGAATTTTCTTTAATAATTTTGTTATAGGATTCGATAACTGCACAAAATCACGACAATTTCTACATCGAACGCTTAGTACTTATTGGTATGTTACATATATATCTGTAGTATAATTTCAAATAAACAAATAATTTCATTGTATTTAGGTAAATGTTTTTTTTTTTTTTTTTTAAATTAATAGTTTTAAATATCACGTTGAAAGCGGCAAGTTAATAATAAGAGCAATCAAACAATATTTGTTAAAATAATTATAATTGAAATGGAAATGAAAAATTTACTTCGGTAATAAAATTATTTCTCTGAACTACAAAATATGTATATTTTTATTTATTAAAATTCATGTCAAATTTAACATGAGAAATTCCCTTTTTGTCATTATTGATAACATAGTGTTTAACATAATGACATTGCTTATATACTGGGAATTATCGCATATTGCTCCATAAATATCGTGGTAGCTTGATGGCAATTGGCTAGAGTCTTGCCTTTGGTACCACAGGCTTCAGGTACGAATCCTGGTGGTGGCATGGATATGGTTTGTTAAACTGTAGGTCCCGGTCTGTTTAGCCGAAAGTGTGCACAAAATGGCTATAGAGTTACAAACCAAACCAAATCATAAATACTTTATATATATATATAGATAGATAGATATTTGCAAATATTGTATAAAATAATTTTAAATATATTGAACTTTCCTGAGAAAGGAAATTAAAACTTTTTCCAAGACACTTATATAAGACATTAAGAATCCAATAAAATCATAGCAAAATAATATTTTTTTCTAATTGCTGAATTGCTGCCAATGTGAAATGCTATGAAATTAACAAAATACGAAATCACGTTTTCTCCCTTAAAAAAATTAGTTGGTACAGAAATTTAAATAGTAAGCGTATCTTATTTCGTTGGGAACAATGCATGCGTTGGCAACATAGGATATTGATAAAAATGTCTTATAATCGGGATAGCACATTCTTATGAAGCATATAATAAAAAATTCACATTTAAATACTAAGCAGAAAATCAAACTTAAAATACAGATTGTTGTATTTAAATTAACATATTTTACAATGTTTTCTTTAAAGTAATTTTTTTTTCATTATTATTAGATTATACATTTTAGATAATATTTAAATAAAGAAAAAATCAATTCTTGACTTTTCAAGGAACTTTTCTCGCAGCAATTTATTGTATCTTTTTTAAAGTATCAGTTTTGAATACAATCACTCAAACGTTTTCAGTTGAAACTGTAATCGAAAAATTATCATATATTTAATAATAATTACGTAATGTGGGGCATTTTATTACATTTTGAAATCGTATTATTTTATTACTTTCAATCCTTTTAGTTAATCATTATTTTGTTTCGTAATTAGTAATTCAACAGAATGCTTTTAAATTTCATAAAAACAAAACAACAACAAAACGTTAACATTCAGCATTAAACATTCAACAAAATTACGTAAAAAAAAATCACAAATTACATTTACAAATTAAAAAATAGAGGAAAATATCTTATAAAAACACACATTCTCTGTTGATAAAAAATAGGATCTATTGAATTAAAAGGTTTTAAATGTGTAATGTTAATGTGTTGTTCTTTTAACTTATAAAAAATCGCTGAATAAAGGAAAAAAAATCTTTGAAATATATTTAAGTAGTAAAAAAATCTTGCCATCAAAAAACACGCTGTAATTCTTTTTTACACCGCACTTTTACGATCAATAATCAAAACATTTTTTTTTGTTCTTCATTTTGAAAAAAAAAGACTTAGAGGTGTCAAAAACTTTTAAGGAGAGTAATTTTTTATTTTTATTTTAACATTTAGCTTTTTTATAATGTAATTTTTTTTTGGAAACTTATGTTTTCACGTAAAAGAATAACTTGCGTAGAAATAAAGCACTTTTTATGAATGCAATTGAAAAAAAACTTTATTTACATTGTTTAAATTATTTTTTATGTTTAAGTAAATTAAAGTCTTTTCTTATATAAATTTGTATCAGAGAATTAAAAAAGAGAGAAAAACAGCGAAAAAAGATTCAAGTAATATTTTTTTATTGTGTTCTCTTTTGGCAGACAAAAGAGTTCCATATAATTTTATATAAGATTTTGTAGAATCATTTTTTTTTTGTTTGATTGAAATTAATTAACGAGCAACAAAATTTTTCGTTTTTTAAGATGATATATATATTTTAGATTCAATTATTTCAAACTTCAGACAGTTCTCTTATATATACATGTTTAAATTTTATCGTGTGTTACATACTATTGATTATTTGATTATATTCTTGTTAATAATGATATATATTTTTGTTACATTATGTGTTATTTAGAATTATGGGGATATTAGAAAATATCGAAAATGCATATAAATTAATCTAAATATTGTTTTTCAAAATTTCAACAAAAATAAATATTTTTATTTCATTTCTAATTTTCCCTAGAGATTAAATGTTCTTCTAGAGATCTTCCCCTTTATTACTGATCGTAATATTGTAGATTCCTTAAAAATTCTAGGTTATGCGAATTCGTGCAATATGACACAAGAAAGTAATGAATAAAAAGCAAGATTTGATTGTAAAAATTAAGTGATGAAAATGCTATACAACTTCTTAATTTAAAAGTACATGTTTATTACATGTTATTATTTAACATGTTGAAAAAAGGTTTAACTAAACGGACTAATTAATTCATTCTGAAACTGTGTACTTCGATCTAATATCACATGCAAGCGCAAATAAAATATATTTTACATGGCTATATTTGCACATGAAAAGTTTGTTCAAATGGAAAAGTAATTCCTTTAATAATAATTATATTAATCTTTAAAAGATTATTATTAAAAATAATAGTCTTCATTATCAAAAATAATCATTATTAACACTTTTAGAAAAATCCAAAAGTACATATTTAATTTTACCTACAGCAAAATTTCTTCTTTTTTCAATTGAACACACAGCAGAAAAATTGAAGCAAAATATAAATTAAAAATGAGTTTTGCGTGAAGTTTTCAATGCAAATAAGAGACACCATTGAAAAACAACAAGACGAGAGAAAACAATATGCTGAACAATATCGTAAACCAGCTCCTGAATTCAACCCTGGAGACCAGGTCTACTTGATTCATCATCTCGTCAGAAATGCTGTAAAAGGAACAAGCACTAAACACATGCCCTGTCGTCGTGATGGACCCTTTGTACTCCTATCACAAAGATTCCCTCCTTCCTATGAAATTGCAATTTTAGATGGTCCTCAAGTGTTAATTGGTGTTAAGCAATTTATATTACGATGCTTTATCTTAAAAGATACCATTTAGCATACTGATTTCTACGTTGCTAAAAATTGTAGGAAAGCTTCTCTACGAGGAATTTCTCTGATTCTTCAACCTCAGAGGGAAAATATTATAAAGTGTTGCATTACAGAGGGATTACTCCCAACAACTGCTAAATATTTATATCTGCTAAAAATTCAAATTTTAATACATACATTTCATCATATTGCGTAGACATCCCATAGTTCTTTAATTTTTGCATGTGAATGTAAAAATTAATGTGTGTGTAAAAAGCGTTGGAACTTTAGATTGTTGCTAAGCAGAATAATAATTACTATTATGCTGAAGTAACACAATAATAATAATTATTATTAATAAATTTGCAAAGTTATTAAAGAAATTCTAATTCTGCTTAGTGGATTTGAAGTTTTGTCATGAATATATATTTGAACTTATAATTCATTAGCTTTATTTATTGAACTTATAATTCATTGTGTGGCAAAATTCTTTTTTCTAAATTTAATTCACTATTTCATCGTATTTAATCTGAATTTTCATATAGGTATTTGTGTTGAATAAGCGAGAATATATTCTGCATTGATTTATTCGATTCTACACTATGTGGAAGAAAGTGACGGGACACGACACTATAATGACATAAACCCATATTTATTAAAATTAATAGGAGGTACGGCCTCCTTTGGCTGCGATCACAGCTGCAACCCTTCTGGGCATGCTTTCCACTAAATTAGCCATAGTGGCAAGAGGAATTTCCTTCCAAATGTTTAACGGGAAGTTCCATAGTTCAGGCTTGCTTTTGGGGAGTGGGGTGCAGGCCCTCAACCGATGGTCCAATTCGTCCCAGATATGTTCAATTGGGTTAAGATCAGGGCTCTGCGCCGGCCACTCCATGCGTTTAACGTTGTTGTTCCCATACCAATCAAGAGTCCTCCTTGCAACATGGCATGTTGCGTTGTCGTCTTGATACCAGCAATCATCCTTACCGTATGTTGCCCACAAGGTAGGAAGGACATGATTGTCGAGAATCTCCCAGTATCTATCGGCATTCATCGCACCATCAACCTTACTACCAGTGGGCCAGCCCCATACCAGGAAAAACAGGCCCATACCATCAATCCTCCTCCACCAAACTTTACAGTTGGAACGACACACTCGGGCAAAAGGCGTTCTCCTGGTAAACGCCATACCCAAACACGTCCATCGGAACGGAAAAGGGTAAATCGTGATTCGTCACTCCAAAGGACGCGTTTCCAGTCATCCAGAGTCCAAGTACGGTGGTGTTTGGCCCATCGAAGGCGCGCTTTCTTGTTGGTTTTCGTAATAAAAGGCTTATGGGCCGCCGAACGTCCAGTATAACCTAACTTATGGGCCTCGATACGAAGAGTCTTGGTCGAAACGGCCACACCTGTGGCTTGTCTGAACTCATTAGCGATGTTATCCATGGATGTTTGACAGTTACTTCGAATCTCCCTGCCGAGCACCCGCAGGCCCCTGCTGGTGAGAAATGTAGGTCGTCCACTTCGGGGTTTGTTTTGACAGTGTCCCTCAGTCTTGCAGCGACACACAACACGTGCTACAGTTGATTTTGAGCAGTTACGGAAACGGGATATCTCCCTAAATGACACCTTGGCAAGATGCAATCCAACCAACACACCTTTCTCGAACTCAGACAACTCTTCCCGTGGCGGCATCTTGACAAAAAACAACTCTAGTCGACTCCACAGAGTATTTATAGGATATGGCTGACATGTGATACCTATTATCGCGCATGTGTCAGCTGTATTGTCGACTTTTTTTTTTTTCGAGGGGTGTCCCGTCACTTTCTTCCAGATAGTGTATATACAAGAAACCTCAAATTGTTTGATTAAAATGGTTTCGTAAGCGGAATTACAATTAGATTTTACAATAAATTATATATTACATGCTAATGCAATCAATTTTAGTAAAATGGCCTGAATGGCCCAGTGTGTGGCCCGCACTGACGCTCGGTGCCACAGATTTCAGGTTCGAGCTTGTTGTGAAATGGATGTTTGTAGTGGTTCGGAATCCACTTTAAGACTTAGGTTCTGATCTCATATGATTGTAAAACGTCAAGGAGCCAAGTCAGACTTCTACCTACGGTGCTCCATCACAACAGAAACGGCAGTTTCTGTTGTGATGGAGCACCTTTCCTTCAACCATGAGTCCATACAGCTTCGTGGGTTGGGTCTAGATGTCTGCCAAGTGGGATAAATAACAACAACACACAACATTTCAATAAAATGCACCCCATATTTAATTTCCTTCAATTCCCACTCACTTAAAGAAAAGAAAAATGAAATAATCTCAATTTCTATTGATGTTATTCTGGACGCACACACTCTCACCCCCAAAAAAATTATGAATTTCCATAAGACATTGATTGAACCAATTACAACATAAGATAATCTTTAAATTATTCAATACTTTATCAATGAAAAAGACCAAGTTTTCTTCGGGTATATTGATTAAACAAAGCACCAAAAGAAAATGTCTTTAATTAAAATGATAAAACCAACGATACGTAAGATGGATATTATAGGAAATCAATCCGTCTTCTTCAAATATATTTACCAAGATGAACTTCATTAATTCTAAGATGTTTTTTTTTATTTCTCTCTAAGGAGTTTTAAAAGTCCTGTGGAAGTAGGCTCGAACCTAAAAGCTTTAAGCAATCTGACATATATATATATATATATATATCTATATATAGTTAAATAGATAGATAGATATAGATATGTATATGTACACATATATCAGACTGCTTATATCATTTCAATCTATCTTATTAGTTTCTTTAACAAAGCTCGAAGCTATAAGATTCGAACATATTTCGAACAGCACTAATTAGACAGAAATAAAAAAAATATGTTAGAATTATATATATATAACAATTAGCTAAAGATATTTAAATAATTTATATAAATTAAGAAATTTTATATGGAAATTATTTAATTTTATTGTAATTCTTAATTTCCCAGCATGCTTTAGGAAATTTTCATTTACTTTGTTTATTTTTTCCTTTTTACTTTATTTCAAGTAACGGAAGAAAATTAATTTAATATTTTTCTTTCTTTATTTTGCTTTTTCCTTTCTGCTTTTAGCTATGAGAAAATAATTGTATTTTTTTTTTTATAAAGAAATTTGCATTTTTCTTAAATAACCTGTCTATAATTCGGTCGCTCTTCGTTATCTTGTGCATATAGAGGCAGAAGATGAAAACTATTTATTCGTGACAAAAGAATAGAAATGAGTAAAAAAAATAGAGTAAAAAACGTAGAAATGTCAATCGAGATGTTACTCTTTATCACATATTTAGTATGATTATTCCTTTTATAGTTTTGAAATTTAATGAGAAAGATAAAATTAAATTATTTGGACATGTTTAAAGACTGTGAAATTATTATTATTTTTTTTTTTGACTAAAATAATTTGGATACCATTTAAAAAATCTTTAATCCTTAAAGTGATGCTTTTATTTTAAATCGAAATTTCATATGTAAATGTAAAATATATTTCTTTGTGAATAGATGCCATATAAAACATTTAATACGTAGCATCGATTTGAATCCAAACAAACATTACTCCTAAAAATATGATTTTGCTAATAATTTTTCTTTCTAGAAAAAATATTCATGAAACAACTTACCTGAGCCACAAATTCAAAAAGCCTTTCATCTAAAATATTGCTTTACAATCGATATGGCAAAATTCCTCATAAAGTAGAACTATAAACTACAAAACTGCAATAAGCAGCCATCTTTACGATTTCAAATATAATTACTTCCAATTTCAACATTTGCTGGGCATCTGCATTGCAGGTGACTTAAAAGAGTCACTAAAAACTCTTGGTCAACAAAACAGTGCAAATATAAATAATTGAAGGATGGTGACCATAAAAGCCACTGACAAACGACCCTAATGCTATTGTGCCCTCCTCAGAAGAATGGATCCCCTTTTATTTCATATTAACTTTACATCGTGCTGTCTGCGGCCATAAGTTTGATCGAGTCTGACAGTATGTCTCGGATGCCATTATTACTTGATATACCGCTCTATTGGCGTCATTCTACAACCTATGCATTTTGTGGCAAACACATAAATAATCATACAGACGGGCTTTATGGAACAACAGCTTGGTATGGTTTGTTGAAGGTAGGAAAGCATATTTCTCCTCCTCTAAGTTAAATATCCATTTTTTTTTTAATAAATGGATATGACCATGCATTTGCTGGTCAACCATTTTTTTTTCTTTTCAATTGGGTGGGTTTTATTAAAAAGCAATTTTGAAAAAATATTCAGAACAAGATATTATGCATTTGCTAATTTAAAAAAAGACATCTAATTCATTTTTTGTTGTCATTTTTAAACAACGGCATATTATAATGTTCTTCAATAATTAAAGCAATTGAGACAGTAATAAAGCAATTAAGACATCTATCAAAATAAAATAAAAATAAAATTTTTGGTCAAATTTTGAAATCAAAAATATTCGATTCCAAAGAAGCTTGTAGAGGGCCTATGAAACGCAATTGTATAGTTTTAATACTTAGATGATACCACTTAGGCTTTTCTCTTAATTTTTGTTTAAAGTGTGTTTGGTTTGATAGCTTATGATTTGTTTGACTTACATTTAAAGACTTATCCATACTTGCCTAAGTTGTAAGATCAACTTTAAAGACCATCTCATTGATTCGTTGTTCAATAAGGTTTGTCAGTTTGTTTCTCCGACCATTCAATTCTGATTTCCCTTTTTTCTTTCATCCATTCAACTTTTGAATTCTTAATCATATTGATATCATTCAAAGATAGTGATATTCCCTTTTTTTTCAATTCCTTCTATTAGCTCACACTCTTCCTATATATATCTTGTACAAATTTTCAATCGTTCATAAAATACATCTTATTCATCCACTCAAGTTCAAATACATTTTTTTGAACTTGTAGTGGATGACACTTGATGTTAATACAGTTTTTTGAAATATTAATTAATTCATTAAATTTAATTAATCAATTTTAGTTTTTTTTATATTTAAGTTGCTTATATCTACCAATAGATGGCGCCAGATAAACTTTAAAAAATGAATGTAAATTATTTATAAAGGACTTTCTGCAATAGAGTGAAAAAAAAGTAGGAATTGACTCAATTTTTTTTTTTTTTTATATTACTTGTTTAAGTGTCTATTAATATCTTACTTTAAATGCATCACTCTGAATAAAATCTAAGTCACAAAAACTAATTGTCAATACTTTGGACTATACAACAATCTGCTACCTAAAAGGATAATGTTTAAGCTTATAGTGGTAGCTGACATTACAAGAGTTCTCTAAAATTTTTTGTTACCCTGTATTTAATATCGAAACGTTTTTAAAGCTTTTATTCTTTTTAGCAGTGAATTTATTTTAAACTTATTATAAAATATTTTTATTGCTTGGCACTTCATATAACTCGGAAGATACTATGGAAAACTTGCAGCAGGTTCTGATTTAGCCTTTACAAACAAGCAATTTATCCAACCAAAACAAGCAATGCACTCATAAAAGAGAATAAATGTTTTTCTGGAAATATTTCGAAAAAGAACTCGCTCATACAGACATGTCCATACGATAGGAAAACCATGTTGCAAGATTAATGTTTCGTTTTAAAAATTTTAAGTTACCATTGTAAAAATTAAACTTTTTCAAAAGTTGAAAAGTCCGAACTTATTCAATCAAAACAAGTTAAGGACTTGGTCATCAATATTAAAAATAATAAAATAAGGCTCATTGTAGACACTGCAAGCGTTAAAATAACGGATAATTTTAAGCTATTCATTTTCATCGTTGTCAAAGATATTACGATTACTTAGGAACACCTTTCAAATAATCTTTTAAATCGGGATTTCGGATTATGTAGATTAATTGCGGTGTATAATGCTTCGCTTCCCGTAAATCATCTAGTATTAAAATTCTATTACAAGAGGGTGTTTTAATGAATGTTGAATGACTAGATTTTGTGGCTCTATACAAACTGCGCTTATTTATAGGGCTAAGAATGCGCATGTGTAGCTTGTATTCTCTATTTGAATTTAAAATTGTTAAGCGGTAGATTTTCTGAGGAGCGCATTTGAAATAAATAATAATTAAAAAAATTTTAATATAATTGTTAATTATTTTTTAATTTTATTATTAATGAAATTACTTAGTTTATCAATTAAATGAATTTTATAAATATTATTTATTTTATTAATTGATAAAGCAAATATGATTTCCACAGTTAAAATTCAAATTTAATTTCAGAATAAATGCTCCATGTCTTTTAATATATAAAATTATGCTTTATTTATATTGATTTAAAACCAAAATATGAGAAACAGGACAATAAAAGTCACAGATTTTTGAAGCAAAAATAAAATTCGAAATATGATATCAGAAGTCAAATGCACAGAGAATTGCTCACAAATTTTTTGAATAAACATTTTTACGAGACTCCATTTATTTGTGCTGTTTTAGGTTTTCAGTTGTTGGTAGATTTTTTGTGAGTACTGAAACAAAATCATTTATTTTAATGTGAATCATTACATTGTTGTCATCGTATTTTCATAAATTGAGATTTTTGATAATTTTTTACCACAAAATTTCTTCCAAAAAAGATGACGATGAATCATTTTGAGTGTATCGATATACACTGAAGTGACAAAAGTCATGGGATACCTCATAATATCGTGTCGGCCCTCCTTTCGCCCGGCGAAGTGCAGCATCTTGACGTGGCATGGACTCAACAAGTCGTTGGAAGTCTTCTGCAGGAATATTGAGACATGCTGTCTCGATAGACGTCCATAATTGTGAAAGCGTTGATGGTGCAGGATTTTGGGCACGAACACACCTCTCGATGATGTCCCATAAATGCTCGATGGGATTCATGTCGGACGATCTAGGTGGCCAGATCATTCGTTGGAATTGTCCAGAATGTTCTTCAAACCAATCGCGAACAGTTGTGGCCCGGTGACATGGCGCATTGTCATCCATAAAAATCCCATCGTTGTTTGGGTACATGAAGTCCATGAATGGCTGCAAGTGATCTCCAAGTAGCTGAACATAAGCATTTCCAGTCAATGTTCGGCCCAGTCGCACCAGAGGACCAAGTCCATGCCATGAAAAAACAGCCCACACCATTACGGAGCCACCACCAGCTTGAACAGTGCCTAGCTGTCAGTTTGGGTCCATGGCTTCGTGAGGTCTGCGCCACAGTCGAACCCTACCATCAGCTCTTACCAACTGAAATCGTGACTCATCGGACCAGGCCACGGTTTTCCATTCATCTAGGGACCAACCGATATGCTCACGTGCCCACGAGAGTCGCTGCAAGCGATGTCGTTCTGTCAGTAAAGGCACTCGAGTCGGTCTTCTGCTGGAATAGCCCAAGAAAGCCAAATTTCTCCGCACAGTTCTAACAGACAAGTCCCTTGTACGTCCCACATTGATTTCTGCGGTTATTTGACGCAGTGTTGCTTGTCTGTTAGAATTTACGACTCTTTGCAGACGTCGCCGGTCTCGGTCGTTAAGTGCAGGCGGTCGACCACTGCGCTGTCCATGGTGGGATGTTATGCCAGAAATTTCATACTCTCGACACACTCTTGACACAGTGGATCTGGGAATGTTGAATTCCCTAACGATTTCCGAAATGGCATGACCCATGCGTCTAGCTCCAACTAACATTCCGCGTTCAAAGTCTGTTAATTCCCGTCGTGCGGTCATCGTCACGTCAAAACCTCTTCACATGAATAACTTGAACAGAAATGAAAGCTCTGCGAAAGCACTGCGCATTTATATCTGTTCTACGCGATGCTACTGCCATCTGAAAATTTGCATATTGCTATCCCATGACTTTTGTCACTTCAGTGTATACAACACCAAAGCAATCATTTTTTTAATATATAAATGAAAAGTTTCCGACGAAGAGATATGCTCTGCTATCAGAGGTCTGTTATTGATTATAAGAACATTTTTGCAGCGATTAAACGCACGTATATATATTATCCCCAACACGTAAAATCTTGAAAACAAAAAAACTAAAAACACTTCTTTTATTAATGTTATGGAGCATTTAATCTTCTTACGTCAAAAAAAAGGGCACATTTAAAGCAAATAATTAAAATTCTTGAAGCACCGTTCGCTTGATTACTGTGATACAGACTTAAGCTGTTGTTTCCGAAATGAATGCTAATCATACAAAGAAGTATGCAAAAGTTTTACGCAGAATAATTAATTTGTTTACTGGGGCATACCGTCAAAATGCAATGTTCTCGAACGGAATCTTTAATCTTCTTTCATTGAGAGAAGAACGTTCTAATTAGTGCTGCAGCAAAACTCGCATTATCTGAAGATAAAAAAGCAACTCTTTCTCTGTTTGTTATGTTACCCGGGAGACAAGATATATTTCTTTAATTATGTCCAAAATGACATTCTTGTAGGCTGATTGCTATTTTAACTTCTCCCATTGCTTGTTATTGTTCTGAAAAATATTTTTAAATATTCAAAAAAAAATATCTCTCTTAATTATCGAAGAAACATATAAATAAGGAATAAGGTTAAATTTTTTTCCCTATAAGGTAATATTGTTACGGAATGTCATAAAACTATACAAATTTAAAAGTTCATACTCATAAATAACTCTTTAATAAGTAAAAACACAAAATTTTAATTACATGTACATATACACAATAACCATAATCAAAGCTTTTAATCATTACTAAATTTCCTGAATAAATTTTCATTTATTATTAAAACTTCTTTTGTGAAAATACGTCCATGTACTCTATTATGAAATCGCCAATTTGCGAAAGCACTTATTTCAAACTTAGTGTTACCAACTGCAAATCTGACGTTAATTGTAAACTTTATATCATTAACTATAAGACTTCTTCCATTTTCACATGCATGTGCATAAGTTTCTTAAGTTTCGCATTCGAAAACTGTCCGTTAGTTATTATTTTCATATATATAGATATATATACACTCAAGAGCCAAAACATTATGACCACCCCTGCATTTTGCAATGAACTGGCCTGGATGACGTGGAGGGCACGTGATCAGGTGGAAGTGGTATTTAACTGGTATTAAGTGGTGGTATTCATCCATGCCAAGGCGGGTTGAAGCTGTGTTGCTCGCCAAAGGTGGGCCAACTCGTTATTGACAGGTGGTCATAATGTTTTGACTCTTGAATGTATATATATGTGTGTGTAACCTTACATTAAATGCAATATTTATTTATTTATTTGTTGATATTCTAAATATAGGAAAAGGTTTAGAAAGCAAAATTTTCTAATACCATTTTACTGTTGCTATGGTATAGAGGTTCACTGGAAATAAATTCATCAATTTGTAAGTCTTGTTAATTACAAAATATTAATAAGAAATAGAATTATATTTAGAGACAAAAAGTAGTAAATAAATCAAACAATTCAAAGAGCTGGAGTTATTTTTGAGACTTTCCTGTGGCAATTTCAATTTACAAGTATCAATAATATTTTTGTACAACAGGAATCAGCATTCATATCCGACTTATCAGAATATGTTCAGATCTCAGAGCACTAATTTTGTCATCCATTAGTTGATATCTCCATTGTAACGTGTGGGTCATAATGCATGTTAATCTAAGTTTGGACGCTGCTTCTTGTAAAGGTTTAGTATTGAAAAATTGTCTTCTGTTTTCTAATCTATTCGCTGAATTATTACAATATATCAATTCCATTTGCTGTCCAGTTAGAGTGCTTCAAATTTGTGTGAGAAAGATTAAGAGACAGGGCTATTGTAATATTCCGGCACTTAGCCAATTTGACAACGTAAACAAGGTTATACTAGTAACTCGGTTATCCTTGAAATTTCTCCCTGTCAAACTTTATCTTTTTTGTAACGGAATTTAATTTCAAGAGTATTTGGTTAATACTAAATCTGTATAAAAATTTGTCATATCATTGGCAAATGATATTCAGTCAAGTTCAAGATAGTGAAATAAATTTTAATAACAAAGTTATATAATGTGCTTATATGTAATCTTTTAAATTTCTGTACAAAAAAAATTCTATAATGCAAACTTTATCAATTTTTTTTTCCAGTTCTCTTCTATGATTATCATAAAACAAATGAATAACAATAACCAATACAAAACGTGCCCTATTTATAAAATCATCGAATGTTTATTTTTAGTATAAAAAATTTTTTTTCGTTCTAGTTCTAAATAATCGAATTTCTTTTTATTTTCAATATAATAAAATTGTTAAGATTTATTTTTTAGAAATTGTTGAACATTGTTTTCTGTAACTTTACATTGAATACAATATTTATTTATTTATTTGCTGGTATTCGACACCATTTGTTCCATAAAAAAAACTATTAGAACCTGAAACACAAAAGATCTAATTTCGGAACCAAAGCGACACAGTTTGTAACTCTAGAAGCTGACACGAGGAATGGAAAGATGATCCTATTTGCATTAATTAGCTTCATTTCCGGGATCCAACGTTCTTGTTCTTGTTCTTGAGTTCCACTTGATTTAACCCGGCACAAACTTCCTACCGCACTAGAGCTCCACAATGCACTCCGGCGGGAGGTCTTCATCGATTCCGAAGCACTGCGTTCGGTATTGGAAAAATTAATGAGGTTTTCCCCAAGATAAATATGCTTGTTTATTGGATAGAAGTTATTTAATTATAATCATAATAATCCATTTCGGAATCTGGCAACAAGAGAGAGGGTTTTGAAGGAAAGTCACTACCGTTAAGACGTACTCCTGATCAATTATGCAAGAGAAGACTAGGAGTTGTTTCTGGGACTCCATCGCTCAAGAATGTCACATCGGTTTTAAACTTAATTCGATTTCATGGAGAGTTTTCCAGGAATCAATTTCTGAAATATTGCTCAAAGTTTGTTTTTAGTGTTGTAGTACTTCATTGAAAGTGGTTAAGCTGAAAAGTTATTGAAATATCAAATGTTATGCAAGTTTATTATATATTTGTTTTTTAGAATTTAGATGAATCAAATGATATCTGGTAGTTCTTACTAAAAATTTAAAATGGAACGAATTAATATACAGTTGAAAATGTAACTCTATGATTTTAAAATGGGTTATAGTTTAGCCTATTCAATATTCTGAACGAAAATAAAACTCTTTCTGTAGCTATTTGAATAAATATCGTATTCGTTAAATACTTTCTTAGAAGATAATTTTAAATCCCCACACAGTTTGGAAATTTAAAAAGCTTCCTTGATATCTCAAAAATACAATAATAACATTTTCCTTTGTAAAAAATTCCTTTCCTTCCTTCTATCAAGGATATTTTATGTTAAATATCTCATTGAGGTTGTTTTATAATGTCTGATTAGATATAGACTACATTGACTGATCTTGATTTTTTCTTAGAGAAATAAATATACGAATTCCATCACCGAAATTCTAAAATCACTGAAAAATTACGAGTATATTGATAATTTAAATTGATTATGGTGTTATATATGCAGTTATAGAAGATCAGTTACTGCTAATAATTTAAATGTTGCTGTTTTATTGTGCTGGACACTTGGACATAAGCCAGTTGCTAAATATTATGTCTGATATATAGCAAATGAAGCATTTGCTGGGATGTCTCTTACAGTGCACTAGGCACAGTTTTGAATAAACGCCATCGGATTGCATCTGAGAAAATCACTCTTTCATTAACCCTTGGAAGATTCGTTTACCAGAAGTTCAATGTGACTTCTGGCCAACATTTTGTTTACCGTGTCTATTCCCGGAGTAGGCATAAATCTTCGGTATTGCTTCGCTGTTAAGGTTACAAACCCGGCTTCCTAGTTCAGAATTTAAATGCATTATATCAACTACTCTTAATATATATTAAACTTTGCATTTAATCTAAGCACGACAAAATTAATTTCTGAGTAAAATATATACATAGACCATAAATTAGTTTATAATAAAAAAAAATAATAGCCAAACATTTTATAAAGTGTTGAAAATATTTTGTTAGAAAGATATTTTAACATTCAATACAATCTATAAAATTATATTCATTAAAAAATTTTCCATTCATTTTACTGATTCTAATGATCATTATTACCTACAGAAAAATATGAAAAACTCGGCGATATGACTTTTATTGACTCGAGATTTAAAAAAAAAGATAATTATGAAATATGTTGCCCAGGACACTCTTTGTCCTTCACGTGGAAGTATGAAGGCTGATTCGGACAGCAGTGCATTTAGGCTCATGGGATTGCGGAAAGCGGCTGTACATTGAGAACCTATAATTGCCTGTCAAGGAAGCAGAAAAAAAAATTCCTATCGAATTGCGATTCTTTTTGTTTTTGACGATATACGTTGACCAGAATAACTTTCTTTTATAGAGATCTTATTTTACCGTATAGTGTTTATTTTAAGTACTATTTGCTATGATATTTGTTTACTGTCTTATGGTAAAGGTATGGTGTCCTGTATGTCTTATGGTGTATTGTAATATTTTCACTTATGAAACAATCATCGGTGTATCGTATTTAAAAAGTAACTCCCCATTTCAATAAGCATGGTATCAAATAGTTCCTACATTGATAATTTATTGGATATTTATTTTAATTGCTTTTTAACAATTTATAAGTGCTTATAAAAATTTTCATTTTCAATAAATAACAAATTTCAATTATGTGTCATTGAAAAAAGGGTTTTCGTAATGTTCAAGGTAGTAGCGTGAATATTAAAAGTGAACCATTAGTAGAGGTTTTAATCATGTAGAGAGGGCTTAGAAACATGAAGAAATATTCGATTTTCTAAGAAAATAAATTGTTTCAATGTTCATTTCTATTACATTGTTTGAAAGTTCGTTTCTATTAATTTGTTCATGTTCGTTTCTATATTTTAGCGTATTTCCATCGATGTACACTATATTCAAAAATTAATAATTTCTTGCACTTATTTAAGTGTTTGGGGCGATGAAGAATTTGTTAAAATATTTCCTATGCTGGAAAGAAAATGAATTAACTCAGCTAAAGCGACATGATTAATACCGCAATCAATATACCGATATACTTCAGCAAAACCGTGTATGTTCATCTAATGTAGTATACCTGAACCCAATTTCATTTGATGTTTGCGGTGAGGGAACAAAACTACCGTTAAGGCGAGTTTATGATAGCAGAAACTTGATTATTTAACTTTTTTACAACAAGATAAATATAATAATTTCAATTGTACTTTTTTTAAAACCAAACTCGTCCTTTTGAACGACTAGCACTTGTATTTTAGATGAACTTTATTCAAAATATAGGACTCATCGTTTCGTATCAATGCCTAATAATAAAAGGAATTAATAACGTTTCTTCTGTTTAATATAATTTGAATTATCATTCATTAGGAAATAATAACACGGCAAATATAAGCAGCACGTATTAACGGCAAACATATCGTTTTATGAAAAACATTGATGACATTAGAGAGTTTTTGCATACCGTACTTTAAAAATACGGTATTTTTTTCTCTGTAGTGCGCATGCCCATAGGAAACATTATTACAGATACGCATGCGCAATTTCTTATGAGCATGCGTGTTAGGGAGAAAAAAATGCCGTATTTTTAAAGTACGGTATACAAAAACTCTCTATTATTTGGCGTAAATAATGTCATTCTATTATTAAATAACTATTTATCGCCTAACATTATTTTGTGACAAACACTTATTTGACTAATCTTTATTAATTTCATTATTATGTGCAATAATCCTAATTTTCTTTTTTAGATTGTCTTTATTTTATTCATTTTTTTAAGAAAAATATTGTCTTTTCTTTTCAATTTTTGTCTTTAATTTTTATTTTAATAATTAAATGTAGAAAGTAAATGAATATAATGAACAAAAATTTATGTGAATTATTGCATTTGTAAAAGTTACTTAATTAAAATAATAATAATAGGACATAAAATAATCATAGAATAACAATTTATTTATGATACGTTTTAACGAATTTTGCTCATTTTTTTTAAACTTCAAATAAAATGCGTAGGTTGTATACTTTAATACAAATAAATTTTCGTCGATGAAATTTCTACACAAAAAGAAAGTAAATATGTTTCAGTTTGATAAATTTATAATTCATGAAATATGGGGTTTTAAATGCGTTTGGCTAGACAGAGTTGTCTCTCAATAACATTGTCGTTATTTGAAAGTACTTTTCTATAGAAATTGAAAAGTTCTATATTTAGCATCTTTCGATAGAATAATTTGGGAAGGATTTGCTTTTTATTTTGTTCCATTCTGATTGTTCTGTTAAAATTTGATTTTTGATTTTCTCATTTAGTTCTGGAATTACAAACGGTTACCCGAACTGTGCTTACACGTATAAATAGTTTAGAAATAAATACATCTTTCCGTTAATTGGGTATTATTTATCGTTGGTTCTGTTTATTCTTAAGCAGAACCAACGATAAATGAATATGAAATTATTAAATATACATGTGAAGAATCTGAATAATATTCAAAATTATGCGTGGTATTCCTATATCCAGAATTTTTTCCATATTATAGGATTACTGAGTATAATTGAAACTTTTCAGTTTGAATAATTACTTTTGTTATTTAACAGAAATAAGATCCTATTCTCAGATCTATTTATTATTCTATATATACATTTATATCAGATAAAGGGTCCTGATGGCTAAGTGGTTAGCGCTCTGGCACTCGGTACCACAGGTTTCGGGTTCGAGTCCCGGAGGTGTCATGGATGTTTGTGGTGGTCCGTAATACACTTTAAACCGTGGATCCCGTTGCGGGGTAGTGTTACTCAGCATCTGTGGCTTATCTTCATGCTACATCTGCCCGCTGGGTAGTGCTAAGTAAGTACTGTCCTGTGCAGCCTTTGCTTATGGCATAAAAACAGCTGTCTATGTATTTGGCAGCTGCATTAAAAAAACCCATATTTATCAAATATAATATCTCAGGTATTTCCTTAAAACAAATATTTTTTTTAAATTAGAATGTTTTGTTGATGTCAGAATTCAAATTAGGTGAACTCAAAATTATTCTTAAAACTAATATTTTCTTAGTGAACTGCATCTTAGAACTGGAAAATTAATATTAGCTTTAAAAGTATTTATGATCCTGAAGTAGCAAAGTAGATGGAAAATTCAAGATGTAGATTATCAAACTGGGGGAGAGCAAATTAAGTGCATGCAAAAAAGAATGTCGAAAATCCCAGCTCTTTTCATGAAAAGCTTAACTGATGTACATAATCTGGGTGGTGTTGGAATAAAGCAATCAAATAAGGTTCTCTTTATTGCATGCTAGACGGTTGCATTGCATTTCTGTTATCCTTATAAGAAATATTACAAAATCGATAGCTTTCACTCTTCTTTTTTTCGTGGAAATTTCCTAATTAGGTATTGATACTAACTACTATAGATATTACTATAGTAGTTAGTATAAATATAACTACATATATATCTACATAACTATATAACTACTTCTATAGTACTATACTAATTACTATTGATTGCTAATGATACAGCATTTGTAAAGAAAATTTTGCGATTAGTTATATTGCTTGAGGTGCTTTGACACTTCCCTTCAAAGCATCAAACAAACAAATTTTTTTTTTAGATTAAAAAATGAACACTTTTATAAAATGCCTAATTATTGTGGCAGGAATTAGATTAATGAATCATTTACATTGTAGAAATAGATTAAAGTAGATGTATCTATAAAAGAATAATATTAAAAATAAATAATCGTGATCCAGCTTTAAATGAAATCAATGAAAGCATTTAACATAAAGAATAAAGTATAAATATTTTTCCTTATGAATTAAAAGCACTTGATGCCACCTTAACGATGTTCAATGACATATTTTTTAAATTTCAAACAATAATTTTTATGGTATTGATTTAAAGAAACTGCAATTGGAACATTTAAGAGTTAATTTCTATGAAAATAATAAACCAATTTAACTAATTAAACTAATTAACTAACTTCTAATTTCAATGAAAATAATAAATAAAATAATTGTAAAAAACGTTTAATAAATATTTTTTAAGTATTTTCTTTTTATTTTAAATATAATTTTTTATATAAATCACAAATCGTACAAAAGTATATATGTATATAACTGTATCAAATTAAATTATTCAATGGATAATTGCATCTAGAGAAATTTTAAAATCATAAAAAAAAAAATCGAAATTATACTTTTATTTCTTAAACGAAAACATAATATATATGTAACGTATTTTTAAAAATATTTGAAATCTTTTTCACGTATACGTCAATTATTGGGATGCATCATTATTTATTCATCTATCATCATCCGTAGCCATCAATCTTTTTATGTCACCATTCATTCTATTGTTTTTTTTATTTTTGAGGAAAATCAGCTCATTGACTTTTCCATTTAATTTATTCATGACGTAGACGAATAGGATTAAATACCTATCTAAACAGTTAAAGTAAACAACTTTTTGTTAACAGGTATTTTCAATTAGTTTATCTAATTCTTTAATTGTAATTGTAATTGTTGTATTTAATTTTTAATTCTTTAATTGTGAAATAGAAAACTATAAATTATTTTCTTTACAACACTTTAGAAATATCAAAGTATTAGGCCATTGTGAAAATACCAAACTTCCGAAAATGTTTCTAGTTTTTCATAGCTGGTAAACAGAACGTTTTGTTCATAAAATTTAAAGAAAAAGTTTCCTTAAAAAAGCAAAGAAAATTTTAACTTGTGTGCCGTTGCTTAGCAACCAGCTGATGAAAGGAATACGTCGGAGGGAACTTTAGATGTATTTTAAAAAGAAAAATTCAAGATGATTTATTATCACAAACGGTTAGAAAAATTCGATGTTATTCCGGCGTACTATTTTGAAATAAAGACAAAGCGATTGTAAACAAAAATGCAGGGTGAAAATACATGTTTCTGATATTTTCTCTAAAACGAATACTAAGAACTGATAACTGTAACCTTATCAAATTATAAAGTATAAGAATTTTATTTTGCAGTTTAAAAAATCTCATTTTAAGGATTTAAGATATTTAGAATTTTGATAATTTTATTTTGAATATAAAAAAATAATACGTCTTCATTGTAAAAATAGGCATTAACACTTATTAACTATAAATTTAATACCTATACAAGATTACGTAGGATTAGTATTAATATACATACATATCAACAGTTGGCATTCATGAAAAAAACACTAGGTAAACGGTAATTCTTCATAACATTATTTATATAAATCATAGTTAATGCCTTACATTGTAGTTCAATGGAAGATGTACTGATATAAGAATTACAAATAATTACTGCTCAATATTAGTTTAAGAATATTAATGAATCTTGATTGGTCAAAATAAATACCAGTGGTTTTAAATTTTTCACGAAGTTATTGTTAATTTTGTAACATAGCATTATTTTCAGAAAATAATCTTAAGACAACATGTTTTTTCCGTCCAATAGCTAAATATTTCAATTTGGCATGCCTCAAAAACAATGACAGGAAAGTGGTAGTGAATTTCATTTTTTGAGAGACATTTATTGTATTCTATTTTGATTTAATTTTATAAATGTGATGTTGCATTTTGGCATATTTTTAAAAAATTGTTGCCAACTCTATCGAGTTTACGTGAATTCTTATTTCCACGTTCCCCGTTCCATCCCAGTTTTATGTGTCCGATAAATCCACAGTAATGTTCCTCAATCTGATTTCATAATTACAAAAAAAATATGCATTTCATTAATAAAATTAGTTAACTAAAATTAAAATTAACCCCGCTAAATTAGTATTTTATATAATTCAATGTAATGAAATTTTGTGTTTCAAAATTTATTAATACTAAACTAAATCATCTAATTCTAACTATCGCAATTTTTAATTTCAATAGACCTATGAAAATTAAATTTCATATACATTTTATTTTTTTTATTCCTTTAATTTTTTCCAGAATAATTTTCTTCAAGCAATAGATGAGGAGAAGACTTTTATGGTTAAACTAACAAGGCATTTCAGTGCCTGGATAAGTGGATATTTCTTTACATATATATATAGGTATATAAAGTCTCTATTGCCTTCCAGAACCGACTTTTGAGAGTAACTGCCTACATTTGCTTTCGTAAGAGATAAACCTGTCAAATTCCATTTCGCAGGATATCCCTGTGAAATCCATTTTTTGGATAGGAATATAGAAAAATGTTTTATAATTCTCCACAAAATCTATTGAGTCTCCTTGTTTTGAAAGCAAGTGACTGCGACGTATGACTGCATCCGTTTCGCACTTGAGTCCTCCTGCACGCTAGCTGGACATCTTGTAACTGGTCTTTAGGACTTACATATAATGGTGACAAAATATATATTAGAAAGTCGTATTTGATATACCATTTTATTAATTTTAAACAACATGACTGAAATATCATTTTTTAAAACTATAATAACTTTTCATTTGTTTTCTGCCTGTTTATGACCCAGCATGAAGGGCACGAGATTTATTCCCCCTTTGCACGGCGACACGAGGCCCGGGCTAATTATTTGGAGCTTAGCACCTGCTGCACCGGACAGAGCGAGGTGGCCGGCGGCGGAATGCCCTGATATATGTGTTTACCGCACGGGCTTATCTGAATTATATTACACAATTACATGTTCTGGAGGGCAGAATCGATGGCAGCGCTTGTCCACCAGAACTCCCCCCCGATCATTTACCCCGTTATTAAGCCAGCGTCACAGCGATGTCTCATAGATATCGCGGAACGGGGAGGGCTTCCTGCTCACACCCAACATCCCTGGTGCATAATTTGCTACTGGATTAAACAGATTTATAAGAAATAGATTGAATTACAAGAATAGAATTGAATTCCATCCTTTTTATATAGGGTGTCACCGTGGTATATCTGTTTAATAAGTTTCAGACCCATGGATTCATATCAAATAGGATGTATACCAAACGAATCTTTTCTATGAGAAGAAAAAGGAAAATGTTAAATCCCTTCCCAATAAAAACTCTTATTGTTACTGGCATGTTATATGTTGATGGATAAGTATAGAATACTTTACACACTACTTAATACTAAAAAAACATACATATAAAGAGAGTTAGAGCAAATACTTGCATGAATGAAAATTGAACAAATTTAAATTCCTCTTTTTCCATCTTAATCTAAATCAGGGTTTCCAAACTACGGTCTACCGGCCGAGAGCACTATCCATCCAACTCACCAGTTTATTTTTATTTTAGTGTAAGATTCACAATCCAAGTAAATCAAACAAAAAAATAATCAGATGTTTTTATGTAATGACCAATTACATAAAATGCATAACTCAATAACTGATACATGAGACTGAACATTTTAACGATAATTAATGATGTGAGATTTGTCCAAAAAAAGTTACAATAAATGATGTACATTGGCAATTCACATAATAATAATGAAATTAAGCATTATAAATATGATTAACGAGATTTCTGTCACTGTAACTTTTGTTGGCTTCTTTTTCCGTTCTTATAAATAAGCACACTTTCAGTTGATATATAAAGTATTTATTCACATTCCAACAATACGTCTTTTAGCAACTGCCCGCCAACCACACTCGCGTTCCTTCTTCTGCCCCTGCTGTTACATTTTTCATCCCCGTATATGCATTCGCCTTATACGGAGTTGCAGGAGGAGGAGTTATGGCAGAGCCTCTTGGTCGTGGCGCCATCTATTGTCATTCACAATGACAGTTTACATTCGGGCATCCTGACCAAGCAATTGCCCTCAATTGCCACACAAATTTTACTTAGTAATTACACTTTACCACATACAAAAATAAACACAATATATATATACAGCACATAGAACATATAATAATAAAAAAAAGTTAAAGTTCCAATATGATTATTGTTCCTAAAAAGTTCAGATAAAAAAAAAGTTCAGGAACAATGTTTATAGTTATTGATGAATGGGGCACTAGTCGTTACATGGATTATCTGGAGAGACACTAGAAGATCCCAGGAGTTCCTCATCATCCGAGTCACAATCATCTTTATGAAGTCGCCATGGCTTGAGTTGACTCACGTGTGCTGTTGTGATGTAGAATCTGCCTATTTTGTTCTTCCAGCTGAGTCACTCGATAAGTATCGTTGGGGAGGAGGACCCAATAGGGGTCCCCTTATATTTTGCTTTTTGAGTCTTGCAGGTTCTCCCGTTGATTTTGCTGAACGTCGAACAACCACTATTTCACCTGGTTCAAAAAATTGTTCGGCATTTTTTCTGGTCGTAATACTTCTTCATTTTGTCTTGTTTCTTTTTTATTACACTTCTAGTTTCTTGTTGAACGTTTTTGGGATCAGTCCACTAATCAATACTTTCGTCTGCGACTCTTCGAAGGACTCCGTCATTAAATCTAGGTGAATAGCCATGAAGAATTTCGAATGGCGTTTTATTTGTGGTTTTGTTCACCGTATTATTCAGATTCCTTTCTGCTTGTTTTATACGTAAATCCCAATCTTTCATGGATGTCGTTATTGTAGAAAGGACTGTTCTGTTGGTTCGTTCTACCATGCCTTTGCCCATAGGATGTTGAGTAGAATTCAAGGTGTGCTTTTATCCCGTTATCGCGACGGTACTTTTCAGATTGATGCGATGTAACAGGAGCCTCTATCACTTATGATTCCGGTCAGATAATCCAAAATCTTCAACAAAGTTTTTCAAAGCTTTTAAAACATGTTGGGAGGCAGTATTTTGACTGAGGACTGAGTCACGGCAAATGTTGTGAAGCTATCAATTATGATTAATAAATCTCAATTTCCTCCGTGTGCTTTTCACGAAAGATCTAAATGGTCTATGTGAACAACTGAAAAGGGTCTTTTCCCAGGATTAATCGGGTGTAGATATCCTTGTTGTTTCCACCTGGAGTCTTGTTGACCCAAGCATTCGAAAAACACATTGAGATATGTGTCCGTTTAGTAACGCTTCATGTATGGAAAACCAGTATAACTCTTTTATTTTACTAACAGTCTATCAACAGAAAATGAAATTTCACAGCAGTACTTTTTCTCATACTTTTTTGGAATCACAGCCTGAAGTTTCTCTTTTCCTTTTTCTTTGATTCTCTATAGATTCGGTTTCTTTTGAAGGGAGGCAATAACAATTTGTTGTTTTTCTTCATATGTTCTTTTTCCATGATCTTCTTTAACTTTAAATGTCAATCTAATTTCAACCAAAATCTTTATCAGCATGTTAATGAAGTCAAATTTGTTCATCTTCCTGCGTAGAGTTAGGCATACTTCAAATTCTTCTCTGGCGTGGGGAAGCTTTGTATAGTATCTTCCAGTTCCGAAACGGGAGCTCGACTCTGTCGCGTCAACATGTGTCATTTTATGCCTGGTCTGTGGCGAACTTCAAAATCATATTCCTGAATAAAGTATACTCCATCTTGCTA